>CM053786.1:423371798-423824298 GCA_028749045.1 Cupressus sempervirens
GGCTAAGGAAGGGAAAGGGATGATACCTAGTGAGAGGTATGATGGGTTTTCCTGATCGTCTTGAGAGGGTTTTATGGTTTTACATGTGTCACATTGAGGGTCTATGTTTTAGAGTAACTAGTCTAGGGTAACTCCATACTTTAGGTTCTAGGGTCTATTGAGAGATCAATCTAGGGTAACTCAAGTAGTTTGACCATGTGATGATAGTCCATAGAATGTAGACTTAGTCTCCTCTATACATTCTTTATTGTACCTTTGGTTGTGTACTCAACATTGGATGTACTTAATGTGGTTTATTTTCCTTTCATTAATGGTGATTGGTGATTTGTGGATGATATCCTTTTGACATTTGGTTTTTAGCTTGAGGTGCATATCTTCATTGGTTTTATCTTGTGGTTTTAGTATTTGATTTATACAAGTGGGGTATTAATGTTGTTCTTTCATGTGAGGGTTGTATTGGTTTAAGTGTTTGTTTTATTTGGATTAGTTATCCTTTCTGAGTAGGTTGTATATCTTGAGGTAGTTTTGGCTATTAGGATTCCTTTCCTAGGAATGTTTTATGTTTCACTATACATTTGTGGATCATTCATTATCTTTCCTCCATGGTGAGAATGGAAGCCTTATTAGCTAACCACATAATTGGGAGGCAATGTCTTCTTAGAATTTGGGTTGCCCTCATATGTCCATTTGTTGGATGTTTAATGATACAAATGCACCTTTATCATTCTTACCTCTATCTTGGAGACTCTATTTGAATGATGTATTTATGTTATCATGTAATGTAATGTACTATATCTATTCTCACATACCCTATGCCATGTGTAGTGGATGTTGATTATTGAATGTACTTCCATTGTATTTGTTATACTTATATGCATTTTCTTATGAGATTGTGTATCTGTTACTTCTATATGATCATGAGGTGTTTAACTTGAGACTTAAACCAATTGATATAAACTTCTCAATGTGACTCCATGTGAGGAACACTTGAGGAACTAAAACTATATTTGTAATTTCTTGTGTATTTGATATGCTCTCTCATATTGCTTCTAATTTAATGTTAACTTGATGTTGTTTAAACTTTAAAAAAATAGTTTAGTAAATATTATTACATGATAGGTTTATTTGTCTCTGATTCTTGAGTGGGGTGTTACATCTGGTATCAGAGCTAGGTTTCAACACTAGGAACTGTAGGCATATTATGCACCACCACTTGAGAAATTAGTAGACTTACAATGAGATTAAACATTAAACATTTATTGACATCAAACTTGAAACTAAACAATTTAACAAAAAACTTTGAAGTGATAAAACTTTTGAACATGAAACTTGGAAACTCATAACATTTATGTTCTAGAATTTTGATTTCTTTCAATGCATTATGTCATTATGTTTTCTAATGGATTGAGAGATTTGATTTTTTGCTTTTGGTGTTTTACAGGATCTATTTCAGTATTTGTTAAAAAGATGAATGATGGATCTATATGGTTTTTAGTTTATTCGTAAACTAAAATCATATTACTCTTAGTGACTAAAATTTTATGCATATTTAACTTATTTGTAATACCTTTAAGATAGTACATTTTGACTTTTATTTACCCTATTCATTGTAGTAGACTTCCAAGAGTAAGCCTAATTCTAGGGGGTGGATGTATTTCTAACTCAATTTTTTTTCTAATCTGATTGTTGAAACTCTTTTAGGCCTATTTAAATGCACTTGTTAGTGTTATAGATGTTTGATCTATAGTTATATGATATTATTTCACAACTTAGATTAGAGATATTTCTCAGTGATGACTGTTTAGTTGACTTAATTTCATGTGTCATTAATGTTTATGATTTCTTAGGCACTAATGATGCTTCAATTATTCTTAGTTGTGATTGTGATTGCTTTCATAATGATGTCATATGGTGTGTATATAATGATGATTATTTTATATTCATAATGATGCATTTCTATATCTAAGCATTTGAGAGTTAACTTGTGATTTATTATGATATTTACCCCATAGTATATGTGTATGGTATGCATGTCTATTTTTCCTTTTTGTTTGATGTGGTTGAGGGAGTCATAGTCAACTGCTAGTCAGGATCTACACGATGTACAAGTCCCTTCTATTTCTTGTTTAATTTAGATATGTATTTACACATGTGCATGCTCATATTTTATGTAGGATGCAAGTACCTGACATCAAATTCTCTGATATCCACTATGAACATTCCCTATTACAATAATCAAATGGTGAGAATGGAAAGATAATGATAAGGTCTAACCCCAGATATAGCCTAAATACTTGTCTTACAAGGATGACTCGTAATTGACTGCCTACCATTTTTTAATACCTATGAATCTTTTGTGTGTATGTGGTTTGGTTCTTGCTTTAGTTGATTTTCCTTGTGCATTTCTTGAGGTTTGACTTGGTGATTTTACTAATAGTATAGTTGTTTATGATTCTTGGATTGATAGTTGGTATTGAATTATTAGATTTTAATTATTATTTTTATAAAGTGGAAAAATATTAAAATAAGGTGATTTTGCACTTATTGGAATTATATGAATTTCAGTTAAAATTAACAAAGTTATTTAAAGTGCTATTTTTAAAAACTACATTAAAAGGATTTTAAAATTAAATATTAAATATTAAACTTTTTTTCTTATCAATAAATGGCCAAAGCCTTGTATAATATAAAGTAGTAATAAAAGATAGAATTCAGAGTTCTCCATTTAAATAGGCACTGGTAGGAAAGAATGGAGTAAGAAATCCTCTAGTCTTGTTTGGGACCAAGGTCCTATATTATAAAGATTGAAAAGGGGCATACCCCATATAAGTTTCCTCAAAATATTTTTTCATAGTTATACATAGTTTTGATCATTATTCTTTCTTGATTAATTAGGCATGCTTTGCAATGATGGAGGTTTTTAGAGAAAACAATTTCCAACTCCAAGGTTTACAAGATTTGCAAAGGGTTAGATCTAAAAAATCTGCATACAACACTCAACACCACCCTTTGAATATTAGTCAAAATAATATAAGGGAGAAAAAGCAGAAATTGACTTGGCTACCAACTTAGATACCATCTGTAATGAAATAGCTTTGGTGACCTACAAATGTTAATTATATGTTCCTCATCTCCTTTTTCTAATATATATATTTCTAAATATACATTAGTAATGATTGAGCCATAATTATACCTTGATTTGACAAGATTTTTGAAGTTATAATGTGTAAGTTATTGGGAATCATATTTATGGTAATACATAAATGATGATCTTAATTATTGATTATTACCTTTTTGCTTTATTATCCATTACATGCTTGTTCTTCAATTTTTTATTTTAAAATTATATAGTAATTGAAATCATTTACTAAAATAAAACATTTGAACTCCCTTAAATGTTTTAGATCTGGACTTTTCTTAGTGATTTTGATTAATGCTTACAGAGGTCTAGTAACACACTACATTTTAATCTCTGAATTTGAATTCTATCCTCTACTATACTATTATCTAATCCTATCATAGATTAAAAGCATCCTTTGTTTATAATACCCAGAAAGCTCATGATAAAAATCTACAAAAATGAACCATCATGAAATGTCCACAACAAATACCATTTTCAATGAAGCAGTAAATAGGGTGATTACAAAAGATGAAGATAATGGATTGTATTGTATTCATAACATTAAATATTTACAATCAAAATTCTCCTTATTAGGAGATCCTCCCACTGCTATGATGCTTAACTCCTAAAGATCTGAAATATACCTAATTACAAATATGAAGAAAGATAACCTAAAGGAGAGGGGTGCTTGGAAAGACAAAGAAAAATTGACCCAACATAGAAAGAGGGAATACTAAAAATAGAACCATACCCAAAGACAAAACCTTGCACTTAGGAACCGCTGAAGTATTAACTATATATTGAAATCAAAAGGGCTAAATTTTGTCCTTTCTAATGCATGTCATAATAATTTTTGAAGCTTCTTTGTTTTTGGTCACTAAGCACCCAAGAGGAAAGATAAAGATTTTATTCTCTATGCTAGATTTATACAGATTGGGGAAAGTGAATTCTACATTCTCTAGATTTTTCTAATCCACCTCCAACTCCACATAAGAAGAATAAATGTTAAGATAGTTTTAGAGCCATACAACATTATGCTCAACCATTAATCATTTCCATCAAAGAAGGAAAAAAATGTTTTCCTCCATCTTCTGCCATGCTTTGTAAAACTTGGCATTGTCCCTAATAGTCATAATGGAATGCCTAAATACCTTGGCTAAACCTAAGTAAACCTTCGAGAGAGGGATCCTCTGACAAGCAACACTTAAAACTACATGCTCCAATCCTTCCAACTAGGTAGGATCAAAGATATTGAGACAGAGGTTAATGATCAAGCCTTTCTCAATGCTAACCCTAGCTAGACATGCTATAAAGGATTTGATAACAAAACTATTTATGCACCATGTAAAATCATAGTTGAAAGTTTTCTCTCCTAAAACCCTATTGATTGCTATCAATGAAAGATCATCCATAGGATTCAAAATCATATTACACCTTTCTAGTTTGATGTCCTCATGAAAGCCATTGTCCTAGCCTCTAGAACATGGAAAATGATAACTGTAGACTCCATACTAAAAGCTACATAGGAACTCTTAGCAAAACAACATTTAACAGATTGATAGGGAGACACCCTATTTATAAGGAGGAGGTGTTGAATGCTCTAGAAGGATAATCAAAATGATATCAAAGTTTTCTCTTGATTCAATTACTGATTAATAATGTTTTCTCCATCATTACAAAATAGTTTCTAAAAGTTTATTTGGTTATCAAAATAATAATACATTATTATTCAATTATAATCTTTACTAATTGAAGAGTTTTATTATTTATTTAAAGATTAATAATTCTTCAACATTTGTTCCTATATTTTCTAGGTTATTAGCTTTTTGGTTTCCTTCTAAAAAATATCTTGAATTCTAGTTTCTTTGAAGTGATTGAATAACTCTAAAACTTCTTCTAATTTGGATTTTAATATCTAGTTAGGATTAGTCCTCTTCCTTAATGTGTTAAGAACAATTTAAGAATCTCCTTCTATAATAATTCTATTTATTCATATGCTGAGACATAGTTGGAGACCTTCTTGGAGGGCTTCAAGTTTGGGTAAATTGTTCATCATAATTCCCATAAACTTTTCTATTTTGAAAATCCATCCCCCAGTGTCCTTATTTATGATACATCCTATCCCCACCTTGCCTAGATTGCCTCTTGAAGCCCCATCAAGTTTAATTTTGACCATCCATATGGGGGCAGTACCTATTTGCATTTATCTCTAGCTTATTGATTACTTTTCTTATAAGTTAGTGGAGGGTTTATCAAGCTATTGCAATTTCTTTTCATTATACCGTCCCATTCAAAGAATTCAACTTCTTCTTTGATTGTTTTCCTAAGTTATATGTTCATAACTTTGGTAATTCTTGCTTCAATTTTGTTATATAACATGGTACTAATCATTTTCTTTTCATTAATAATCCTTCTATTTCTTTCTTTCCAGATTTCCCACATAAGAATAGAAGGACAAATTATCCATAGTTTTCCATATATATTGAGGGATTTACTTTTTAGCCAACCTTTCAAAATACTCTCCATATTATCTAGTAATGGCAAGGTCTAGGAAAGCTTTTTCCTAAGCTATTTCCAATATTTGTGAGCATTGATGAACTCAAATAATAGTTTATCTATGCTTTCACTATCATTTTTACATAATACACATCTTGATAGTCCCTCAAATCTAATTTTCTTAAGCTTCTCTGCTGTCAAAATTCTCTTTTGGAGGACAGCCTAGAGGAATATTCTTGCCTTTGAAAGGCAAGCAGAATCCCAACATAGCCCAAGTGGAAAATCTACCTCTTCCCAACTTTGTGATTGTATAATAAGATTGTAACCTCTTTTAACATTGTATCTTGGATCTTTGGAGGCTCCCTAGATAATTGTATGTTCTCTCTCCATTTGATTTACTTTCCTACTTTGAATAATGTTTTCAAATATCTCCTTTTCTTTAATTTCTAGATTGATACCTTCTAGGGTTCCTCCATGCCCATACTTCTTTCCCATTTTCCTATTTCTTATGTTTATAATTGCTGGCATATTTCCCCCATATGTTCACAAGAGTATTTTTTACATTTTCTAGAATTCCTAAGACATCCATGCGAGGATGACCATCCCATGAGTCCTCCAAGAAGAGTGCTTCCTCTCCCCTTCTCATGTCCCAAGTGATAAATTTTCTTATTACTATTCTACATCTTACTATGAATTTCCAACTAACTAAACCTTTAGATAAATGTCGCATCTTGAACAAGGAGGTAAGATCAATATTTGTTATAAAGAATCTTTGCCCATTTTTTGTCCTTTTCAAGATATAATCTCCATACCAATTTAGCTCCTTGGGCTTCATTCTGCCAGTTTAAATTTTTAATCCCTAAATCCCCCAGATCCTTGGGTTTGCATATATTTTCCTATTTGATTAGTGCCACATTTTTATGTTCTCTTGTATATTTCGAGAAAAAATTTCTAAGCTTTACTTCAATCCTCTTATTCATAGTCTTACTTAATGTAAGGCATGATAGTTGATAGGTTGGTAGTGCCAATGGAACTACTTTAATTTTTGTTACTTTGACTGCTTTTGTTAGCCATTTTCCTTTCTAACTTCCTATCTTTTTCTTCATTCTTTCTAGAATAATGTTCCATCTTTTATTGTTTCTAGAGCCTATTTCTATTTCTATCCCTGGGTATTTACAAGGAAATCTTCCCTTTTTCTATTCCATAATATTAGAAATCTAGTCTTCTACTATAGGTTTGATATTGATAAAGAAGGTTTCAGATTTTTCAGCATTCACTTTTTGACCTAATGCTTTCATATATTGCCAAATTGTGTTTTTGAAGTTTTGGACTTCCTCCAAAGAACTTTGTCCTGGAAGAATTGCATCATCTACAAATTTTTGATGTGTAATGTTAGGGATGTTCTTAACCACTATGATCCCATTGATTCTTCCTTCAATTTTTTTTTTTAAATTCATCTTCCAAACGCTTCTACCATAATTATGAATAGAAATGGAGATAGCAAATCTCCTTGCCTAATGCCTCTAGAAATGTCAAAATATCCTTCTAGGGTCCCATTAATTAGGAATGATATTTTTGGGGTTGAGATGCATTTAAAAATGAAATTCATCCATTGGTAGGAAAATCCAAAGGCTTCAAGAATCTTGTAAAGAAATCTCCAATCCACCATGTCATATGATTTATATATGTCTAGTTTCATAAACATACTTGCCTCTTTATTTTTATTTGTTGAATGCATTGCTTCTTGTATAATGATTATTCCATCTAGAATATATCTACCATGAACAAAACCTATTTGTTCCTTTGATATAATTTTGGGTAGAATTAATTTAAGGCACCTAGGTAAAGTTCTAGATAGGATTTTATAGATTGTGTTACATAGTGCTATGGGTCTAAAATCCCCCAGAATTTTGGATTCAAAATTTTGGGTATAAGTGCTAAGAAAGGATAATTGATTTTTGATAATACTAACCACCATTTCTTGATCCTTCTATACCTTTCCATAAATCTATTCTTATAACATCCCAACACTTTTGATAGAAAAAAACATGAGATCCATTTGGTCTTAGTGATTTACCTAGATTCATACTGAAAAGAGAACATTTGACTTCTTCTAGTGAAAAAGTTTAGTTGATAAATTTATTTTCTTCTAAGGTTACTAGTGTAGGAATAGAATCTAACATTTTCTTTTGTGTAGGCATATTAGGACTATTAAAGTTGTTGAGGATGTTTATGAAATAATCTACAAAAAAAATTGCTATATCAGTGGGATTTTCAATTACATTCTTGTTGTTTCTTTGATATTAGTTATTTCTAGATCTATTTAATATAGTACTATTATGAAAAAAAATTGTATTATGGTCCCCTTCTATTAGCCAAGCTTCTCTCAATTTTTGTGTCCAAAAGATTTCTTCTTTTTCCAATATCTCTTCTTGTTTTGTACGCAACTTTTTTTCTTTAGAGTATTTTGCATTATCCATTCCCTCTTTTATTATTTCCTCATTTAGATTTTTTTAATTTTCTTCATGATCTAATTTTTCTTTGAATATGATATTAAAATGTATTTTAGTCCTTTTAAGTATGTTTTCTTTTAACATTTTCATTTTGGCCACAAAGAAAAACATTTTTTACCCTTAAAATCTCCTTGTGTCCACCAAAATTTAATTTGTTCCATGAAATTGTTATCGAGGAACCACATTTATTCACACATAAATGGGTTTCTTTGTGGTTTATTTGGTTCAACTAATTCTATCCTTAGTGGAAAGTAATTAGATCTTGCTATAGCCAAGATTGTTTATCATAGCTCCATATCTAAATTTCTTAATTCCCCTTTGAATAAGAATCTATCCAATTTTTCTGCTATATGTGGAATTTGTTTGCCTATTATTCCAAATGTATGTTCCATTGTTTATAGGAATATCCAATAAGTTATTAATTTAGATTGAATTTTTAAAGTCTATAAATGCTTGTGAGATATGTTGCATTCCTCTGTGTTTTTCATCTAGATTTAAAATTACACTAAAATTGCCTCCTAATAGTATGTATTCATTGTTGTGATTATTTATGAATAAGCTAATTTCATCCCATATTCTAGTTTTTTATCTGCATTTTGTGTTGGACCATAAACATTGATTAGTATTTTTTGTAGGTTATTCCTAACACTCTTAACTTTACAACTCATTCAGTTATGATTGGAGTTTATTAAATCTAGGTTTATTTTCCTTGTGTTCCATATTAGACCTAACCCTCCTAAGGCTCCTCTTGATTCCTATAGAATCATGTTCCAAATTCCAAATTTCTTTTCTAATTTGATTCCTTCTTCTTTATTCAGTTTTGTTTCTTGTATTAATATAATTTTGAATTCAAATTGTGTTAAATTTCTCCTTATTAATCTATTTTTTCTAGGAGCGTTTAGGCCCCTACCATTCCAGGTTGTTATTTTCATATTGATCTAGGAAGGCTCTTCCCCTTCTCTATTTTTAGTATCTAGTTCTTTTGACTGACCATCCACTCCACTCAATTATCTTAGTGATTTCCTTCTTTGTTTCAAATTTTTCTTGCCACATTTTGGGGTTTTAATCCCTTCCTAATTAATATGGATGCCAAGATTTTCTAGATTTTTCTATACATTATTGATACTCTAGTTTTCTTCCACTTCCTCTTCTTTCTCTCCTTCTAACTCCATTATTATTTGTTCTACTAAATCCATGTATTCTTCATTTTGTGATATGTTATCCTCACTTTCAATATTCTTTGCATTGTCTATATCTTCTATATTCTTTATTTTGTATCTATAAATACACCATATTCTTCCCAATTCTACCATATTTCTTTTTCATTCCCTTATGCTAGATGCTAATCCTGATTCTGCCATATTTATTTTTCATTCCCTTATGCTAGATGTTGATCCATTTCTTGTTCTGACTATTTTGGTAATTTCCTAGTTTTTTTCATGTTCCAATATTTTTGTGTCCATTGGTTCTCCTATCTTCTTTGATTCTGATTTCTCCTAAGCTGCAAAGAGATCTACCCCATTCTCCAAAGTTTCTCAAAATTTGTAACTTCATTTTTTTTCTCTTTTTCTCATAGTAATGTTATTCCATTGAGCAAATGATGCTTGTGGAATTTCTCCTAGAAGTTATATTCTTCATTTTCTTCCCCATTAACTTCATCTACTTTTGCCAATATTGTTTCTCCTTTAATTTGGAATTGTGAATTCATATTCAACCTCTGTGTGGTCTCTGTGTTGAACAATCATAGATTTTCTATGTCCTCAATGGATTGTGTCCTTTCTAGTTCCTATCCAAGGCCTTATCATTGTTTTGTGTCCTAATTATTTCTTTTTTTGTCTATCTCTACTCTCAAATCTTTGTTGATCTTGTGATTTCTATTTGGTCTATAACTTTATTCATTTTTAGTGTTATTTCCTCATTGAGTCTCTTTATTTCTCTGATGTTTTCCTCTAGTTCCTAGGCTTTAGTATCTACAAGCTTATTCTCTCCTTTTAAACTTTTTTCTTGTTTCCCTAGCACATTATGGAGTTGAATTCCTTCCTTACATCTTCTTTGAATCTTTTGGCTGATATCCTCTTCATCTATTTTCCTTGATTTCCTTTGAATGCTTCTCTAAACACTCTAAATCATTTATGGATCGGTCATCTCTCCTTCTTCTACTTCCTTATTTCAATAATCATTATGATGTATATTTTGTTCTTCTCTCTATCTATTCTATTCTTCTTGTCTTGTTCCTTCATGATTTATTTTCTTTTATGTTCCCCTATATTTTCATCAAGTCCAATTTCCGTAAAGTTTGAGTTACTTGTTGCTACTCTTCTTCTTTCTTTTAGATAATTAACAAATCTGATTTTACTAGAGTAAATGGTATATTTTATTTTGTAGATTGATCTATTAGTTATAATTTTAATTTTTTCTTCTTTGTATAAATTTGGTTTAAGTTTAACTAGTAGATTCACATTGGAAGATTTAGAGTTATGTCATTCATATCCCTTTATACCTCCTAGCTTTTCTCCAATCTGAATGAACATGTTGACATTACAAAGTTCTATTGGAATGTTATTTGATATGATCTAGGCTGGTAAATTAATATTTTTGACATCTACATCATTAAAATTGGGTTTGTATTTTAATAAATTTAAATTGTACCCATTTATTAGTTTTAACTCATTTTTAAACAGATCTTCTCTAAACTTTAAGTTTTTATAGTTCATATAAATTAAGAAATCTAAAAGGAAAGATATACTTACCTGCTTAGTATCCATAGATTTGAACCATTTCACCATTTTTTATCTCTCATCTTTCGAGCCCATCCATATAGCATATAGACCACTTCTTTCACATTCAAACTAGTTGTCTTTTGTGATTTTTTTATTGATGATGATTGCATTGTCCATCTTTGATTTCGTTTCATTGTTTTCTTGTGATTGATGGTCTAATATGCCTTGATGGAAATTGTCAAAATGAAATATATGTTGATAGGGTTTGACAAACTTATCCAAGATGGAGATATTTGATGAATAGTTAAGGATGAATTTGGGGTGTGGATTTAGGGGGACAATATTGGCTTCATAGATAATAGGGGGCTTAGGTCATCTTTGCGTTTTAGGGCGAGTAATGTTATGTTTCTCTTTATGCAAAATGATAGATTTTAAACTCTACCCTTGATTTGTCTTTGCATACTTGGTTTTTTGAAAAAAATCTTGTTGTTTATTCCTTCTCTCTTCCTTGTTTTCAGCATGAAATCATATTGTTCTTCCTCAGTTGACCATGGAATTTTTCTTTGGATTTCTCTATTTTTTAAGTCAGACTTGTATCCATCCTTCCTCTACTTCCAAAGTTTTTCCTTGACTGATCTAATCATGTGATGAAGGATTTTGATTCCTTGGTATTCCTAAGTAATTTCTATGATTTTGTGCTTCTATTTCTTTTGATCATTCATGATGTCTTTCAACCAAGATATAAAACTAATTCCTTAGCTTGGTCTACTTTGTGTTGATGTATTTCTATATTTTAGGGTTTATTTCTTTGGTCTGTGATCCCTAGTTAAGAGTAGGATGCTTTGGTCATTTTTTATAACAAATTTTTTGCTTTTCTTAGTTTTCACTACTTTCAAAATGTCTACCATAGTTCGCTAATAGTAAATAATTAAATATTAAACTTTACTTATGGTGTAGCATTACTATTTAAATTTAATAAAGATTTAAAATTAGTGGCACTTAGATAATGCACTTATGTTAATTTTATTAATTAAATAATAAATAGATTTCATTTATGAAATTTTCTTTAAATGATAAATAGAGAAATAATTAATTATCAATAAAAGAATATTTTAATTAAAAAGTTGATTAATTGTGCATGAAAGGAATAACTAAATAAAACAATTACAATTTTAGAGCTATGGAGATAAAATCCCTAAAAGTTAATTAGAGTTCTATATTAGAGTCTTTTGGAGTCATTTTCACACACATGTTTTGGAGAGAAACTCTAGGGTTTGGAAAAGAAGAGAATTTGTGTGGCTTCGAAGATTTTTGTTGCAGTAGGAATTTTATCGACTATCATATTTTAGCATCAGTGTGAGGTAGGGTTTGAAATCCATTGAATGCATTTTTAATTGGAAATGATCTATTTGTTTCATGCTTGATTGGGTGCTTGGAATTTGTTTTTCATTTTGATTGTTTCTCTAGATCTGATTGAAAGAAGTTAGTTTTTTATTTGTTTACAGAAGAAAATCTAGAATAGGAAAAATATGAATTTAGAGACTAGGGTTTGGTTGAGATTTTAAAATAGATTGAATTGATAATTTGATTTATATATCTTCATATTTGATTTATTTTATTTCAATTTATTTTTAAAAGAGAGCTTGCTTGAAAAATTCAACCACCAATTATGTACCTACAAAATAATTTAAAATATATGCATATATAAAAACTAAAAAATAATTTTAAAAAAAAAAATTATAATGAAGAAAAAGGTTTAATAATCGTGGTGAAACATGGTTCAGAATAAAAAAATATAACAAGAAAATCAAGACACAAAAAAAAGAGAGTAAACTCACACTTTTAATTCTGGTTTTATCTAAGCATATGTTTCTCAGTGTGTGTTTGACATAACCATCTACTTCCCTTAAATAAAGATTTAATTAATAAAGACTTAAAATTAGTTATGGTGTAGGATTATTATTTAATTAATAAAGATGTAAAATTAGTGGCATTTAAATAATGCTCTTAAGTTATCTTTATTAGTTAAATAATAAATATAATCTTTTATGAAATTTTCTTTTTCATGTAGTTTCCTCTTACCGAAGAGGTCTTGCATTCAAATCTACTCGAACACTTAAAAAATAATAATAACTTAATCATAACATATAATAATTAATCATGGCTTCGGCCTCTGACCAATCAAAAAAAAAAAATCACAAATACCATGCACCGAAGCGTATCCAAGGTCCACTAAGCACATTTTATCGTCCATATTTTAATGGTCATATCTTGGAGCTCATGAGGGATATAGAAAAAATGTTAGATGGTACGCAACCATGTTGATAAACCCTATAGTAACCTATCTTAATTACTAGATATTCCAAATGGATGTGATTTGGCACAACATTCTTGCTTAATGCAAAAACTTGTTGTGCTTCTTAGCAAATTGGAGCAGCACTACATATCTTTCCAACCATCCATTGCGGCATCAATTGGTCTATTCCATTAGCTCCATATGGGAAGGTTAACTCTAGGAACACCCTTTTTTCATCCATGAAGTGTCTAGAACAATCATGAACACCATGCACTGAAGTGTCTCGAAGGTGCACTAAGCACATTTTAGCTATCATTTTCTAATGGTCATATCTCAGAACTTGTGAGGGATATAGACAACTATTAAATGATAAATGACCATGTTAAAAAACCCTAAAATAACTTATCCCAGTTCTACAATATTCCAAATGGATTTGATTTTGAACAACATTCTTTCTTCATGCCAAAACTTAAAATGTTGTGTAGCAAATTGGAGCAACACTACATATCATTGCAACCATCTATTGTGGCATTGATTGGACAATTCTATTAGCTTTGGATGGGTGATTGAACCTTAGGAACAACATTTTTTGGTAATGACCACCATGCACTGAAGTGTCTCCAAGGTGCACTAAGCACATTTCTGTTGTCATCTTCTATTGGTCGTATCTTGAAGTTTGTGATGAATATATATAAAATGATAGATGGTACACAACCATGTTGGAAAACCCTACCATAACCTATCTAATTTCTATGAGATTCCAAATGGATTTGATTCAACACAACTTTCTTGCTTGATGTCAAAATTTTTAGTGTTTCTTAGTGAATTAGAGCAATGCTAGATATCTTTCAAAATATCCATCATGGTATCGGTTGGACTATTTAGTTAGCTCTGGATGGGTGGATAAACCCTAGGAACACCCTTGTTTTGGCCATGAAGTTTTTAGAAAAATTGTGACCACCATGCACCAAAGTTTTCCAAGGTGCACCAAGCATGTTTCAGCTACCATCTTCTAATGGTCATATCTTGGAACACGACCATGTTGAAGATCCCTGTAGTAACCTATCTCAATTCTAAGATATTCCAAATTATGGATTTTATTTGGCACAACTTTCTCTCTTGATGCAAAAAATTGCAATCTTTCTTAGTGAATTAGAACAACACTACATATCTTTGCAATTCTCAAGCATGACATTGATTGGACAACTTTGTTAGGTCTAGACAGAAAGGTGAGCTCAAGAATGCTCTTATTTTAGCCTTTGAATGTCTAGAACAATCCAGAACACCATGCACCAAAGTGTCTCCAAGGTGCACTAAGAACATTTCAGTTGTCATCTTCTAATGGTCATGTACTATGGAAAAAAAATTCATATGGTACATGACCATGCTAATGAATCCTATAGTAATTTTTATCAGTTCAGATAGATTCAGAATGGATTTTATTTAGCACAACATTCCTATAAAATACCAAAATTTACAAAATTACTTAGTGAATTAGAGAAACATGGTGTATCTTTGCAACCATCCATCATGGCATTGATTGGACTCTTTTGTTAGCTCCAGATGGGTAGGTAAACCCTAGGAACACCCCTTTTTGGTTATGAAGTGTCTAGAGCAATTGTGACCACCATGCACCAAAGTGTCTCCAAGGTGCACTAAGCACATTTTGGTCACCTTCTTCTAATGGTCATATCTTAGAGATTGTGAGGGCTATAGAAAATTTTTTAGATGATACACAAGTATGTTGAAAAACCCTATAGTAACCTATCTTAGTTCTAAGAGATTCCAAATGGATTTGATTTGGCACATCATTCTCACTTGATGCTAAAACTTGCAGTATTGCTTAGTGAATTGGAGCAACATTGCATATCTTTCCAACCATCCATCATGGAATCAATTTAAATATTTTGTTAACTCTAGATGGATAGGTGAACCCTAAGAACACCCTTTTTTTGGTTGTGGAGTGTCTAGAATAATCACGACCACCATGCACCAAAGTGCCTCCAAGGCGCACTAAGTACATTTTTTTGTTTTCATCTTCTAATGGTCATATCTCAAAGCTTGTGAGGGATATAGACAAACTATTAGATGTTACATGATCATATTGACAAACCCTATAGTAACCTATATTAGTTTTGAGAGATTCCAAATGGATACGATTTGGCACAACATTCTCTCTTGATGCCAAAGCTTACAATATTGTTTAATGAATTCGAGTAACACTACATATCTTTCCAACCATCCATTGTCACATCAATTTGACTATTTTGTGGCATCTAAATATGTACATGTTACATTTTTACAAGTTTTGTATAAAAAATTTGGCATCTAAATATACACATGTTATATTTTTACAAGTTTTCTATACAAAATTTGGCATCTGAATATGCATATTTTACATTTCTTCTAAATTCCTATATAGAAAAATTGGCATCTAAATAGGCACATTTTACATTTCTTATTAGATTCTATATAAAAAATATGGTATCTAAATATGCACATTTTATATTTCTTCTCAGATTCTACATACAAAATTTGGCATCTAAATATGCACATTTCACATTTCTTCTCATGTTCTATGTACAAAATTTGGCATCTAAATATGTGTGCATTTTACATTTATTTTCAATTTCTACATACAAAATTTTGCATCTAAATATGCACATTTTACATTTCTTCTCAATTTATGTATACACAATTTAGCATCTAAATATGCACACCATAGGGAAATTACAAAATTTTACATAATCTATATACATAATTTTTAGAAAATATTCTACTAGATTATGTAGTTGACCATTCTTCTAGATCAACTCTAACCTTTATTGTGTCAAATATTGCCTCATGATCAAGTTCACAAACTTTCCACAAATTCTTTTTATGAGGTCTATCATGGTATTTTATCAACAAAATATTTTTTTCAATAACAAGGTTAGAGAAATAAAGAATATTTCTATGTGTCTCAATATCCTCAAACAACCAAGCATTAGAATTCTTGATAGAGTACCTACATTTGATTAAACCTTATAGGTCAATGCCATAATAATCATAAAATTTCTTTAACATTGGTTTTAATCAAACTAAACACAATAATAGTAACTTCTAAGCCAAGTACTTATAACAAAAATGGATCCAATAGGGAACTCAATACCCTCACTATTTGTGACTATATTTGTCAATTTCTTTTTTTCCTCAATACAACAACAAAAAATAAAAATTTGTCCCTTCTTCATTATCCTCATTTGCAATAAATACATATACATGACCTAGATTTAATGTACAAGGATATGTTAATGCCAAAAATAATGGAGAGTGAAATTTTAAAGAAGTATATTAAATTGACAAATTACCTGGCTCAACTAAGTTAGATATGTGGTCCCAATCTATCGATACTTCAATCTAGTTCAATTCTAGTGCTATTGGGATTTCGTATAAATCAAGAGATTACAAAGGTCTACAAGACCAATTATAAATCCACTATTTTGATTCACATTCATCTCACAAATAATGCATACATGTGAAGAAAAATAATGCAAATTTTCAAATATAAATTGCTAATGATAATGTATTTGAACTTCCAAAAGAAGGGATTTTACTTGATCCTTTAAGGTTTCAACGATCCTGTAATTTTTCAATATCATCTTCATTTATCAACCAAAAATATCTAGAAACCAAAGACTTACCTAAGTTACCTAGTCCCATAGTAGATTTACAACATTACACTATTGATTTTGCATCCTCTATCATTCTACCACCTTTGTACTTCAATTCCTCACTAACAAGTTCTCTTTTAACACATGATTTTGTACCATAATACTCTCCCTTTCCATGCCCTTCCTCAATGAAATACCAAACATATTGGACACCACTTATGAGATGCATCCTACTCAAGTAGTAGAACATCCTTGTTTTTTTTATTTGTGTCATGCAATTATCTGACCATATTATGTGTTGATTGTAGCAAAAATCTCTTTCTCTCAAACTGTCATAGAATTTTCTAAAATAATGTTGCACAAACTTTGATGAATTGGTTTGATTGTCACTAATGTAGAAGTAATGCTCTCTTATAACCTTTCTATCCTCCTTTGTGCTATCATGTGCATGAACGAATTTGATGTGCACAAAAATTGATACTTTTGTATAGTTGTAGTACATAGGTTGCATTTCATTTTGAAGCTTTGATGTATAGTTTTTAGAAAAATCAACAATGGATCAATTAATTGCACCTAAGGGAAAAGTGTCCTTAAATATCTTAAATTTCTCATATAACCATCTATCTTTATGTGTATGGCCTATGTACTTATGTACTAGTTTCTATTGGAACAATTTCATAAAATCTTAACATAAAATGGTTTTTTCATCTCAAAGCACCTTTGGTTGATTCTAATTTGAGGATATGTTTAAGGAAAACATTCATAAAATTGTGTTTGAGTTGTTGGAATTCTTTAGAATAACTTGTGGGTGGGGGGTTGAATCAGTTATCCAAGGTCTAGATGTATAAATAAAACTTTTCATAACTTAGTGAACCCATAAAACATTTATACTCATGCATGCATCCATAAGATTATGCAATCACTTAAAAATTTGTAGGTTACTATCAAATCAACTTGCATAAATGTAAAGCATGAAACATAATAGATTCATCAACACACTTGACAAAATGATTTATGTGGAAACCCAATTTGGGAAAAACCAGCGATAACATGCTATTCTTTTCACTCTTCTGAAGTGATGTCCTATGAAAGGCCAACCCTGTCAAAGGTTACAATACACACTGTTAAATGTGACCCTATTAAAGGATTTTAATCACCCTATTAGAAGTGAGCCTTGTTAGAGGACTTTAGACCATTCACTTGTAATGTCACCTGGTTAAAATATTTACACATAACTATTAGGTCAACCTTAATCCAAAGGATTTACCCTAGACTAATAAAATTTTTAGAGAGTAACAGTAAGGCTTGATCTGATACAACTTAAAACTTCATTTGTAAATTCTAGGTCTTTGTTCAATCCTCAATTCTACTTAGCCTTCATACTTTGCAACTTTGATATCTTGATCACCCTTCAAGCATTCATCTCCTTAAGCCTTCTTGCTTAACATATCATTGCAGACTCTTTTCTAGGTCACTTTATGAAGCAAAATCCTTGACTCCTTGTCTCCCTTAGGTTCTCACACATGACAACCTTGCTTCATGACCAGCCATTCCTACAAATAGGAAATTAAGATATTTTTCAACTCATTCTTCATCATCCAAACTAGAGTTTGGATGGATTAGGTAATAAAAAAATGTATCTACCCCATATTCCATATCTCTTTTACAAACTTCTCCTATAGGGTATGTTCAGGATCATGGTGTGCCAAAAAGTGGCGATCTGAAAAATATGTAGTTTTGAAATGCCTCAAAGAATTTCAAAATGTATTCCAACTTTTTTCCCACTCATCCTGATACTAAATGAAAACAATTAATACCTTTATAATTCCTACTATATCTTTTGATACCAACCTTATATGGTCATCTTTAAATCATCCCAAAAATGTGTTTTTGGCATGTTCTTATGTGTTTTTTACTTCAAGCATGTAGCTGACGGCTTTTTTTAAACCAAAATTTGAAGTAATGAAAAGGGTTTCTTAAAAATGTTCTTAGCTTTTCATAAATGTAAGGTTTGTCAAATTATGAGTTTAGTAAGTAATTATTACTTATTTTCTAATGGAGTTAGCTACAAAGTGGTGATTGACATATTGTTTGAAAACTAGCTATAACTTTCAAACCATATAAGATTTGTGAAATCCAAAAGATGTGACACACTTTATGCTTCAACTAGTATAAGAAATAAAAAAGAAAAAATTAATTTTGATTTTTTTTGAACTAGTTAAGGTTGTCAGACATGGGAGTTTTTTAATTCTGAAAATAGTATAGTAGAAAATTCATAATTAATTATTTATTTGGAATAAAAATTTTCAAAAATATGTGTCACAGGGTAAAAGCACAGATCTATGTCACCGTTTGTGATACAAAAACCTGTTTTGGTCAAATCTCATTTCTCTATCAAAACTCATTTTTTTTCAAAAACTAAAAATACCCTTTTGTAGATCTCAGATTCAATATCATCATTATATAAATTTTTGAGTGTTTTGATTAGTTATAATATGTTATAATCTCAAAATATTATAAGTCGATATTTTAACATTTCAGAAGACGCTCTCTCAAAAAATGAAAAAAAAAAAGTAAATCATATCAAAAAAATAAAAAAATAATATTTATCACTAGAGGAGAGAATCCTCTTCATGAATATGTAATTTTTTTTCAAGAAGGTATAGATTTGATAGAGAAGTTTTGATGGGAGGAAAAAACTGTTGGATCTTGACAAGGTCGCACTTGAGTACTTATAACAAAGAAAATATATATCAAAAATAATTATTTCTTTTTTTGTTCACTAGCTATACATGTCATCTATAAAATATTTTCAAATTAGAACAAAAAAAGATGATTTGCACATACTTGTTTGACGAGAACTACATTCTATATTTTTTATAGTTAAAAAAGGGACTTCAAAATAAAATAAAATGAATAAATTCTTAGTCAAAAAAATTATAAAAATTATATGCATAAAATTCATACAATTCTACACATTTCATCACTTTACATCATCTTCATATTTTAAACACAAATACCATTTTTTTTGTCATTAATGTTGAACTGTCGCATTCTGATATCACGTTTCTTTATAAAAGGTGACACAGGTTTGTGCTTTTATCCCACATCCAAGCATGAGTCTAATTTTTATATCTAAAATTATATTTAAAAATATTATCATTTGATTATGATTAAGGTGGTCAGACATACACCTACTTTTTATTTTCGCCCTGAAATTTTTGTAGTACTGCATTAAAATCCAAACTTTTGACCAATCAAATAATTTTTTCTCTAGATAAGGCCTTGTAGTTTAAAAACTAGATTCAATTTCCTACAGATTATTTTCTTACAACTTTTGATATAAATTCTAGAACCACTTTAAAATTATGTGTCAAGTTGACATAACCCTGATTTGCTGGTTTTTCACTGCTACTTAAGGCCATAGTTTGGTACACCATGATCTTGCACATACCCTATAATCCTCTTTAAATTTTCCTAAAAATGATTTACCTTGAATTTTGTGCCACCATCTCATCATCCTTATCTTCCACCTAGTTCACATAATCCAAGAAAATAAACTTGTCAGATCAAATTCATCGAATCCATGATCTTTTAAAAAATGCAACAACTCAACATTATCAACCTTCTCATGCTCGGTACATACTATGTTTTTTAACATCCTCTATAAAATTACTTGGCATGAACTAAAGTTTACTTGTACTTGGCATCAACTAAACTTTACTCGACATCCACTATCTTGCTCAGCATCCACTAGAATTTTCTTTTACTCAACTCCAACTAATTTTTTGCTCGGCTTGCAATGTCTTTGCTTGGCACCTACTATCCACTCGGTCAAGCTTAGTAGAAAAACTTTTTATATCTTTTTTCTTCTTACCTTTCTTAGTGTAGGCAACATTTGTAACCTTAAGTATATTATCAATACATCATGTTATCACTGTCTTAATTGATTCTTGTACTTCATTACATAATGAAAACTCAACCTTTAATCTAAGTGCTATTGTTACATCTTTTGATCAAATCCTCTTCATTAATCAAATAAATGATAGTACTTAAATCTTATAAGTAGTTGTCTTACTAAAAAATAACATGTTTGACATCAGTGACAAACAATGATGGAAACACATAGTCTTTTTTCAACAATCTCTCTCTCAACAATGATCTTTTCAAGAAGATCTCAACAATCTCCCTCTTTGGCATTGATGAAAAACCAAACTGATTAACCAAATCAATCAAATGATGAACATCTTTTTCAACCAAACTAAATAGGTTAAAATAGTAAGACAATATCAAAAAGAAAATAGTTCCTTGTATTGAAATCACTCCCTCTATCAGCACTCTCTCTCTATTAGCAGCTTCCTTCTTCTGAATAGGAATAGGTTACAAACTCCATCTTACTAGGTAGTTCTAGGATTTCTCTACCTCCCTTATCATACATGTTCTCATCTTTGATCAGCAATATCAACAATTATCTCCCTTTAAGATTAGTAAACACTCTCCATCTCGTTGATAACAATCTCTTGATATTTCCCTCTCTAATCAGCAATATCATCTCCCTCTGATGATGATCAGTTTAATACTCTTTTTCCCTCTTTAACAATAATGTCAAAGCCTTGTCATGTTAAATATGTTGATATTGGATTTTTCAGTTTCTTCAATTTCTCCCTCTATCACCTTGCTTGTGACTAATTTGTAGTTCCAACACTTTGATTACTTTAGGCAACTCCTAAAGTAAGATCTTCTAGATCAATTTGTAACATATAAAAATTAGTTTGTTTGATGCAAAGCACTCCTTCTATTACTTAGATAGCCTTTGATAGGAGTATCACCCCTAGTTTACCTTTTAGATACACATGAGCATCCTTAGGTGATGCTTTTGTGAAGATATTAGCAATTTTCTCTTTTGTGTTTACATATTCTAGCGTCACCTCTTTATTTTGAACTAATTGCCTCAAATAATAATACTTGATTTCAATGTGCTTAGTCTTTGTGTGCATCATTGAATTTTTTGATATATTGATAGCACTTGTATTATCACAATAAAGTATCACTGGTTTTGTGATCTCTTCCTTCATTCTTTTGAGTAGCCATTTGATCCACACAATGTTTATACAATTTACAGCAATAGCAACATATTCAGCATTAGTAGTAGATTGTGAGGTGTAATTTTGTTTCTTGCTAGTCCATGTAACTAAGATGTTTCCTAAGAAAAATTCTCTTCCACTTGCACTCTTTTTCTCATCAATGTTTCCAACCCAATTAGCATCAGTGTAGGCTCTCAATTCAAATTTTTCATTTTTCTTATAGTATAGACCAAACTCTTCTGTTCCTTTTACATATCTCATTATTCTCTTCACTTCCATAAAATGATTCTCCATGGGATTAGTAAAGAATCTTGCAACTATTCCTACAAATAATGCAATGTCAGGTCTACTATGTACTACATATTGCAATTTTCCAATCATAGACCTATATAATGTTTGATTCACTTTAGCGAAATCATCATTCTTTGGCAACTTATGTCTTATCACCATAGGTGTCCTTACTAGTTTGGAATCCTCCAATCCAAAAGTTTCCAATATTTCCTTGACATACTTTGATTGAGTGATGTATATACCATATTTCATCTTATATAGTTGCAAATAAAAAATCTGATCCCTCCAAACATAGACATTTCAAATTATTGCTTCATCTAATTTGCTAGATCTTAACATAAAGCATCTTGACCTCGAAAATGATATCATCAACAAATATTTCAAATAAAAAAATACATTTTCCTTTATTTGTCTTCATATATAGATTGCTATTATCATCAATCCTTTCAAATCTAATCTTCACAAAATGATTATGAAGTCTCTCATACCATGCTCTTGGTGCTTGTTTAAAATCATATAGAGCTTTGTGTAGTCTACATACCATGTTCTTATTATTAACATCAAACAAACCTTCTGACTCTTCTATGTAAACTTTTCCCTCTAATATGCCATTCAGAAATGTAGATTTAACATCCATCTAATAAACTTTGAAACCTTTGTATGCTAAATAAGAAAGAAAAGTTCTTACTCCTTCCAATATTACAACAAGGGAAAATGTATCTCCATAGTCAATTCCTTCTTTTTGTGCATAACCCTTGCAAACTAATCTTGCTCTATTTCTTGTAACTTCACCGTTTTCATCTAGCTTGTTTCTAAATACCCACTTAGTGCCAATCACATTCTTGTCTTCTAGTCTAGGAATCAGACTCCATGTTTTGTTTTTCTCTATGTATTCAATCTTTTCTTCCATGGTTTTATTCCATTCAACATCTTCTAATTCATATCTTATTGATTTGGGTTCCTTCATGCACAACAAACATGTTTCACTTCTCAATCTATATCTTGTCATTTGTCAAGCATCTTTATCTCTAATGATTTGAGTAGTAGGATGATGTCTTTTAACATATTTAGACAATCTTGGCTTAGCTCTTATTTCCTTATTTTTTATTTTAGCTTCTGGATTACTGTGTACATCTTTGTTAGGTATCTCAGCATCTCTTTCATGTGCACTAACTTTAGAATTAGAATGTGCATTTACTTCATTTTGTAACTCAACATCTAAATGTAGCTTGGTTCCTAAATGCAACTTAGCATTCATAGAGTGTGGCTTAGTAGTCACTGAAACTTGTTATTGGTTTGTAGCTTGATTATCAACATCTTCTTCAGTAGGCATACCTTCATAAAAGTATACAAATTATTTGTATTCTTTTGGTTCTTTAATAGGTTCAGCCTCATGTACTTATGTATATTCATCAAAGTTCACATTTACACTTTCCACAACTTTTTTAGTGTTAGTATTCAAAAACTTATAAGCTTTACTTTTTGTGGAATAGCCTAGGAATATACCTTCTTCACTATTTGCATCAAGTTAACCATTCCTCAAATCTTTAAAAAAGTAACACTTACTTCCAAATACCTTAAAATATTTTACATTGGGTGAGTATCTATACCATAGTTCAAAAGGTGTTGAATGAGCACCTTTCTTGACTTGCACACTATTCAAGTTATAGATAGTTGTTCTTACGACTTCTCTCCAATATTTCAAAGAAATTTTCTTCTCAATCATGAGTGTTCTAGCATAGTCCATTATAGATTCATTTCTTCTTTCAACAATTCCATTTTGTGGAGGGGTTCTTGGGGCAAATGTCTATCTTTTAATTTCTCTATCATTGTAGAACATCTCAAACTCATTTGATGTAAATTCTCCCTCTCGATTAGATCTCAAACATTTTAGACTCTTACCTATTTCCTTCTCAACTCTTGCTAAGTGCCACTTAAACATTTGAAAAGCATCAAATTTTTGTTTTGGAAACATGACTGTCATCATTCTAGAATAATCATCAACAAATAACATAATGTACTTATCTCCTTTATAGCTTTGCACACACAAGTCAATATGAACAATCTCTAGTATTCCTTTAGAAGTATAAGTCTTACTCTTAAAATTTGACCTTGTCATTTTTCCTAACTAACATTGTTTACACATTGTATTTTCAAGTTTCTTCAACTTATGTAAACCTCTAACTTTCTTCATGTTACTGATACTAACCAACCTATCAAAATTTAACATGACATAACCTCTTGTGCCATAGCCACACATCATCAAATATTACAAGACAAGTAGCATCCTCTATATCAAAATAGAATAGATTAATTCTAGTTTGATCACCCTTTCCAATCAATTTCTCATTAGTGTCATATATCTTAGCAATATTTTCTTCAAAATCAACCTTACATCCCAAATTATTTAGTTGTGACAAACTCAAAAAATTATAATTAACTCCTTCAACATAGTATGCATTGTCACATAGAATCTTATCTGTGAGCTTGATAGAACTTTTTCCTTTTATCAAACATGGTGCATCATTACCAAATCTTACACTATTTCCATCATAAAAATTTAGGATAATGAACTTACTTTTGTTTCTAGTCATGTGATGTGAACACCCACTATTAATGATCCATCTATCATTCTTGTTTTACACAAGTCACAAGTGCAGTTGCATCATCTTCATCAGATTTGTCCTTCATTGTAACATACACCACTTCATCATCATTTTCATCAAAATCATCCTTTATTTCCTCTTCATAAATTTAGCAAGACTTCTTGCCTTTGTCTTTGTAATCCTTCTTGTCTTCATCTCTTCTACTCTTGTATTTGTCACCACCTTTGTAGTTCTTCTTCTCTAGACATCTAGTAGTAATTTGACCAACCTCATTGCAATTGAAACAAATATTAGGTAACTTACCTTTCAACTTTCCCTTACCTTTGTGGAATCTTCTTACCAATAATGCTTCAAGATGTTCAAAATCCTCCTCGTCTGTATCACTATTACTGGAAACATACTTCTTTTTCTTCTTCTTCTTCACATCAGGTTCCTTCAATGAAACTTTAGCTTTGAAAGAAAATTCAATCTTGTTAGGGTTATAATTATCAAAATTAGATAGCTCAAAAGTAGTGAGCCTACTTACTAGACCTTCAAGTGATAGATCACTCCCTTGAATACATTCAATTCTTGAATTGTACAAACTCTAATAGCATATAAAGGTAGCAATGTTCTTAAAACTTTACACAACACAATGCCATCAACTAATTTACTAGTAGCACCTCTTATTGCATCGATAAATTATTTTAGCCTTTCAACATATTGAGCAATATTCTCACCTTCTTCCATTCTCATATCATCAAACTTACCTCTGAGACTTTCAACTTTGGTTCTAAGAAAATTTGCATCTCCTCCATAGATATTGGTTAGGGCATCCCACATTTTCTCGACATATCAAGACCTTTGATATCATCAAATTTGGCAAAACTTAAGGTAGAGGCAATCTCCAGCATTGCCTAGTTGTGTTATTTCTTCTTCTTTATATCCTCAGCTGTTAGGGCACCAACAGGATCAACATGCTCAACAGAAATGATAGATTGTGTATGATCTCCAAGTCCTCCAAGGTGTAGCTTCATCAAACTTTTCCACACAAGAAAGTTACCTCTAGTGAGCTTGGGTACTTCTCTTTTAGACATCTCGATCTTTGTGCTTCTAGTACCTTCAAACTAGTCATCTTAAGAAGATGGCTATGATACCAATTTTTAGAATTATTTAGAATAACTAAGAGGGGGAGGGGGGGATGGTGAATTAGTTATCCAAGGTCTAGATGTATACATATAACTTTTCATAGCTTAGTGAACCTATAAAACATTTATACTCATGCATTCATCCATAAGAGTATGCAATCACTTAAAAACTTGTAGGTTACTATTAAATAAACTTGTAGAAATGTAAAGCATGAAACATAATAGATTCATCAATGCACTTGACACAATGATTTACATGGAAACCCAATTTGGGAAAAACCACCAGTAACATGCTACTCTTTTCACTCTTTTCAAGTGATGCCCTATGAAAGGCTAACCCTATTAAAGGTTACAATACACATTGTTAAATGTGACCCTATTAAAAGATTTTAATCACCCTATTATAAGTGGGCCTTCTTAGAAGACTTTAGACCATTCACTTGGAATGTCACCTAGTTAAAGGATTTACAAATGACTATTAGGTCAACCTCAATCCAAAGGATTTACCCTAGACTATACAATTCTTAGTGAGTAATAGTAAGGCTTGATCTGATACAACTTAAAACTTCATTTGTAGATTACAGATCTCTATTCAGTCCTCAATTCTACTTGGGCTTCATACTTTGCAGCTCTAATAGCTTGTTCACCCTTCAAGCATTTATCTCCTTAAGCCTTCTTGATTAACATGCCATTGCAGAGTCTTCTCTAGGTCAATTGATGAAGCAAACCCCTTGACTCCTTGTCTCTCTTAAGTTCTCACACATGACAACCTTGCTTCATGAGAAACCATTCCTATAAATAGGAAATTAAGATATTTTGCCACTCATTGTCCATCATCCAAATTAAGGTTTGGATGGATTAGGTAGGATACAATGTATCTACCCCATTTTCCATATCTCTTCTAGAAACTTCTCCTAGAATCCTCTTTGAATTCACCTAAAAATAGTTTACCTTGAACTCCATGCCACCAACTCATCATCCTTATCTTTCACTTGGTTTACATAATCCAATAAAACAAACTTGTGAGCTTAGATTCATTGAATCTGTGATCTTTTAAATAATGCAATAACTTGGCATTATCAACCTTTTGATGCTTGGCACATACTGCATTGCTCGATATCCTCTATAAAATTACTTTGCATGAATTAAAGTTTATTGGTGCTTGACATCAACTAAACTTTACTTGGCACCCAATTTTTTGCTCAACATCCACTAAAATTTTCTTTTACTCGGCTCAAACTAATTTTTTTCATATCTTGCACTGTCTTTGCTTAGCACCTACTATCCACTTGGTCAAGCTTAGCAAAAAAACTTTATATATCTTGTTCTTATAACCTTTCTTAATGTAGCCAACATTTGTAACCTTAAGTAGATTATCAATACATCATGTTATCACTATCTTAATGAATTCTTGTACTTCATTACATAATCATAACTCAACCTTTCCTCCAGGTGCTATTGTTACATCTTTTGATCAAATCCTCTTCATCAATCAAATAAGTGATAGTACTTAAATATTTTAAGTATTTGTCTTACTAGAAAATAATAGGTTTGACATCAGTGAGAAAACAATGATTGAAACATATAGTCTTCTTCAACAATCTCTCTCTTAAAAATAACATTTTCAATCAGATCTCAACATGAGTAATATGTAAAAAGCGTTTTGGATGTGGGTCATGGTTTGTACTCCCAATCTGCCTTTTGAAAACATCCTTCTAGTTTGGTGAAATCCTTATGTTTTCAAACCAATTTTTTTTTATTAATATTCTTAGTGTATCAATAACAACCTTGTCCCTATGTGGCAGTCTACCCAAGAATGACCAAAGTTGATCATTACTATTGGGATCCTCAATTTTATCTTGCCTCTCCAAGGCTTTGTGTTATTTTGTTCTACTTATCTTTAAGGTCTTATTTGTTCTTCTTAATATGCAAGTTTTTTTCATTTCCTTTCCCACAATGATTGATGTGAGGACATGTCAACTAATATTAGCATCTTTAGTACATGTTTTTAAACCAATAGTTTGATATGCATCGATAAGGTTTTTCACAATGGTTCTTTCACTACTATTTTTAGATGATCTTAACTCCAAAATTCTCATTTTCTCTCTAAATTTCAAATTTTTAATCATTTCAAAAACTACTTGACATCTATCACTTACATTTAATATCTGAAATTAGTTATTCCACATCTTATTAAAAATTCATCTTAGATTTCTTTCTAACACTTTATCATTAATTGGCCTCAAAATATTTTCATCAATGTCAATTAGAAACCTTGTCTTTCAACAAATTATTCTAGGAGTAGACAATGGTGCATTGTGTACCTTAGGTGCATTAGGTACATGAGGTGAATTATGTGCATCACATGATTTATGTGCATAAGGTGAACATGGTTCATTATGAAAATTAGGTGCAAGAGGAAAAATAGGTGAATGATCTTGAATCTCATTTTCTACATTAGGTGCATTAGTTTCAATTGGTGTGTGCTCTTGAATTTCATTTCCTACATTAGGTGCATTAACTTTAGTTGGTCTGTGCTCTTGAAATTCATTAGGTGCATTCATTATTTTAATATCAATTGGTCTATTTTCACCACTGACCTTATGTGTTCTTGATCCTCTAGCATGATTTAATCTCCTCATACACTCCCTTTATTTTTCCTTCATTGCTTATTTTCCCTTAGTTGATATTCTCTTGTTATTTCCCATTGTTCATAACCTACAAAATTAAAATAAAATTGCATGAATATAAAATCAAAAGATAATTCAATTCAATCATTTTCTATAGAGCTTTAGATTTATAATGATTATGAAAACATGAACAAGACACCCAAAAACATAAAATTTTGATCATTTCAAAGAAAAAAATACATTAAAAATGAATACTTGTAGAAGAATAGACTATGACACAGTAGTGGGACCTTGGAACAACTTGAGATGGTTATTTAAGGCCATTAAAGAAGTTAACATATGCATGCTATAAAAACTATGATCAGGTTATTAAAACATAAATATAATGATAAAAAAATATTCATAATGCATGAATTAGGATCACATGTGTGCACATGCAAAAGAGACAGAGAGAGAGGGGGATAGGATGGAGAGATAAATGGTGGCGATGACTAGGAGTAATGGATATATGGGGATGGAAACATAATGATTAAAAATTTTCATAGTGCATGAAATTTGATCGTGTGCATGCATGAGAGAGAGAGAGGGGGGGGGGGAAGTGATAGGGAATGAACGATATATGGGGATGGAAAAAGAGATGGGAGAAATAAGGAAGGGAGAGAGGGAGAGAGAGAGAGAGAGAGAGAGAGAGAGAGAGAGAGAGAGAGAGAGAGAGAGAGAGAGAGAGAGAGTAATGCCCCGATCAGAGATCCTTAGATCAAGGATAAATAAAAACCAAGGTATATTCTTTTTAAAAATAAGTATGGATGCTCACAAAAATCAACATACAAGGATCACAAAGATGACAATGAAAGACTAAACAAAAATCCAAACACCAACAATCTCCAAGGGACGCTATTGACCAAAAACGACAAAGCTATGGAGGTCACAAAGCACATTCAAATCTGAAACATCCTAGATTCAAAAGGTCAAACACAATGTTTCAAGAACTTTGTAGAGGGTATCTTAATAGGATATCCTAATCACCTTTCAAAAACTTTTGGTCTGGTCAAAAAGTTCCCGCTGGTCACTCTAGTAGGTTTTCTCATAGACCCATGAAATATTTCTAAACAGTCATGCAATATTTCACCAGTATCGTACAACATTTTTTCCATTATCATGTGAAAGTTTTAGGGGCTAGATGATAGATTTCCCTATATTCATGTGATACTCTTTGAGTATGATATGACAAAACTCTAAAGGGCATGTGATACTTTCCAGTATCATATGATAGAATAGCTTAAGGCATCTGACACTTTTTAGTATCGTATAATAGAATTTCTTGAGGTGTATAATACTTTCCAGTATCACCCAATGTTGAAGCATTGTTTCCCAGAGATGAAAAGAAACACTCTAACAAACATTATGAGGGAAAAAATAGAGATAAAACCTCCACACTAGGGAGTACCAAACTCACAAATTGAGGCATGGACACTCAAACACAAGAGAAGCATGACAGAAACACAATTAACCATCTAAACCATAGTAGTAAATGAAAAGCATGCTAAAAGAAACATCATAATGTACATAAACAACTAAACTCTTGTACAATTCCTCCCAACCATAATAGCATCATGAGACCTCAAAGGCCCTTGCCATCTCCCTTGTGTAGCATCCTAAATTATCAACTACATAGTCAAAGTTGTCTTATGGGGGTGTCACTACCACATTGTAATAACATCATCTAACCATATGCTAATCCAATAAAACAATAGATACTCCAACTAAGTGAATTACAACATCTAACCATATGCTAATCATCATAATAAAGGAATGCATCAAATGAAACTAGCATCATCTAATAATGATATCCAAGAATTCCAATAAAAGCATACAAGACAAGGAAGTATACTCTAGAATCCTAAATATGCCAAGTGAACATCAAGCATTGGTTGCAAGTGAAAATAGATCGTCTCTATACACCAGTCCTAGCAATTGTATAGATAGCTATGCTTCCCAACCATGTGAAACTTGTAGGCCCACACCAACTATGTTGATGGAGATAATGATCCAACTACAAACAAATGCTAAGAAAACATCCATGGATAACACTCATGCCATTTAATAAAAGCATAAAACACAAGGAAGTATACTCTAGAATCCTGAATATACCAAGTGAACATCAAGGATTGGTCACAAGTGGAAATAGACCATCTCTATAGATAGCTATGTCTCCCAACCATGTGAAACTTGTAGGTCCACTCCAACTATGTTGATGGAGATAATGATCCAACTACAAAAAAATGTAAAGAAAACATCCATGGATAACACTCATGCCAAATAATAAAGAGGACTACAACCAAGATCATGAGACATTACAAGTGGATTAGGTCCTGGTCAGACACTCTATGGGTCAACTATGTAGGGACTCTAGTGGAGAGTAGGTTTCTTGGACACCCAAGCTCAACATGCTAACAAATCATTCCCCTCAGTACACCCTTAGGAGGCTGACATGTTGTATTCCTAGCTAAGTCATGTGGACCATGTATTCACTGATTGTTCCCCTTAGCACAACCCTTTGGAGGTTGACATTGTATTTATAGACCATTTCCCTGTAGAGGCAAATAATATTTTTCTTTTCTTAGTATATTTTCCCATGAATCTATTTAGTTATCACTTATTAGAAACTTCTACATGTACACCTTGTTGGGAACACAACCCAAGGTTACAAGAGAAGCCCCTCCACCAAATTTACCCCACATACCCATGCTCATCATAAAATGAGTTCTCATAGGCAATTCATATTCCCAAACCAAACCCAATGAACATATCTCAACCATTAGCAACCAAGAGGTCATGTCTCATAAGAACCTAAAAACTACACATGCATGTGCTCATGTGTGGGTGCACCAACATCATGAAGATTATAAAATAATGACTAGATGAGAATACAAGAAAATAAAACTCAACCGAATACAAGCTTGGGAGTACGGATTTGACATGCATCCCAATGCAACATGAAATAACAATAGTGATTAGATGAAAATCTGAAATGTCCCTTTTCTGATTTTACATGATATTTCAAGCCTCAAATCAGATCTTTAAAATCAAACAACTAATATCCCAAAGAACCACCAAATTTCTCAAGAAACCCCAAATCGGGTATGCCAGAAATTGTGCCAAAAGCTTCACAGCTTCACCTATTATTAATAAATCTGAAAGTGGAAATTTTTACAAGAGTTTCAGCAGCATAACAGCCTACAAAATGACATTTCCAGATCCGTATAGCCTTTACACAACATTTCTCAAATGTAGGACAAAAACTATGCTCATCGGGCTCTCGAAATTAACACAAAAATGCCCGAAAACACCACAAAACACTAATAATCTATCTCAGAAGTTTAATCACGTCCCAATACATATATTCAGCTCTATTTTAATATCTTAAAGTCTGAAATACAGAAGCAACCCAAACTGATATGAAATACTCAACTGAAAACACCAAACTCATACCAGAAAACACACTCGAAAAACCACAAATCTGCACTGTTCAGCACAAAGGCAAACTCTGTATGAGCATGCACATGGAATGGCTTCAAACTCCCATCTTTAGCCTTCCTAGAAACCTGCAAACTCCCATTCTTGGGTCTCCCTAGAAACCTACAAACTCCCGTTCTTGGGTCTCCTTCTCCATGGGTTTGGCAGCCTCTGAAGAATAACAAAGAATGAGCAAAAATCAAGTTCTGGAATGAGCCCAAAATGCCTCCAAAACCCCTTAAAAGAAGGCATAACCGTAACTCACATCCAAGAGACGTTAATGAAACATATTTTAATAATAATTTTCATTTATTAGTCCAATGGTTTCCAAAGATTAACCCCCTTTTTCTGAAACTTCACTTTCTTGGGCCTGCCTCCCTTAGCAAAGATTTTCTTTTTTTAATTATTTGAAAAGGGGACATGACAAGTCCTCCCCTCCCAAACATTGCTTGTCCTCAAGAAATGGCTAAACAATAAACCAATCAATCCACCTGGATCCCAAATGTAGTCATGAACTATACTACTACTAATTAACACAGGCTCCTGCAATATCCTCTGCAATATGACCAAGAGGAATCCATAATCAAACTGAAAATTATAGCTCAACCAAACTCCAAAATCACCACTACCACAGTCAAAAACCCATGAGACACAAACTCTTAGAACATCAAAACCCAAGTAAAGTGGACAAATCAAACTACCAACATAGTAAATACCATCAATGCATCCCACTGGCCTATACAGAATGTACAATCCAACTCTGCAACAATGGTGAACACTCTCGAATGAAACTGTACCAAGTATGGAGAATCCACACACTGTACAACTCCTATAGTCAACAAAACTCTTCAAATCATTGGCCACTATCTCATAACCATAACTCCCATGCACTACTGATGGCAAAAATACATTACAAGATAAAGAGTAAGAAATGGAATCCAAACCAAATTTGTCTGCCATCAACTCCTCAGCACAAGGATCAAATGCTAACTGATTTACATACCCTGCAATATAATGTTGATAAAAAAAACCAACCTCAGTCAATAGCTCACCATGAAGAAGTGATACAACCCATTGTGACTGATCACCAGCTAAGTCAGGAGATGTCATAGCCAAAGGAGTAGAATCAATAACAACACCTGCTGAAGCATCACTCCAAAAATCCTTCTCTAAGTCATGTATTATCAACCTATCAATTGTAGGACCTATCGCCATGTCATGCCCATCACAACTCTCATCCCGAGGCATCAAACTATCCCATAACTGATGATAAGCACTAGGAACCAAAGTACATCTTTGTATCATCATCTCATCAACATGGTCATCAAAGGTAGATTGATGAGCATACATCACAGTGTAATGCCGATAGAATACACCAATCTCAGTCAGTGGCTCAGAATGCAATCCAGATGTAACTAACTGCAATCGATCATTAACCAAGTTGGAACTGACTACTACCTCTGAAGACATTACCAAGGGAGTAGTATCACTAGCAGGAACCATGCCAACTATCAGCTCACCAACATCACACATGGTCTTTGATACAACATCTCTAGTCTTCGTGCCATTAGTACTAGAGGTCACCACCATGTCAGGCACACCACAAAAATCTGCTACAACACCCAACTCAATTGAACTTGACTCTAGTGGGAATGAACCTGATATGCCAATGTTAGTATCAAGGATGGATGCATCCCCATCTCCATTGTCTCTAACAATCTCGGCCATGGACATCCTTGGATCACCAAACACCATAGCTTGTGACTGTATAGAATTAGGTAAAGACTGTAGTCTCTCTAACTCCATGGTCACCTTAGCCAAATGAAACTGTGACTCCTTGAAAGCCAACTGTGTACTCTCAAGAATCTCAGAAGTCAGCTCAAGCTGCTCAGTAAGCTCACTCACCTCATCTTCCTTGGCCAACAATGCATCATATATTGTACTGCCCCACTCCATAAGATAATCTCTGTCGGCTACCAACTGCATATAATTCTGTCTCAAAATCTGAATAGCCTCCCATAAAGAGTGGAACTCTGTCAAGGAAAGATAACTACCTCCCTGCTCATCACTAGTAGGAGAACCCCATCCATAAATTGCTAACAATTGACGAGCAACATCAAAATGCTGGCAAGTGATAGCAATGTCTCGATCACTAACTCTGAACTGATTAGACACATGATGGCACTGGCTTGACTGTCTCCTAAAAACCTCCTCTGATGCACTATCTAAAGGAGTATCCTCAAAGTTACTAGTCTCTAGAGTATTACCATCCATATCCTGTGAATCAAATCTAAAGCTCATATCAACATACAGAGTATCAAAAACATTAGCATTGCTGTCCAACTCCTCTATACCCAAGGAAACTAAGTCTTCAAAACTGCCCACTGCATCCTCTTGGATGTCATCAATGCCAATATGATCCTGGGACTCATCTATACACACTGCCAAATATGAAATATCATCAACACATTCCAGCAAGTATGGTCGACTGGATATATGAACAAAGCCCAACATTGGTGTATAAAAACTAATACCAAAATCAGACAAGATACTGGTACAAGAAAAGACAACACCGTGTAATCTGTTAATCAAATCCATGATAGCACCCAAACAAACACTGCTACCAAAAAGTGTTAAAGATCTCCAGTCAACTAAATCCCAAATGCCAATATAACAATCTCGAGTCCATATTCGTAAACTAGAATCACTTGGTAACTCAAGAAAACTCCTCACCTGAGTAATATGACCAATACCAAGTAACTCCACATACCTGTCATGATGAGATAATGAAGTCACAATACTATCTTTGTTCACCTTCAACTGGTTGCACAAATCATGTGAAGTACTACCAGCCTCAACCTCATGTGATAAAGCATCTAACTGTGCCTGGTAATCTTTCTCAACAAATTCATGAATGCTCAATGTCTGCTCATCTCTACCAGGTATCTCACCATCCTGCACAACAACATCTTCATAATCATCATCTGAACCCACTATACTGTAGTCACTACCTGTTATAACTATACCATCCTGAATACCTGTGGCATCACCCTTTGATGACCTGTAAACAATTGTCTCAATTTGAGTATCAAGTTGACCATTACTATCAATCTGTGTAATATCATTTCCCACCACCTCCTATGGCAAAGTAGAATCAGAGACCTCTACCTGGCTATCAGCTAGTTTCTCAAATTCCTCATGCAAGTTCTTGGGAATTGTGTCATTTGTCCTGTGAGAAAATCTGCCAAATAGAAATCCAGTCAACTTATCCACCTTAGCTGGGTCAAATAACATGTCATTCATTATACGGTGGTGCTCAACCAACTGTTTAGACATGTCATGGCTTATTTTCACAAGTTTATCTCGAATGTCTAAATAACCATCCTTTCTATTGTTTTGACTCTGGCTATCAATTGTCCAAGATCGTGTCCTCTGAGACTTTGTACTATACCTGTCCATTCTGGATAAAGTAGAGTGTAACCCCAATAGGATATAACTTCTTCAAATAGCAAGAACTAACATCCAAATGATTAGAAGTAGCATGCAACCATAGATTTGGACATGCAACTAATTAGAAGCAACATGCAACCACCAAATTATGACATGCAAGATCTGGGTAGTTGTCAAAACTAACATGCAAACTTCTACAACCACAAAATTCACCAAGAACTAACATGAAAATGATTAGAAGTAGCATGCAACCATATATTTTGACATGAAACTGATTATAAGCAACATGCAACCACCAAATTATGACATGCAAGATCTAGGTAGTTGTCAAAACTGACGTGCAAGATCTGGGTAGTTGTCAAAACTGAAATGCAAACTTCTACAACCACCAAATTCACCAAGAACTAACATGAAAATGATTAGAAGTAGCATGCAACCATAAATGTTGACATGAAACTGATTATAAGCAACATGCAACCATAAATTATGACATGCAAGATTTGGGTAGTTCTCAAAACTGAAATGCAAGATCTGGGTAGTTGTCAAAACTGACATGCAACTTCTACAAACCCTCAGGCTGGCAAGATCATGGCTCTGATACCACTAAAATGTCCCTTTTCTGATTTTACATGATATTTAAAGCCTCAAATCAGATCTTTAAAATCAAACAACTAATATCCCAAAGAACCACCAAATTTCTCAAGAAACCCCAAATCGGGTATGCCAGAAATTGTGCCAAAAGCTTCACAGCTTCACCTATTATTAATAAATCTGAAAGTGGAAATTTTTACTGGAGTTTCAGCAGCATAACAGCCTACAAAATTAAATTTTCATATCCGTATAGCCTTTACACAACAGTTCTCAAATGTAGGACAAAAACTATGCTCATCGGGCTCCCGAAATTAACACAAAAATGCCCGAAAACACCACAAAACACTAATAATCTATCTCAGAAGTTTAATCACGTCCCAATACATATATTTAGCTCTATTTTAACAGCTGAAAGTCTGAAATACAGCAGCAAACCAAACTTATATGAAATAATCAACTGAAAACACCAAACTCATACCAAAAAACACACTCGAAAAACCACAAATCTGCACTGTTCAGCACAAAGGCAAACTCTGTATGAGCATGCACATGGAATGGCTTCAAACTCCCATCTTTAGCCTTCCTGGAAACCTGCAAACTCCCATTCTTGGGTCTCCCTAGAAACCTGCAAACTCCCGTTCTTGGGTCTCCTTCTCCATGGGTTTGGCAGCCTCTGAAGAATAACAAAGAATGAGCAAAAATCAAGTTCTGGAATGAGCCCAAAATGCCTCCAAAACCCCTTAAAAGAAGGCATAACCGTAACTCACATCCAAGAGACGTTAATGAAACATATTTTAATAATAATTTTCATTTATTAGTCCAATGGTTTCCAAAGATTAACCCCCTTTTTCTGAAACTTCACTTTCTTGGGCCTGCCTGCCTTAGCAAAGATTTTCTTTTTTTAATTATTTGAAAAGGGGACATGAAAAAATCCTACATATAATCCAATTCTATGACCAAAATCATGCCAAGATAACTCGAGAAAATTAGGCAGCATGGAAATTGAGGTGAAAACTTGAAAATACCAGCGTTGATGAAAAATCAATGAAAGTGAAACTCATGCACCACAAGGATGAATAAGACACAAAAATCTAATAAAAATCAAGTTAAAAACCATAACCATATGCAAAAATGGCCAACATAATGATGTGAAACCCAAAACCCTCATCCTAAAAATCAAAGAAATGCTCATTCCCACCTAACCAAGTAGAGCTAGCACTTAGAAATGGAGGGGAACACTAGTTCTCAACCTCCTAACATATAGCTACTAGAAATGGAAGTAGAAATGGAACTAAAATCATAAAACAAGAGAGCCCTACCTAATAGCCAAAAAGGGGAAAATGAAAAACTAAGCAATCAAATAAAATCCCACAGAAGCTACAAAAAATTGTAGTGCACCAAGGTCTCCCTGAGCTTGCTCCAAGGAGACCAATCTCACAAGGATCCCATGCCCATATCTCCTACTATGAACATAGACACAATCCTCCAAAAGAGGATTTGGAAATTTGCTCTCAAAAATCTATTTTCCAAAAGTGAGAAGCAAGGATTAGAATTCCTCTTTGGATATTTATTAACTTTTTGAGGGAATAATAGATTAGGGTAAATAACTAAGTAACCTACTTAAACCCTAAATCAAGCCAAACAAAAATATGTTATTCCAAGTAATTGGAATTCATCAACAAAAAATCTGTCAAGAATTAATTTAAATAAAATAAAGCCAAAAATTCCCTAAAACCAAAATTACAAAATATCTTAGTAACTTTTGCAACAAAGGCAACCTCTAAATGCTCACAAGTCTAATCACATAAAGCAAATGAGTCTAGATTTATTAAATCGCTAGAAGGTTTAATTTAAACAATTAAATAGGATACGTCAACCATACATGGATGACATTGCTTAGATATGAACAACCAAATCACTAACTCCATGTGCCACTGTCAAGGATATAAATCTTACACATGATCAAGTGCAATTGAATATAATAACATATTTGAAGCAATAAATTCATTAAATAAACTAATTTAACCATTTATTTAATTATACTAAAATAATCCATTTACAACACTCACTTTTTCATAAAGCACCACAAAGCAAGAATGAAGTAAATAACCATGACATCAAATCCAACATATAACAGAAATTAGAGGATATGTCCAAATATTGGATAACCGGATATTATCATAAAACATATTGTCATCTCAAAAAGACATTATCATGCAAATATCATCAAATAAAAAACATAGTAATCTAATATCTATGATACTAGAAATCAAAGTATAACATCTAACCATCAGGTATTCTCAAATGTAAAAATAACATGAGTAACAAGTATTTCTTAGATCAAAATATAACAATGTATAGAATACAAACATGAGAGGTACTACATCCTCCCCCACTAGGCATACGCTTACTCCTGGAAGCCTACAAAATGATAGGGATACAAATCTCACCATTGTGTAGCATCTTCCCAAGTAGAAAAAGTCTCATTGCTCGCATCCCACTGGACCCTTACCTGATCTATCTTCGGACCTCTAAAAGTCAATCTCTAATGTTGAAGGATACGAATGGGCTCCAAAGAGAGTTTCTCGTCCTCCACTTGCAAAGAATCCCAATCAAGAACATGGGTCACATCAAAAATATACTGTCTCACAATAGAAACATGGAAAACATCATGGATGTATGATAGGCTAGGTGGAAATACTAGTCAATAAGAAACAAGACCAATCCTCTTAAGGATCTCAAATAGTTTGAAAATACATGCTGCCAACTTAGACTCTTTCCTATAACAAATGGGGCTCTTCCTCAAATGTACTCTCAAAAATACCCTGTCACCAACAAAAAAGTGACGATCCAACCTATGGCCATTTTCACACTTCTTCTACATGTCTTGAGTAGTAACCAAATGCTCTCTAATATGAACAACCTACTACTCCATATCCTGAAGCATCTCTAGACCTAGAAGTACGTGGTCCTCCAAACAATCCCAACTCAAAGCGGTATGACATAGTTTACCATACAAGGCCTGAAAAGGTGACATGGTGAGAGAACTATGATACCAATTTTTATATACAAACTCAACAAGGTATAAATAATCCTCCCACTTCACCTATCAGTCCATCACATACATGCAAAGCATATCTTCCAAAACCTATTTCTTTCTCTTAGTTTGACCATCTGTCTCTAAGTGATAAGCCAAACAAAAATTGAGCTATGTTCCCAAAGCATGTTGGATAGATGTCCATAGTGCTAAAGTGAACACCAGATCTCTATAAAAAATAATCCAATGAGGGGTCCCATGCACTTGAACAATGTCTTCCAAGAAAACATGCACTATAGAAGAAGTTTTGTAGGATGTCCTCATGGGTGAAAGATGTGCTACCTTGGACAACTTGTCCACTATCACCATGATACAATTTGTTCCATAAGGAACTAAGTTGAAATGATAGTTCCACCCAACTCATTGACTTGGGTATCATTTTCTTCATGATTTTAGCTTGCATTCTCAAGAGATTTTGGTACCCATTGCTACCTCATTTTTTTCTAATCTTTTCAGCTTTGGATTTCTTTTCATCTTTAACTCTTTCTTTGTTCATGTAGTTCTAAGAAAGATGACCAAGTTTTATACAAATAAAAAATATCTTTGTAGTATCCCTTTTCCTTATATTATGTTTCACATAGTTTGTTGCAATGTGTCCAAACTCACCATAGTAGTGGCATCTACACCACGTTTTGTACTCCCATCCAAATATTGCTTTCATAATCTGTTCTATTGTGTTTAATTTCTTTGTCTTGCATTTAGAATATTTGTATCCTTGTTTATTACAGCTATAACATTTTTCTTCAAACTTAGACTTCTCTTTGCATTCACTTCTCAATGTCCATGCTTATTGCAATTGTAACAATTTCCATTTAATTTAGGTTTACCATTACTCCAACATTTGTTTGATGTATGATCTATCTTACCAAAATGATTACAAGTAGGAATTTTATTCTTTTGAGCTCCCTATTTGGATTATTTGCCTTCTGTATAACCTAATCCTACTTTACCTTTATGTTTATACTGATTTTACTCATTTAATTGATCCATTCTTTCTTGAGATTTCATCATCCTCTCATCAATTTTCTTTTCAATATTGAGATCATTTTGTAGTATTTTAGTTTCTAATCTTAGATGTATGATTTCTTCATTTGCTCCAATTATTTATTAAATAAAATCTTCTTGTTGAAGGGATAGTTGATTGATTTCATTGTTCTTTCCTTCTAATTCTTCTTTGTCTTTGTCCTTTTGTTTCATAACTTCACATAATCTAACTAATTGAATTTCTTGCTCTCTTTTTAGCTTTCTAACTTCTTCTTGAAGAGTAATATTTTCCTCAACTAGATCTTTGATTGCTACATCAGCTTCATCTAAATTACTTTATGGATATAAGTCTTCAATTCTTTCATCAATGTAGAGATTGCCATTCAATTGTGCTGCAAGATCTTTCCTTCTTTGTAATAATTGAGAGAGATGCTCATTTTATTTTTTGAGATTTCCAATAGCCAACTCTAAATCTAACTTATCATTCTCAATAGCCTTTTCTAGCTTGTACACCTCCATTGCCTCTAATCTTTTCTCAAGTTGTTAAACTTCTTCTATGAGAACCGCAAGCTTTGATACCAATTGTTGGAAATATAAAATAGGATAGGTTACTGAGAGGGGATGGGTGAATTAGGAACCAATAAAACTTTATCTTATTTCACCAATTAATCATTTATGTTATTCTAATCAATTTGCATGCATGAAAGAATAAAAGTAGTAAAAACATTTTTAACACTTTGACACAAGATGGGTTGACCCAAAAACCTTCCAAATAGAAATTAAAACCTAGGGTGGGGATGATACCCACAAGCTTTAATAGTAAAGTATAAAGTTGGCCTGTTAAGGCTTACAATTGATCACTTCTGATGATCTTCCCTATTAGGAGCAATAAAGACTACTAGGTCCACCTTGTAAAAGGATTTACAAACATATAATAAAGTATGCACATTGTTAGGAGATTTTTCATAAGACTATTAATTCCACCCCATTAAAGGATTTGATTGATGCACCTGGTAGGATAAATCAATGGTTGATCTTTGATTTGCAACTTGGTTTATTGGTTGAGATTCCTTGTAATGCAATAATCACCTTGTTGTGATAGATAGATCTTTATTGTACCATATACAACTTGTAGCCTTTAATTCACACTCATACTCTTCTTGATCTTTCTCATCAAATACAAATAGATGTGATACACTAAATTAATATAGATATCAATCCAATTAACTTATTACTAGATTTGGCTACAATACCAAATTCATCATAATTCACAAAGCCAACCTAGCTATTATAAATCAGGTTTGAGTAACAGACTTGGTGATGTTCTGACACTTGGAAACCACTATCAACACTTGGCATCTTCTAGCACTTAGTTAAAGTAGAGGCTCGGTCCATACTGATCACTTCAAGTAGCAATCTAACTTGTTTAGTTCTATGTAACTCAATGAACACTAAGAAATTTGGTAACAACTAAATTACTTAGTTGACACTGCATGACTTGATCAACATTAGAGTCACATTGTTAACACTACGAGCTCAAAAGATATTGTAGAACTTGGTTAACACTAGAGGACTTGGTTAACACCATAGAGCTTAGTTAATACTGGAGAACTTAGTTAACACTATAGAGCCTAGATAATGCTAGAGTTTCCATCACTTCCATTAAATAGCTCATTAGATACTCATATGCCCAGCATGAACTATACATTACCTATGAAGCTAGGTAGCAACTGCATTTTGACTGCTTGGCTTGGGAGCAACTGAAGCACTTGGTTAACATTGTTGGATGAAAGATAAGCTTGATAGAAACAATAGAGCTCAATAGAAATGTAATGAATTGACTAAGTGTTAAGTCACTAATAGACAAATTGACCTTAATATCAACAAAAATCATGTCATTGCGATGACACATGCAATCCTATGATGAAATCAACATATATGGTATCCCATTTCCACTTTAGAATGTTATGCAGATGCAAAAGACCTGCCAAATGCTGATGCTCTACCTTCACACTCTGGAACTTGAAACATTGAGCAACAAAATCAAAAAACATCATGCCTTATCCCTACCCAAAAGTACAACTATTTAAGATTGGCATGCATCTTCTTGGCATCAAGATGTGCAAAAATGGTGCTCGATACGCTTTTAAAAAAATCAAGGTATGAAGATCACCAAACATTGTTACATAGATACGCTCCAATTTTTGTAGCAGTACATTGCGCTCAAGTAAATAATTTAAAAAACTCCCCTCAAGGGTATGTCTAGACTTAACTTCTGCCTTCACTTCCTAATGCTATGTGTCACTAGGAAAAGCCTCCAAGATATAGCCTCACAAATCCACTCCCATTGACAAACCTAGTATCACATCTCTCCTCCTACATAAGGCATCTGTGGTGATATTTTCTTTCCCTTTAATGTAATGAACATCAAAGTCATACTCATACAAGAACTCAATCCAATGACATTTTTGTTCATTCAAGTTTGGCTAATTAAAGATATAATGCAAGCTCCTATGATCTCCATGCAACTAAAACTTGTGTCCCAAAAGGAAATGTCTCTAGTGCACAAGTGCATGCACTATAGTCACAAGCTCTAAATCATGAGTGGGGTACTTAAGCTCATGGTCCTTGAGTTTTCTAGACTCATATGCAATCACACAACCATCTTGCATCAACACTGCACCCACACCCTTGAATGGAGCATTTTTACAAACCATTAAATTGCATACAAGATTAGGCATTACAAGGACTAGTGCACTGGTCAAATGCTTTTTAAGAGCATCAAATTTTGCCTCACACTAGTCTAACCAAACATACTTCTTCCATTTTCTCTAAAGAGAAGTGATGGGATGAGCCACATGAGAAGAGTTCTTCATGAATCAATGGTAGTAACTTGCCAATCCCATGAAACTACAAACCTTAGAAACATTAGTGGGTACCAAAAAATCCATGATAGCTCAAATTTTCTCTATGTCCACCACAATGCCATCACCAGTGATGATATTCCCCGAATACTTCACCTCAGACTAAAAGTCCACATTTACCCAACTTGCAACATAACTAATGATCTTGCAAGCACTACAAAACCTAACATAAATAGACCTCATGTTCCTCTATAGTCTTAGAATAGATCAATATGTCATCCAAGAATATAATGACACATCGATCGAGGTACTTACAAAATACTCAATTCATCAAACTCATAAACACAATGGTATATTGGTTAACCCAAAGGGTACAACCATGAACTCATAATGCCCATAGCATGTATGAAAACTTGTTCAATAAATGTTAACCTCATGAATATGAAGCTGATGGTATCCTAACTTAAGATCAATCTTCGAGAACAATCTTTCTCCCTTTATCTAATCGAACAATTCATCTATTCTTGGAAAAGGATTCTGGTTCTTTACCATCACCTTGTTCAATTATTGGTAGTCAATGCATAAACATAATGATCCATCTTTCTTCTTCATGAAGATGACTACTACACCCCAAGGGGATACACTAGGATGTATATGGCCCTTGGAAAATAATTCCTCCAACTAAAATCTAAGCTTACTCAGCTCATGATTAGTCATGTGGTAACGAGCTTGTGATATCAGCTCCACTCCTGGTATGGGAAATCTAAAAATCAATGTCATGTTGTGGTGGCATACCAAGTATCTCATTAGGAAACATGTCTGGATACTCATAAAGGAGTGGGTGATCATCAAGTGTCACTATACAGCTCTTGGCCTCCTCAAGATTGATGATGGATACAAAAGAATATCTAACATCCCTTCCACACACTCCACTTCAGCTAGTTAGTTGAGATCATCCAAAGTGAGACTGGTCTCTAGACCCCTAAAAGCTCCACCTTCCCACTTGTTTCATAAACACATAGCACAAAATCTCACCAAAAACCTATAATCACCTAATGGGTGGTTAACCAATCCATGCCCAACATAACATCATATGATCCTAGAGGTAGGATACAAAGATCCACTATGGTGGTGAAGATACCTAACTCTAATGCACATCCACTGACCAAGGAGTCCATAGCCACCTTGGATCCTGTGCTAACTCAACTTGCCACTTATCAACCTAACATACTACCACTAGCCCACTCCACTAAACTAGAGATAGTGAAATAAAAGAATCTAAAGCACTTGAGTTAAATAATAGCAAAGATGAAATACCATGAAATTTACTTATAGTCTTGTGTATGGTACCCTAGTGCTCAGCTTGACAGTTATCAATTGCCACAAAGACTCGATGGAACCTACCAACATCTCCCATGTTAGGCTCTAAACTGACTCCACCTCTACTAGGTCATGAAGAAGTCTTTGTAGGACATCTCACTAATTTATGGTTGAGCTACCCACAAGAAAAACATTATCCTCTAAAGATGGAACTAGAACCACACCCACCCTAGGTAGTGCTAGAATATGGTACACTCCCTCAACTAGAATATTATTGATCACCCTGGGATGGATGGTCCTACTAGGACTGTTAACCTCTACTCTAGTTAGATCCATTTCCTCTTGTGGTATCTAAACCCTATCCACCTTTCTATAGATAACATTGGCATCATCACTCTTGACATTTGCAACCACCTTGTGAGGGTGCTAATTAGGCTTGACCCTATCCTAAGAATTGCATCTGAGGGAGTAGTATACTTTGTCCTATAGATCATGTACTCTAGCTCTGAGAGGCTGATCTAATACTGAGCCCCCTAGTCACATTGCTCTCAGCAATCCTTGCCTTCTCAATAGCAAGAGAAAGTGTCCTTGGCTAATGAAGACAGACATCCCAAATGACAGAGTCTTTGAGACCCCTGATAAAATGTTGTATGAGAAGTACCTCATTGTAATAGCAACAAGAGTATTATCTTAGCCCAAAGAACCTCCTCTCATACTAATCCACTATCAAATTACCCTATTTAAGGTTAGGAAACTCATTAGTGTGATCCTCTTGGTACTATGGAGATAGGAATTTCTCTCTAAATCTCTCCTCAAAAATCTCCCAAGTGAGATCCGATATACTAATCTAGAGTTTTTGACTCTCCATATCCCACCACACAAACTAATTCTCTCTCAATTGCATAATGACACAATGGTTCTTCACATTTATTTCATATGGATGCAAGGAAAAGAAATGCCCCATATCCAGTAGCCAATTCTTAGCCTTGAGATCTCCTCCAAGACCATCAAATAGTGGTGGTTTAGACCTCCGAAGGTCTCTCATCATGTCCATTTGGATGGAATCTCCATCATCCTAATTATAGCCTCTCCTACAATCACCTCTACCACCAGGTGGTGTTCAAGAATGTTTGCATTCATGCTCCTCTTCCTCTCTATGTTCTAACCTATGGGAATATCCAAGGTGAGATCCCTCTTTCTAACCATGGTCATGTTGGTGTTCCTCTACATGAGGTCCCAACCCAAAAATTATCTCTTGTAGAAATGGTATCAATGCCCTAATGCCACCATGATTATTGTTACCCTATTCTTCCCCACCACCCTAAAATTCCTCCTCATGTTGTTCTTCTTCATTAACAATCCATCGGTTATTACCCTGACCACCAGGTCTATGTGCAAGAAGAATCACTAAGGAAGTGACAAGATAGGGTCAAAATCATATGTGAAAATCATAAGAGAGATAAGAATAAGCTATGAAAAGATAACAATAATGTAAGAAAACAATATCATAATGGGAGCATAATATAGAAATCTCAATGTTGCAACATGGTCTTTGATACTGGAAGAAATGCCTCGCCCAAAGATCCTTAGAACAAGGATAAATAAAAGGCAAGATAATTTACTTTTTAAAGTATGGATGCACATGATAATCAACATACGAGGATCACAAAGATCACAATGAAATGCTAAGAAAACATTCAAACACCAATGATCTCCAAGCACCACTACTGACCAAAAATGAGAAAGTTGTGAAGGTATAAAAACACATTTGAATCTGAAACATATCATATTTGAAAGGTCAAATACTAGGGTTCAAGAACTTTGTAGAGGGTATCCCAATCACCTCTCAAAACCTTTCAGTGAAGTCAAAAAGTGTCAACTACTTGCTTAAGCAGGTTTTCTCACAAGCCTATGCAGTACCTCACCAATATCGTATGACATTTCTCCCATTATCATACAAAACTTTCAAGAGATATGTGATAGAGTTTCCAATAGTCATGAGATACTCTACTAGTATCATATGACAAAACTCTAAAGGGAATGTAATACTTTCTAGTATCATACTACAGAATACCTTAAAATGCATGTGATATTTTTTAGTATCATATGATAGAATTTCCTAAGGTGTGTGATACTTTCTAGTATTGCCTAATGCTGAAGCATTTTCACCCAGAGATGTAGAGAGATACTTTGAGAAACATCCTGAGGGAAAAAATAGAGATAAAACCTCCACACCAAGGAGTACTAGATCCACAAATTGAGGCTTGGACACTCAAACACAAGAGAAGCATGACAGAAACACAATTAACCGTCTAAATGATAGGAGTAAATGAAAAGCATGCGAAAAGAAACATCACAATGTATATAAGCAACTAAACTCTTGTGTGGTTCCTCTCAATCGTAATAGCATCATGAGACCTTGAAGGCCCTAGCCATTCCTCACACATAACATCCCAAACTATCAATGACATAGTTAGCTCTATCTTATGAGGGTATCACTACCACAATGTAATAACATTATAAGAACAAGATCCAACATGTTAATCCAATAAAGAAGTAGATACTCCAACTAAGTGAATCACATCATCTAACCATATGCTAAACATCATAATAAAGGAATGTGTGAAATGAAACTAACATCATTTGATCATGATATCTAAGCGTTCCAATAAAAGCATAAAGTGTAAGGAAGAATACTTCAGAATCTTGAATATACCAAGTGAACATTAAGAATTGGTTGCAATTGGAAATAGACCGTCTCTATACACTGGTCCCTAGCAATGTTATAGGTAGCTATGCTTCCCAACCACATGAAGCCCATAGGTCCACTCATGCCATGTTGATGGAGATAATGATCCAACCAAAAACACATGCAAAGAAAACATCCATGGCTAAAAGTCATGCAAATTAGTAAAGAGGACTTCAACCAAGATCATGAGATAACGCAAGTGGACTAGGTCTTGGTCAGACAATCTATGGGTCAACTGTGTAGGGAATTTTGTGGAGAGTAGGTTGCTTGGACACCCAATCTCAACACACTAACAAATCATTCCCCTCAATACACCCTCAAGAGGCTGACGTGTTGTGTCCCTGGCTAAGTTGTGTGAACCATGTATTCATTGACCATTCCCCTTGTCACTACCCCCGAGAGGCCAACATTGTATTTATAGACCATTCCCCTAAGGAGGCCAATAATGTATTTCTTATCTTACTTAATTTTCCCATGAATTTATTTAGTTATCACTTATTAGAAACTTCTACATGTACACCTGGTCAGGAATACAACCTAAATTTACAAGAGAGGCCCCACAACTGACCTTACCCAACATAGCCATTGCCCGTAGGCAATGAATATTCCCAACCCAACCCCAAGGACCATATCTCAACCATTAGCAACTGGAAGGTTGTGACTTGTAAGCATCTAAAAATCACACGTGCATGTGCTCGTGTGTTGTCACACTAACATCATGAAGATCATAAAACAAGAGCTGGATGAGAACATAAGAGAAATTATATGCAACTGAATACATGTTTGGGAGTATGGATGCAACACACATCCCAATGCAAAATAAAAATACAATAGTGATTGGATGGACATCGTACAGATAATCCAAGTCCACGACCAACATCATGCCAAGAAAACTAGAGAAAATTGGGTGGCACATAAGTTGAGGTAAAAACCTCAAAGCAAATCAACATTGATGAAAATCAACAAAAATAAACCTCATTCACCCCAAGGATGAATAAGCCAAAAAAATCTAATAAAAATTGAGTTGGAAAACTGTATGCAAAAATGACCAGCATAATAGTGCACAACCCCAAACCCTCATCCTGAAAATTATGGAAATTCTCATACATGCCCAACCAAGTAGAGCTAGAACTCAAAAATAAAGTGAAGCACTAGTTCTTAATGTCCTAACATACAACTTCTAGAAATGGAAGTAAAAATGGAGCTGAAATCATAAAATAGGAGAGCCCTACCTAACAACCAAAAGAACAAAATAGGAAACTGGGCAATCAAATAAAAAATCTTGTAGAGGCTACCAAAAATTGCAGCACACCAAGCTATATCCAACATGACCAATCCCATGATGATCCCACTCCTGTAGCTCCTACAGTAAACAAAAAAACAATCCTTGAGAAAAGGATTTGGAAATTCACTCTCAAATTTCTATTTTGTAAAAGTGAGAAGGGTAAAAGTAAAAACTTGTGTCACCTTTCAGCCTGACTTATCAGAATGACTGAATTTGAGTATTTTTATCCAAGAATCAATTTTTCTAAAACATATAATCTAGATAAATTCATTCCAGCTAAGTTATATTAGGAATAAGGTGTCTCTACCCTGTATAATTCCTACTCTTATTATTTGTTTTGTAAAATGTATTTCTTGCAAATAATGTTGATGTGTTGACATCTTGAATTGTGTGTAAGGAGATCATGGCTAAAATGGCTATGATAGATTCCTATGACACGTAAGAGCTATGTTAGGAAGATTCAATGACAGGTGAAGACATGTGGCAACTAAGATTTTTGAGTATTGTACACTCTACCCCAATAGTGGGGTTCTCGAAGAATGGTAAAACCCTAATACGGTTTACCTTTGGGAGTAGCCCTAAAGTGAAGCACATGTTATAAGCATTTTTAGGGTTGCGAAGAGAGATGATGTGAAAAAGGTGTATTGTTGGTACTGCAAGTTGCTACTGGAGTCTTTTGTTGTTGATGTTGAACTTGCATTGCAAGTGTATTGTAACCTTGTGTTGAAGATAATACATTGTGCAAGTTCTGAAGGGGTGGGGTTGTTTTACCAAAAGGTTTTTCCCCACAAGAAAATCTTTGTGTTATGTGTTTCTTTCTTTGTCTATTTTCTGTATGCATGGTTGGCTATAATATTGTTGTTTACATGATATTGAATCTGTAAGTGTAGAAGATTTTAATAGGATTTGCATCATACTTTCCTTATGAGATTAGTGTAGGAAGTTGTTTCCACACTTGATTTTTCTTACAAATTATAAATGGGCTCATGCTTTTCCAATTGGAAAGGTCTATTAAATGCATGTCTTATACTAATTTGTATCTGATTATTAAAGAAAAAGTTATTTCAGAAAATTAGCATTTCAATAACTCTTACTATTTTTTATGATATGCTTTTAGCAAAATATAAACACCATTTTATAGAGCTCAAAGTCAAGAATATTTTTATATAGAGTTTATAGTATTTTATTTAGATATTGTATATTGTAATTAAAAAATTCTACAAGCACATATTTTAACACTCAAAAAGATGTCATTTTTGAGAAACAAAAAAATATAAAATCATATCAATAAAATTTTAAAATTATATATATTTCAAAATGTATAATTTTTCTTCTGGTTAGAATATATTTGTTTTGAAAAATGTGGTGGGAGATGAAAATTATCGATTTCGCATGAGTTGAAATTTGAATCACTATAAAAGAGAAAATATAGGTCTAAATTCAATTTATTTATTTTTTATCATTCTAGCTATATGCATTATCTATAACATAGTCTAAGTTCAAATGGAAATAAGTTTATTTCCATATAGTTTTGTGGTGGGAACCAAACCCCTAATTTTCAACATTTTTCAGCAACTAAAAAATTATCTATAAAAATTAGGAAAATATATCATTTCTAATTCCAAATAATTATTAAAATTTATAATCTTAAACTTCAACCATTTCTACACATTTCATTAGTTTACTTCTTTTTCAAATTCTAAATAATAATACTAGTTTTCAGTCATTAAAGATGAACATTTATACTTTTGTTAGCCTTTTCCTTTACAAAAGGGTGACATAGGTTTGTGCTTTTACCTAGGAATAAAATTCGTCTTTGGATACTTATTCACTTTTAGAGTGAATAATGGATTATGGTAAATAACAAGGTAACCTAGTTAAACACTGAGTCAACCCAAACAAAAATAGACTATTCTAAGTAATCAAAATTCATCTACAACAAAGCTGCTGAGAATTAATTTAAATAAAATAAAGCCTACAATTCTCTAAAGCTAAAATTACATAATTTCTTAGTAACTTTTGCAAAATAGGAAAACCTCTGAATGCATACACTTGCTCATGGGTCTGATTACATAATGCAAATTAGGTTTGATTTATTAAATCACTAGAAGGTTTAATTTAAACAATTAAATAAGATACATTGACCATACAAGGATGACATTGGCTAGATATGAATAGTCAAATCACTAACTCCATGTGCCACTACTAGGGATATAAGTCATGCACACTAAAACACACAATCAAGTGCAGTTGCATATAATAACATAGATGAAGCAATAAATGCATTAAATATCCTTATTTAACCATTTATTTAATTATTTTAAAATAATCCATTTACAACACTCACTTTTGCATAAAGCATCACAAAGCAAGAATGAAGGAAATAACCATGACATCAAATCCAACATAAAACTAAAATCAAAGGATATGCCCAAATACTAGATAACTAGATATCATTATAAAACATTTTTTCATCTTAAAAAGGCATCATTATGTAGATATGATCAACTAAACAACATAGTAATCTAGCATCTATGATACTAGAAATCAAAGTATAACATTTGACCATCAAGTCATCTCAAATGTAAAAATAACATGAGTAACAAGTATCTCTTAGATCAAAATATAACAAGGTATGGATTGCAAACACGAGAGGGACTACACACACACACACACACACACACACACACACACACACACACACACACACACACACACACACACACACAATATTGGCATAATCCTTGTATCGTTCAAAGTTGCAAGAAGTAGTTATTATTAATCCAACATTGCCACAAATATTAGCATTTTCATACTACTTTTGTCTATTAGTCCATGCCTTAAACCATTTTATCTTATTCTCGGGTATGTGTAGGATCATGGTGTGCCAAAAAGTAGCGATCTGGAAAATATGTAGTTTTGAAATGCCTTGAAGAATTTCAAAATCTATTTCAACTTTTTTCCATCTCATCCTAATACCAAACCAATAAATTAATACCTTTATGAGTCCTAATATATCTTTGGATACCAACCCTACATGGTCAACTTTAAAAACGTCCCAAAAACATGTTATTGGCCTATTCTTGCGTGTTTTTAACTTCAAACATGTACTTGATGAATTTTTTCACCCAATTTTGATGAAATGAAAAGGGTTTCTTGAGAATGTTATTATCTTTCCATAAATTTAATATTTGTCAAATTACAAGTTTAGTAAGTAATTATTACTTATTTTCTAAAGGATTTATGTATAAAGTGTTGATTGACACACTATTTGAAAAATAACTATAAGTTTGAAATGGTACAACATTTTTGAAATATAAAAGATGCATCAAATTCTATGCTTCTTCTACTATAAAGAAAAATAATAATTTACAAAGTTTTGAATTAGTTAAGGTGGTCAGAAATGAGAGTTTTTTATTCTAAAAATACTATAGTAGGAATCATAATTAATTATTTAAATTTAGAATAAAAATACCCAAAAATATGTGTCACATCTAGGCATGTGTCTACTTATTATATTTAGAATCTTAATAAAAAATATTATCATTTGGTTTTGATTAAGGTGGTCAGACATATGTCTACTTATTTTTGTCTTGAAATTTCTTTACTATTGCATTAAAATTAAAAAATTTGACCAATCAATTTTTATTTTTTTCAATTTTCTATAGATTCTTTTCTCTCGACTTTTGACAGAAAGTTTGTAACAAGTTAAAAATTGCACATCAAGTTGACATAACCCTGATTTACTAATTTTTCATTGCCACTTAAGAGTATAGTTTGGTTGACCATGATCTTGCATATACCCTCTCATTCAAAATTATTCTATTAAAGTTACTAATTTATATTTATTTTTACTTTATGATTGGTTTCTCTAAATATTTCTAGTGATCTTTTTCATTTTCTGACATCTTGAACAAGGCAAAATCAAGGTGATATTTCTTGAGTTCTCTTCTCAACACTTTTCCATGTCTTTTGAGTTCCTCACTACGTACCAACTTTTGTGAAAGATAATTGTAGGAAAAATGGCATCTTCATAAAAATTAAACAATTTTCATTCTTTACAATAATTCTTACTTTTTACATTTTTTTTAGAGATGTAGGTTGAAGGATAAGGTTCTCTAATTATTTGCACTTTTTTTTTGGTGACAAATCTAATGGTAATTCCATTAGCTTGGACATGAGCTCCTTCTCTTCTAGTTAGTGTTGTGGAGGAAAATATCCAACCTTGACTATTGAATAATTATTATTAATGTTTCATTTTTTTTCTATGAATATATCCTTGTTATTTTATATTTCATTGAACATGTGAATAAGATTTATGTCTTGGATTCAATAAAATTTACTTGATGGACTAAATTTTTGTGGAGTTTGCAAGCATAATAAACTTTAGGGTCTATGATCTTAACAAAGTCACATGGATCTTTAAAAAATAAATGAAAATATTTGAGGAAAGGAAGTCTTCTATTGAAGAATTTAGTGATGCTTTGTTCTTTCATGTTTTAGAAAAGAGGATGTTTAGTGTTTATTTAGAGTTGAATTAAATTTTACTTCATTAAAAGAAGAAAATTCCTACCATGTTTGTAACCATAATTTTTTTTAAGGTTTTCTAAAGATGTAACTCTCACATGACCAAATTTGTCATTTATGACACACAAAATTCCTGAGAACTAGGTTTTATCCATCTTTTGAAGATGGATGGAAAGGAGTTTTTACTTAGCATTATATAAAAGGAAAAGACATACTTCTTTTTGGTCAAGGATAAATATTGTGATACGCAAGTTTGCATTGGAATTTAGTGGAAACACAAAAAGAATAATACAATGTTTGATCCTAAAGAAGAAATCCTCTCTTTGATTCCCATTCACAAGAGTTACAATATTTACGTAAGAAAGTTCAATTTCAAAAGGGTAAATCTTTTCATTGCATGCTTCTACTAGAAACTCATTTATGAGAGATCTTTTAGTAAGAGGGATCAATTTTTTCAAAATGGAAAGATATCAAGGTGACTATTTTTTATTTTTTATTCTTTTTCAAAAAATAAAAGTGTTATCTCTCCTTCATTGAAATAGTGGTCTATGTAGTTCCCATTTCTGTAAAAATATAGAACTAGTGTTTCTAGTTACTTGATCAATAGAGCAACATCCACAACTTTTGCCTTTGTATGTTGTGTGTTTGTGTCACTTTAACTAGGTTTAGTACAGATGTAAAATTAACTCATTTTGTATGTTATGTATGTATTATAAACCTTTTCATAAAAATTTGGGGACCACTAGTTACCATATAAGAGGGTGGAACTGATACTTTTGCATCAAAAGAATCTTAGAGAATGGAGGTATATGTTTGGAACATATAAGCATGGAACACAATTTGGACTATGTTGGAAAGGAACTATCACCTATAATGAGCTACCAAGAGGAAACAAATATTTATTAAGTTGATAAATAAAATAAAATGCATTTTCATGATCTATATTTTTTATGTATTAAATAGCAGCTAGAAAAAGGGGGCTGGCCATAGGATACAATAGGATGGAGGTTATTCGTATAAGTTTAATTGCTAGACTGATAGGAGTAGTAAGTTATTTTACTATTGGAATACTTTTCCTATTTATCTGCTTGATTGCAACCAATTCATGTTTTTAGTACCATTCTAGAAAATGATTATTTTTTGAAGTATAAAACTGGTATTGGTTAGCTAATAGGGAGGTAACCTCCGACTAATCTTTCAGCCTTTTTGAACTCTAGGGCTAGCTCCCTTGTCTCTCTTGGTTGCTATCCATATACTTCAAAAATAGGTTGGAGGCTCGCCAATAGTCATTGATCTATGTTAACAAATAGTTGTAAAGTGTATTATTTATAATTTTTTTGTTATCCATTAGCTTTATGCAAGAGACTAATCTCTTTACTTGGTTTCAAATAATTAATTGATCTCTGAAGTCATTTTTATCCTATGCTCTTCTTTATTTTTCTATCAAAATGATTTATTCCAAATAATCTCGACCTTCTAACTGGCCTAACCAATTTTCACTGGTTGTACTTTAATTTTTCCTTTGATAAAAATAATTCAACATTTCAAGGGGAATATTTTCCAATTTGATGAGTAGTTTTCTTTACCATGGAGGTGTCCTATGGAGGGACCACTCAATTTTTTTTGAAATTATTATGAATTAAAATATATGTTTTAATCCACCCAAATTTCCTTGTTCACTTCTTTAATATTTTATGAATTTTCCCCTAGTCTTTGCTTATGTTGAGCTTGGATGAGCCCTATACTTATTTCCTTGGGTTTAACGATAATAATTAATGTATTTTGTTGTAAATTTTTTCACGTTAATTATCATTCAATGTCATTAGATTGATTTTTTTCTAGATTAAGGTAAAAATAGGCTTTTGAGGGGTCCCAAAACACTTTTTACATCTAGCTAAAAAGAGATATTCAAAGAATACCCAATCATTCCAAATGAGGACCCTAAGACATGTTTTGAGGGGACCCAAAACCCCTTCAATAGAATTGAATGGATTAGAATCCCACAACAAGCCAAAAGATACCATAGATTAATCGTAAATGTCTAGCAACCCTAGCCAAACAAAAAAAATCAAAATAATTATAATCAAGTTGTCCAACCATTTTTTAGAGCAATAGGAAGCCACAAACTACATCCCATAAGGGGAAGATAAGAATTTCCTTTAGCTCCCTTCTTCTGGGAACGGTGAGTCATATAAAATTGAGGAGGATCCTTTTTAGAATATTTACCATTCACAAGTAACCAACCAATCTTTAAAAGGGCTTCAAAGCTAGGATGGGTCATCCACATCTTCTCAAATCTAAAAGGAAAGTTCTTCTTGTCATTCCTTGGATGAACTATAAATTGAATTGGAAAGTGATCGGTCCCAATTTTGGAGAGAGAGAGAGAGAGAGAGAGAGAGAGAGAGAGAGAGAGAGAGAGAGAGAGAGAGAGAGAGAGAGAGAGAGAGTAAATAATGTTGAAGCCAATCATGAGAAATAAGGGCCCTATCAAGCTTAACTTGAATAAGATCTCACCCAACCCATTTGTTGGACCAATTATATTTATTGCCTCTCAAATCTAAGTCCATAAGAGCTTCTCTAGAAATAAAATCCAAAAGATCTAGCCTACCCTCTTGAGAGTTAAAGACACCCCAAGATTTCCCCCCATCATTTAAAACTATGTTGAAATCTCTAATGACCATCAAATTTTCCTTCCTAATAGATGATCTTTGCACCAAGATGTCCTCCAAAAACTTTCTTCTTGTGACTTTGTAATAGTATCATAAATATTTGATATCAACCACTAAAAATTATCCTAATATTATGACACAATAGATAAATAACATTTCCTTCAACCTTATCCACCAAGGTCTCATGAATAAACTTTTCATCTAACACCTAGCCCAAGATCCTCCACTCTTGTTAAACTCCTTGGCATCTATCACCCCTCAAGTCTCCTTGGACCCCGATCATAGCTTTACTCTTAAGAAATCTAAGAAAAATCATGCCACTGAGGTCAAAATTAGCTCCAAGGTTAAAATTAGTCTTATTGAGTCAAACTCAGACACCAAAAAGGGCATGCATCATGCTAGGAGAACTAATGAGTATCTCTAGCTAGATAAATTTAGGACCACCCCCGCCCGCACCCAAAGTATGATTCTAGTTCTAGCTCCTCCAATAGTGAGATTAAACCATCTGAAAAGAAGAGATTGCATGAACACATTAAACCTACCACTAGCTCAATCAACCCCTCCCATGTCTTTGACACTCCTAAAGCTACCTCGGCTCATAGTGGGAGGGAAGACATCACTTCTCCAAGGAAGAAAACCCCCAAGGGTGTTGGGAAGAAAGGTAAACATAGCCACACTAATGCATGGATGGAGAGGCTTGAGAAGTTCATAAGGGACTTGTGGACAACCAAACCACTATTTGCCATTGATAAGATACCCTAGTTGAGTTCTCCACCAAAGTTATGCACTCTGTGGCCACCAACCTCTAATTTTTATGGGTTAACAAAGAGGAGAAGGACTTGGGAAAGACAACTAAGAAAACTCATTCCATCTATGTATTCATGGCAAAGGATTAGCTAAAGACCATCCTAGATAGACCAGTGAAAGTGAAGCATGAGGATGTGGTAAGGGAAGCACCTAAGGAGCAGAAGAGTGGAAACCAAGGGAAGGACAAGGGCATCTACCTCAAGGTTTGTTGTTTTTTGTTACTTTTTTTATGATCATGTATCTAAACTTTACACCCCACGAGGTTTTTTGGATCATGTCGATTATTTGGACTAATAGCAATGATATGTTTAAATGTTGTTGGTTTATTTTACAGTCTCTTATGCATATTAGATTAAGGACTATTGTTATTGACAATTCGGCTATGGACATATTATGGTTTTTGAAGTTTAAAGTTGGTATGGGTTAGATAACTGGGAGGTAACCTCTGGCTGAATACTTAGCCTTTTGTACTCTGGGGTCAGCCCCCCATCTTATTGGCTGCTATCAATTACTTCAAAAACATTTCCTTCAAAAGATAGGGGCTTACCTAAAATGATGTTATTCCAAAAGATAATAGTACCACCTGAATCATTGGTGATTCAATTTTAAGAAAAGTTCATTTGATGAATTTATATGATGAAAATTTGGTAATTAGTGTTTTTATGTAGAAATGATGTCTAAATTTTCTATAGCTGTTTGGAATGCAATAATTGCATTTTTTACATCCCCAATTTTTTTTTAAGTTCATAAGAGGTGTTTCCTTATTTTGTAATATAAAGACTAGTGTTAGAAAAAGTTTGAAAAGATTCAAAGAATGTCATGCAACGTTTCACATTGGAATTTCAAGATATGTAATTTTTTAACATGTTCATATAGTTCGTGCAATGTTTTAATTCAGAAATGTTTAGTTAATTTTGATATCTCTACAAGTTAAGATATGTTGCTTTATTTTTGGGTAGTTCTATGACCATCGCGGTAATTTTCCACAAATGGATCAAGTCCTATGGATCTAAATATGGATTGGAGAATGATTAAACTTGATAATGATAATTTCACTACAATGGTTTTGGCTTTGCATTCTGTGGCATGCAACAAAGGATATTTTAGGGTTGACCGATAACATGTACTTATATGTCATGTGTGGGTTCATTTTTGGAGATTATCATGGTGGATGTACTATGATCAACACTTGTTTTAGATAAGCATTTTGATATTATTGGATTCCCCTTATTATCTGAAGTGGAATGAATTGACTATTGATGGTTAATTTTTTTGACTTTGTGTAAATATTGTTTATCTTCTTAAGGTAGAATTATTTGTGGATCAGATGGGTGAAAAAATATATATTCAAGTATGCAATGGACTGATGAAGGCTGGAGTAAATATGAGGATTATTTGAAAAACATATGAGAAGATATTTTCAAATAATGAATCAAATATAAAATAAATAGTAGAGTCTATAGTGATTAATCAAAAGACCCTATACACTCCCCATATTTCTTAGCCTTTGAAACATTGTAATTGTATGTTCGTCTATTATGAATAAATTTATCATTACATTTTTTCCCTCATTAGATTTTACATATAAGTACGTTTACTTTCATAATATATCTTTTAAAATTGACTTAAATATTTAACAATTTATACAAAATAGAGTTAAATTTTATTGATGTTATTTGGTGGTGGCATTGCTATATAAGCCACAACATTTAAAACAAGCATAAATGGCTATTTTTAAAAAGAACAGGCTAATCTCCAAACAAAATGCATTTAAGACAAAACAAAGTCATACTTTCTTTTTCCAGATTCAAGAAAATGTAATATTTTTTTTCCAATTTTATTATTATTTTTTACTACAAACTATAACTATGAAGTAAATTTTTCATTACTATAAACAAGCCAAGTATCAACCATAACACATTTCACCACCTCCCACAATTGATTTGGAATTATATTATTTCCTAGCTGAAAAAGAGGACCAATTCCAAGAGAACAATAAAAAGTTGACACCATAGAATATCATGTTAAAGACTTTGCCTAACAGGTGTCCCACTAGACCATATTAGCGATACAACTTTATAAATGCTTCCCTTCTTTGAATAAATCAACTCTCCACTGTCACGGTCATTTCGAGGTTGTTGTTTCAATTCTTTCAAGAAAGGTTTTTTAACTTAATCCTTGATAGTAAAGCTAAAAGGTATATGGAGGCATTAGGTTTGTATTGGTATTATCTTGCAAATGATTTTCTTTTTGTTTCTCACTTTGTTAGTATATATAAACAGTTAATCTAGTTAAATTAGTTATGATTAGGTGAAATTATAGAAATGCAAAAAAACAATAAAAATCATATACAATATAAATGTGTTCAATTGGGTTGTTCGGAGATAATAACAAATTTAGAATATAAACTCAAAAAAAATCAAATATAATGTTTGAATTTTTTTTAATTTATATTGTATCAAAGAACAAATAGATATATTTAGAATCGATTTGTGAACGTAATTGTTTATTTTATATTCTATATTTCTCTTAATGATAAGATCTAAATTATTTTAAAAATTTAATAGATAAATTAAATTTCTCAAAAACAATGTCGTAATTGTTGATTTATAAATTTGAAAGATTAATAGAATGATTGTGTTGAATGTCTTTGAATTAGTCACTTAAACTTTATAAATGTTAAAGAATACTTAATTAATCCAAGATAACATACCGTATTATAATATAGCTTAATTTGTACGAAAACATATTGCAGAAGATAATATTCCATATTTATATTATAGACATGGATATGATTTATAGTTATATAATATTCAAGCTATTACTATTAGACACATGTTAAGCTGACAAACATTGTATATTTATTTGATCCTCTCCCATAACAACACACTTCCTCTCTTCTGCAACTCTAGTTTTTATATTCCCATATTTAAAAATTGGTAGACTTGAAAAAACATCTCGAAGAGAATTACCATACCTGATACTTGACTGATCCTACAAGCAGTAGAAGAATAGCATCCCTCAATGGGTAAACTTTCAGAGATGATATTGGATATGTGACACACACTGCCATGGAAATTTGATAAACCATGTTGAATCCATGTCTCAACCAGAGCTCGTTGTCATCCATGTAGTAAGCAGCAATAGAGTTTAGTTTGGTCAGTGATAAATAACTTGCAGCGCACATGGCTTCCTAAACAAGAATAGACAAAGGTAGGTCAAAAGAGAAATCAAAGAATGCATTCCCCAAATCATCATGATCACGGACAACTTTGTATAAGATGCCGTTTTAATTTTAATAACAAACTTTAATCTCAATAGCCTTTGTAGAGAGGTTAAGCATCAAGATACGCTGATTCTCTTCTTAAAATAAGATTGAATACTTTTGTTTTCAAATTTCAGACTTGAATGTGCTATTGCCTTTTCACTATAACGTTCTTCTATCACTCTTCATTCTGATGATCAATTACGGAGTAAGACAACTGATGTAAAAACTCATTAATACAATCTAATACAGAGACAAGTAAATAGAGCATTAATGATTTGTACAAACGTAATGTCATTAATATTAAATATTATTATTAAACTGTAAAAAAATTATATTTGTATTTTTCTGATTATTATATATGATATTTATTTTAACATATATATTTTCATAACATTGTTAATCATCATGTATTTTAACAGATTTTAAACTATACATATATTTTATAATAATTATGATAAAATATTATTTTATTTATTTGTTTGAAATGATCAAATCATTTTGTGAACTAAAAAAATTAGATACAATAAAATAAAATAATATTAACAAAGATTATAAATTATTTTTATTTACTTTATAATTTATATATTACACAACATATACAAATTCTAATACTAACAAAATTTGATCCACATGAGACAGGTAGTGAGAACTCTATTCAGTCAAGATCTTTTGATTTCTTATTTTGATCATTGCTTTCTCATTCAAATGTATTGGGTCCACATGGGTTCAATCCATGTTCTATGGCATTTGAACCGATCAATTCTGACAAGAAGAGGAAAAGGGGAAAGGATCAAAGAAAATAATAGAATAAGGAGTTTCTTTAATTGGTTCCAGCTTAAATTTCCCCTTTCTAGAATGAAATTGAATTTCATTTCACTAAATATTTTTCTACTAGAAATACTACATCTAATTGCAAGCCTATCTCATCATTTGCATGTGTTAAATGGCATCCCATATGTACAAGCATGCTCTTACAATTTCATAAACATTTTCAACTTTGCTACATGCTTTAGTTAGCCAACCACCTTGTCATAAAGAATCTATCATAAACTTGTTATTCTTCAAAAATCTCACCACTAATTCATCTAAATTCACATTAAATTTATGAAATTCATCTAAAATACTATTCACGAATTAAAATTTTAAATTAAATTAATTATAAATTTATGGGCCAAGTATTTGACTTCACTAAATGCATAGTTTCCATTGATTTTGTAGGCTACTCCACTTACAACTTACAACTTAATAACCACACAGAACAAACATATTTATTTTTTTGTTAAATAATGTTGATTGCCACTATGGAACTATGTTAAAATAAGACAATTTTACATTTATTAGAATTATATAAATTCTCAGCTAAAATTAAAGAGTTATTTAAAGTCCTATTTTTAAAATTACATTAAAAGAATTTTGTAGTATAATGTTAAATATTAAACTTTAGTTGTGGAGTAGCATTATTATTTAATTACTAAAGATTTAAAATTAGTGGCATTTAAATAATGCACATAAGTTATCTTTATTTATTAAATAATAAATAAATATCTTTTATGAAATTTTCTTTAGATGAAAAATGGAGAAATAAATAAATAACAATAAAAGAATATTTTAATTAAAAAGTGGATTAATTGTGTATGAAAGCAATAATTAAATTAATTAATTAAAAATTTAGAGTTGTGGAGATAGAAACCTTAAAAGGTAACTAGAGTTCTATATTAGAGTCTTTTGGAATCATTTTCACACGCACGCATTTTGGAGAGAAACTCTAGGGTTTGGAAAAGAAGGGAATTTTGTGGCTTGAAGTATTTTTGTCACAACAGGAATTTACCAGTGGTCAGATTTTAGCATCAGTGTGAGGTAAGGTTTGAAATCTCATTTATGCATTTTTTACTAGAAAGGATCTTTTTGCTTCATGCTTGATTAGGTGTTTGGATTTTGTTTGTCATTTTTAGTTTCTTATTTGTTTACAAAAGAAAATATGGAATTTTAAAAAAAAAGTGAATTTAGAGGCTAGGGTTTGATTGAGATTATAAAATAGATCAATTTTTTAATTTGATTTGAAGATCTGAATATTCATTTTATTATTATTTTTTAAGAGCTTGCTAGAAAAAATTGACCAACAAGCATGTACCTACAAAACAATTTCAAATATATACATATATAAAAAAAAAAACTTTTTAAAAAAAACTAATTTTAATTTTTAAAATGGGTTTAATAATCATGGCGAGAGATGGTTCAAAATAAAAAAGATAACAAGGAAATCAACAAACAAAAAATGAGTAAACCCACACCTTTAATTATAATTTTTTCCAAGCATATGTTTACATAAATATATAAAAAATAATAAAGATAAGAATTATTTATATATTGTGCATGCAGGATTGACATTTGAGAATTTACCATTTATAAACTGGACAAGCTGGAATAAGTTTTGTTTCTTTAAAAAAAATTGAGTCCTCATTATACCCCAGGGCTAGGGAGTATGTAATACTTTATCGCCTCTTGCCTATTTCCTAGGCATGCCAATGTTTCATTTTGTCTTGGAAATAATTTTAAATTTAAAAAAAAAAAAAAAAAAAACTTTCCCCTTTCTTTTAATTAAAGTTCTTAAAGTATCAATATTGGCCTAGCTTGTTTATTTATTTCAGCTACAATAAGAAGTTTCTTGATTGGTATAAAATCTTTCCTAGAATTTTTTTAAATAGATATCCTTTTTACAATATTTTAAATTGATTCTATTTTAAGAATAATAAAAGAAAATTTGTGTGAAGGCTTGAATTTATATTATTTCTTTTATATTTATTTTATTTATTTTATAAGTAAATATGTATAAATTAAAATTATATGTATAATTAGTTTTAACGTATAAGAAATTTTTTATCTTATAATAAAATTTAATATAAATTAATAAATTTGAAGGATTAATATAGGTCCAACATTTTATATTTTCTATAATTGATATATAGATATATATTATCATTTTATTATTATTTAAATACATTCTTATGGCTAAACTAGACTATTGGTAAATACATGGATCAAGTTATATAGTTGAAGTCTTAAGTTTTGTGTATGGTTAATTTTGGAATTTTTATGATGGTTTGCTTTAGTTGGCCAACTAGGACGTATGCCCGAGGCTGTCTTTCTTATTTCTTTTATGATGTTTTTCTATTCCAAAAAATTAGATAAGCTTGTGTTTTCAATTTGAAAGTTGCATTTATGTCTACTTGGGTTGGGACAACCAACTTGTTCTTGGGTTAATAGATACGTAACCGAGTTTGATCTTTATGTGTGTTGTGGTATGGGACACAATAGTGAGTGCATGTTTAGGAGAGGTTGTCTAGGTACATGTGTTTAGGAGTGGCTTATAGTAGGGGTTAGGGACACAAAGTGTTCAGTGCTAGGGTAACCTATTGTAAATTATGTAATAATTGATAATCTAGTCAATAATACATTGGGGAACGCTAAAAAGACAAATTAGAGATACTTTCCTTGCCTATGCCTTGAGTGCTTCTATAGGATAAGGAGGGCAATGGGATGATACATAGTGAGAGGTATGACTGGTTTACCTCTTCTTCTTAAGAAGTTATTCTATTTTTGCATGTGTCCTGTTGAGGGTCTAGGGTTCATAGTCACCAATCGAGGGTAACTTAACGCTTGAGGATTTGGAGTCTATTGAGAGATCAGTCCAAGGTAACTCATGTAGTTTTACCATGTGATGAAACTCCCTAGAATGTAACCTAAGTCTCCTCCATAGATTTTTTTTGTATCTTTGGTGGTGCACTTATTGTTGGATGTATTTAATGTGGTTTTCTTTACTTTCATTAATGGTGATTGGTGATTCATGGATGATGTACTTTTGACATGTGGTTTTTGACTTGAAGTGTATATCTTTGTTTGTTTTATCTTGTGATTTTGGTATTTGATTTATATTTGGTGTATGTATGTTGTTTTTTCATGTGATGATGGTATTGGATTGAGTGTTTATTCTATTTGGATTATTTTTCCTTTCTTATTAGATTGTATACCCTTGAGGTAGTTTTGACTATTAAGATTCCTTGCCTAGGATTGTTTTATGCTTGATTAGCCATTTGTGGATCGTTCATTACCTTTCTTGCATGATGGGAGTGGAAGCCTAATTAGGAAACTATGTGGTTGGGAGGTAGTGTCTTCTTACCCTTTGGGCCCCCCTCATATTGCCAGCTATCATATTTTCGATGATGCAAATGTACATTTATCATTCTTACTTCTATCTTGGAGACTTCTATTTAGATGATGTATTTATATTATCATGTAATCTGATGTACTCTATCTATTCTCACATACCATGTGACATGTGTAGTGGATGTTGATTATTGACTATGCTTCCATCGTATTTCTTATATTTATGCATTTTATTATGAGATTACATGTATCTGTTACTTCTTTATGATCATGAAGCATTGTACTTGAGACTTAGTTGATATAAAATTATCAATGTGACTCCACATGAAGGAAAGCTTGAGGAATTGAAACTATATTTTTAATTGCTTTCATATTTGACGTATATGTTCATATTTATTGCAGATTAAGATTACCTTGATGTTGTTTAAACTTTTAAGAAAATAGTTCAGTATACATTGCTACATGATAAGTTTATTTCTCTTGGGTTCCTGAGTGGAGTGTTACATTTGGTATCAAAGTCATCTTGAACTAGGAACTATGGGCATATTGTGCATCATCACTTGAGCAATTAGTACACTTACAATGAGATTCAATAGTAAATATTTATTGACATCAAACTTGAAACGAAATAATTGAACAAAAAAATTTGAAGCCATAGAACATTCAAACATGAAACTTGGAAACTCGTAACATGTATGTTCTAGACTTTTGATTTCTATCTATGTATTATGCCTTTATGTTTTTCAATGGATTAAAAGATGTTGATTTTTTTTGAAACTTATTAGGGATCTATTTTAGTATTTGTTAAAATTATGATCTTGGATCAATATGGTTTTTGGTTTATTCTTAAACCAAAATCATGTTGCTCTTAGTGATTGAAAGTGTATGCATCATTAACTTATTTGTAATACCTTTTAGATAGTACATTTTGACATTTAGTTACACTAGTCATTATAGTAGGCTTCCAGGAGTAAGCCTAACTCTAAGGGGGTGGATATAATGCCCACCTATAATTTTTTTTCTAATTTTATTACCAAAACTCTTTTAGGCCTATTTCCATGCATTGGTTAGTGTTAGAGATATTTGATTTATAGTTATACGATATTACTTTATGACTTATATTAGAGATATTTAATAGTGATGTTTGTTAGGATAAACCACGGACAGAAATAAAAAAATACATGCAAATATAACCAATAACAGAAAATAATAGAACACACAGAAATGAACACAAGGCACCAAGATTTAACGTGGTTCACCCAATCCCTGGGCTACGTCCACCAAACAGCAAGTCCAATCTTATTACAATCCAGTGATTATAACCTGATTACAATCCGTAATCCCTTACAGCTCAATACCGCCGCAAGAACAATTTCGTATCACCACACATAAAAAAATACCCAACCCTAAGCCCTTTTTATACAAGTATTAAACTGCTTTAGGGTTATAACATGTCGGCCATAATATGTCGGCTACCATGTATGTACAGTACTTTCCTGATCAGTCACCACAATCTAACAATCTCCCACTTGGGGACTAATCAGGCTCCACACTAAACAACAATCTCCCACTTGGAGACTGATCATGTAACAATACAACTACTGCATGGGGCTCCCACTAGAGCAAACCACCCTGGACTCTGCTGTTCGTTTATTCACATTTAGTCTAAAAGACCAACTGAAGCTGAAGAGGAGTTTAGCTTCTCCCTTGTTACAACCTTTGTCAACATATCTGCTGGATTTTGATTGGTATGTATCTTCTCCAGCTTTAACTGTCCATCCTCCAAAATTGACCGAATGAAATGGTACCGCAACTGTATGTGTTTGGTCTTAGAATGCAGAGCTGAATTCTTAGCAAGATGAATGGCACTCTGACTATCTGTGAACAAATAATTATCCTTCTGAAGATGTCCCAATTCTTCCAAGAAGAACTGAAGCCATATCATCTCTTTGGCTGCCTCTATAGCAGCAACATACTCTGCCTCTGTAGTGGAGAGAGCATTAATCTTCTGTAGCCTAGAAACCCAGCTCACGACTGCCCCACCAACAGTAAAGACATAACCTGTAGTACTCCGCCTGGTATCAATATCCCCAGCCAAATCTGAGTCAACATAGCCCTGTAAATCAGTAGTAGAGCCCCCAAAGTGTAAACACTTATTGGATGTTCCTCTCAAATATCTGAGAATCCACTTGATAGCATTCCAATGCTCAAATCCTGGATGACTCATATACCTGCTAACGACTCCCACTGCATGTGCAATATCTGGCCTAGTGCATACCATAGCATACATCAAACTTCCTACAGCTGAAGCATAGGGTACCTTGGACATCTTATCCTCCTCTTCCTGTGTCTTGGGACACATCTCCTTAGTCAATTTCAAATGACCAGGTAAAGGTGTGCTGACAGCTTTAGCATTCTCCATAGAGAAACGTTGCAACACCTTCTCAACATAATCAGTTTGAGATAGCGTCAATGTTCTGTTCTTCCTATCTCTGCAAATCTTCATACCAAGGATTTGTTTTGCTGACCCCAAATCCTTCATAGCAAATGCATGTGCTAATTGGCATTTCAGCCCCTTAATATGATCCATGTTAGACCCAGCTATAAGCATATCATCAAGATATAAACATAAAATAATGTAGCTATCATCATCCAACCTCTTAAAATAAACATAGTAATCTGAATGACACCTATTATATCCATGCTCATGCATAAAACTGTCAAATTTCAGATACCATTGCCGAGGTGCTTGCTTCAAGCCATATAAACTTTTCTTCAATTTGCACACTAAGTTCTCCTTACCTTTGACCTCAAAACCCTGTGGCTGAGCCATATATGTTTCTTCATCCAAATCACCATGAAGAAAGGCAGTTTTAACATCCATCTGCTCTAAATGCAAATCTTCAGTAGCCACAAGACTTAAAACAGTACGAATAGAAGTCATTTTAACAACAGGAGAAAAGATCTCATCAAAATCAATTCCCTTTTTCTGTGCAAATCCTTTTACAACTAACCTGGCCTTAAATCTTTTCTTACCTCCTTCCTCTTCTTTCAACCTGTAAACCCATTTATTCTGTAAAGCCTTTTTACCTGCAGGCAACTTGCACAAATCCCATGTCCTATTTTTCAGCAAAGAGTCCATTTCATCTTTCATTGCAGACTCCCACTGAATCTTAGTATCCACCTGCATAGCTTCATCATAACTTTCAGGTTCACCAGCATCAATAAGTAAAATAGAATACAAAGAGGGAGAAAACCTTTGTGGAGGTCTAATTGGCCTTGTTGACCGTCTAACATTCACTGGTGTGTGTGGTATTTGTTGTTGCAGTTGTTGCACATCATGAGGAATGGCTGGAACATCAGCTTTTGGAGTATCATCCAGCACTACATAATCATCTTCTTTCTTCTCATGTTGCTGCAACAGATCTTTGTACAACACTTTTTCATTGAATATGACATCCTGGCTTCTTATAATTTTATGATTTTCAAAATCCCAAAGCCTATAGCCAAATTCATTAATGCCGTATCCAAAAAAGACACATTTATTTGATTTAGCTTCTAGCTTGGTTCTATTTTCAGAGTCTATATGAGAAAAAGCTTCACAACCGAAGGTCTTGAGAAAAGAATAACTCACCTTCTTACCAGTCCATGCTTCCTCTGGAATACCACAACCCAAAGGAGTAGAGGGTCCTCTATTAATCAAATATACTGCAATATTGACAGCCTCCGCCCACATGTGTAAGGGCAACCCAGCATGCAACCTCATGCTCCTTGCGCGCTCCATTATAGTCCTATTCATGCATTCAGCCACTCCATTTTCCTGTGGAGTCCTTGGAACAGTTTTTTGTCTACGAATACCATTAGTGGAGAAATAATCTTCAAATTCATGACTGCAATACTCACCACCATTATCAGATCTGAGACATTTTAATTTCTTACCAGTCTCATTTTCAACCAAGAATTTCTATTTCTTAAAAGTTTGAAATACATTAGATTTCTGTCTAAGGAAATAAACCCATACTGTTCTAGTTGCATCATCAATAAATGTAACATAATAATGAGAGCCACCAAGGGAAGATACCTAAGCCGATCCCCATACATCTGTATGCACAAGCTCTAATTTCTCCTTTTTGTTTTCCTTCCCAGTCTTTACAAAACTCACTCTCTTTTGTTTTCCATACACACAACTTTCACAGAAATCCATATTCACACATTTTAGACCTGGTAAAACTTTCCTTGAATGAAGTACTTTCATACCTTTCTCACTCATGTGCCCAAGTCTATTGTGCCACAACGCTGTATCAGAATCTATAGCAGCTATTTGTTCTCCCTGCTCAACTGCAGTAATTGTTCCTGAATATTCATTTTTCTTTGAAAAAATCAAACTAGAAGGAACAATATGACCTGTACAAAGATATAAGGTGCCTACGTTCACACCTTTTGCTACTACAAGGGAACCTTTTGAAACCTTCCAATTTTTATCATTAAAAGTAACTACACAACCCTCATCACCGAGTTTCCCTACTGAAATTAAATTCCTACTCAGCTTTGGAACATGTCTTACCTCATGTAGTAGCCAATGATTCCCATTCTGCAACTTAATCTTAATTTTTCCCTTTCCAACAATCTGACAGGGTTCATTATCCCCCAAATAAACAAGCCCAAAATCCCCTTGGACATAATCAATGAAATAACCTCTATGAGGTGTAGCATGAAAAGAAGCACCAGATTCTAAAACCCATGAATCATCAACACTCTCTAAAGACAGAAGCAAAGCATCCTCTTTGGATTTGTTACTTACCATATTTGCCTCTTTGTCTCCATCTGATTTATCTCCTTCGTTTTTCTTTCGAGTCCAGCAATCTTTCTTTTTGTGCCCTGGTTTCCCACAGTACTAGCAATCATTTGGTCCTCTCGATTGAGACCTCCTCCCCTTTGACTTTCCTCTTGATTTCCCACGATTTCCAGAGTTGCTTCCTCTTTCAGTCGTTCTGCCCCTGCTTTGTGCATTTAAAGCACTTCCTGATGTAGATCCACCTGAGGATTTTCTACAAGTTTCCTCACTTAAAATAACACCGATCACATCGTCATATTTTAGGGTACTAGATCCAGGAACAAAATTACTCACCGCCATTACCAAGCCATTCCAGCTTTCAGGTAAAGAACACAAAATCAAGAGAGCCCTAATTTCTTCATCAAAATTGATACCCACAGAAGATAATTGACTAGTAATAGTATTAAACTCATTTAAATGATCTGCAACAGATCCACCTTCTGCCATTTTCATATTAAATAAATGCTTCATGAGAAATACCTTATTTGAAGCGGAGGGCTTTTCATAGAGTGTCGCTAGGGTTTTCATCAAATCTTCTGTCATCTTTGCTTTTGTAATATTAAATGCCACCGATGGTGCCAAGCATAACCGAATGCTTCCGAGTGCCTTTCTGTCCAAAAGATCCCATTCAGCCTCTGATATAGTTCCCTGATTCTTGGCTTTTCCTTCCAACGGCTTCCATAAATCCTTTTGATATAAATAGTCTTCCATTTGCATCTTCCATAGCTGGAAGTTCTGCCCATTAAACCTGTTAACCCTCAACTTACCCTCATCTGCCATTGCTCCCACTCAACTATGAGACTCCCACTTAACCGTGAGACTTTCCTGCAGAGGATAACTGAAAGACAACCTTGCTCTGATACCACTTGTTAGGATAAACCACGGACATAAATAAAAAACTACATGCAAATATAACCAATAACAGAAAATAATAGAACACACAGAAATGAACACAAGGCACCAAGATTTAACGTGGTTCACCCAATCCCTGGGCTACATCCACCAAACAGCAAGTCCGATCTTATTACAATCCAGTGATTACAACCTGATTACAATCCGTAATCCCTTACAGCTCAATACCGCCACAAGAACCAATTTCGTATCACCACACATAAAAAAATACCCAACCCTAAGCCCTTTTTATACAAGTATTAAACCGCTTTAGGGTTATAACATGTCGGCTACCATGTCGGCTACTTTCCAAAAAAAAATTTTATGAAGTATGTACAGTACTTTCCTGATCAGTCACCACAATCTAACAATGTTTTTTAGTTTACTTAATTTCATCTGTTATTAATGTGTATGATTGCTCATGCATGAATGATACTTCAATGATTCTCACTTGTGATTGTGATTTCTTTCATGATGATGTCCAAAGATATGTCTATAATAATGATTATATTATATTCATAATGATGCATTTCTATATCTGAGCATTAGCAGTTTGACTTGTGATTTATCATGATACTTACCCCATACTTGCATTTGTATGGTGCACATGTCTATTTTACCTTTCTATCTAACTTGTGTCTGATCTTGTTAATGAAGGGAGTCCTAGTCTCCTACTAGTCAGGATCTACACAATGTTCCACTCCCTGCCATTGCTTGTTTAGTTTAGATATATATTTGCACATTTTCATGCTCATTTTTTATGCATGATTCAAGTACTGCGCATTGACTTCCCTGAATTGCCAGGATAAACATGCCCTTTTACAATACTCAAAGGGTGAGAATGGGAAGTTAATGATCAAGTCCAATCCTAGCCATAGCCCAAATACTTGTCCTCCAAGGAGGACTTTTAATTGATTGTCTACTCTTTTTAAAACACATGATTTTTTTGTGTGTATGTGGTTTGATTCTTACTTTAGTTGATTTTATTTATGCATTTCTTGAAGTTTGGCTTGGTGATTTTCCTAATAGTCTAGTTGTTTATGATTCTTGGATCTATCATTGATATTGAACTTTTAGATGTTAATTAGTTTTTTTTTTTTAAGTAGGAAAATGTCAAATAAAATGATTTTGCATTATATTGGAGTTATATGAATTTTTGGTTAAAGTTAAAAGAGTTATTTAAAGTCCTATTTTTAAAAACTACATTAAAAGGATTTTAAAATGAAATATTAAATATTAAACTTTTCTTATGGTATAGCATTATTTTTTAATTAATAAAGATTTAAAATTAGTAACACTTAAATAATACATTTAAGTTATCTTTATTAATTAAATAATAAATAAATGTATTTTATGAAATTTTCTTTAAATGAAAAATGGTGAAATAAATAAATAGTAATAAAAGAATATTTTAATAAAAAAGTGGATTAATTTTGCATGAAAGGAATAAATAAGTAAAATAATTATAATTTTAGAGTTGTGGAGATAGAAACCCTCAAAGGTAATTAGAGTTCTATATTAGAGTTTTTTGGAGTCATTTTCACACACATAGGTTTTGGAAAGAAACTCTATGGTTTGGAAAAGAAGGGAATGTTTGTGGCTTGAAGATTTTTTTTTGCAATAGGAATTTTACTGACTATCATATTTTATCATCAATGTGAGGTAGGGTTTGAAATCCCATGAATGTATTTTCAATTGGAAAGGATCTATTTGCTTCGTGCTTGATTAGGTGTTTGAATTTTGTTTGAAATTTTGATTGTTTGTCTAGATTTGATTGAGCAAAGTTAGTTCCTTATTTCTTTAGAGAAGAAAATTTGAAATATTAAAATAAATAAAAATTTAGAGGCTAGGGTTTGATTGAGATTTTAAAATAAATTGAAGTGTTATTTTGATTTAAACATCTTCGTATTCTTTTTTTTTTAAAGACCTTGCTGGAAATATTCGACTACCAGGCTTGTACCTACAATATATATATATATATATATATATATATATATATATATATATATATATATATATATATATATATATATATATATATAAACAAAAAAATAATTATAAATTTTTTTAAAGGGTTTAATAATCGTGGTCAGAGATCATTTAGAAAAAAGAAGATAACAATGAAATCAATGCATACAAAAAAGAGTAAACTCTCAGATTTGATTTCTCCAACCACTAACATAAAAATTTAAAAATAGGAATTAAATATATTATGCATGGGGGATTGTGCTTAAAGTATGTTCATCTCCCCTTTACTTTTGATTTATTCCTTCTTTAATGGGAACCAGATAAAAATATAATTAAAAACTAGTACATGTCTCTTTCATGACAATGTTTGAGGATTTACCATTTATAAATTGAACTATACGCATGTAAGATAGAATAAGTTTTGTTTTTAAAAAAAAAAATGAGTCCTCATAATATGCAAGGGCTAAGGAGGATGTAGTACTTTATCACCTATTGTCGATTTCCTAGAAATTATTTTAAATTAAAAAAAGACTTCCCCTTTTTTCAATTAAAGTTCCTTAAGTATTAATATTGGCCTAGCTTTTTAATTTATTTTAGCTAGTAAGAAGTTTCTTGATTGGTATAAAAGCTTTTTTAGGTTTTCTTTAAATAAATTTAGGAATTTATTATTGTTATTTCTTTTATATTTTCAATATTTACTTTATAAGTAAATATGTATGAATTAAAATTATATGTATAAATCGTTTTAATGTATAAGAAAAAAAAAAGAATAAAATTTAATCTAACCTAATAACTTTGGAGGATTAAATTAGGTCCAACATTTTATATTTTCTATAACTAATATATAGATGTATATTATCATCTTATTATTGAAATACATTCTTATGGCAAAACTGCACTATTGGTAAATAAGTTGATTAAGTTTTATAGTTGAAGTCTTAAGTTTTGTGTATAGTTGATTTTGGAATCTTTATGATGATTTGTTTTAGTTGGCCAACTAGGAAGTATACCATAGGTTGTCTTTGTGATTACAATTATGATGTCTCTATATTCCAAAAAAGTTTCTAAGCTTATGTTTTCAATTTGAAAGTTCAATTTAAGAGTTTTTCTATGTGGTGCATTTATGTCTACTTGGGTTGGGACAACCAACTTGTTTTTGGGTTGTTGGTTAAGGAACTAAGTTTGATCTTTATGGATGTTGTGGTATGGGACACAATAGTGACTGCATGTTTAGGAGAGGTTGTCGAGGTCCATGTCTTCAAGAGTGTGTTATAGTACGGGTTCGAGACCTAAAGTGCTCAGTGCTAGGGTAACCTATTTTAAGTTCAATAATAAGTGATATTCTAGTAATTAATATATTGGGGAGACACACTAAAAATATAAGTTAGAGATACTTGCCCCACCTGTGCCTTTACTGCTTGTACAAGCTATGGAGGCTAGTGGGATGATACCTAGTGAGAGGTACAACTTTTTTGCCTCATCTTCTAGAGAGGGTATTCTAGTTTTTCATGTCTCATGTTGAGGGTCTGGGGTTAAAAGTACCTAGTCCTAGGTAACTCAACACTTTAGGGTCTAATGTCTATTGAGAGATCCATCTAAGGTAACTCATGTAGTTTGACCATGTGATGGCACTCCCTATAATTTATCCTGAACCTCCTTTGTATATTTTTTTCATACCTCTGGTGGTGTACTTATTGTTGGATGTACTTAATGTGGTTTTCAATACTTTCATTAATGGTGATGGGTGATTTGTGGATGATATACCTTTTTGATGTGGTTTTTGAATTGAGGTGTATATCTTCATTAGTTTTATCTTGTGATTTTGGTATTTGATTTATACTTGGTGTATGTATGTTGTTTTGTCATGTGATAATGGTGTTAGGTTGAGTGTTCATTTTATTTGGATTATCTGTCCTTTCTGAGTAGATTATATGCCCTTGAGGTAGTTTTGACTATTAGGATTCCTTTCTTCGGAATTTTTTATGTTTGATGAGCCATTTGTAGATCATTCATTACCTTCCCTACATGGTGGGAGTGGAAGCCTAATTAGGTAACCATGTGGTCCCGATGTCATGCCCAAAATTTCAAGGCAAAACACAACCAATAAATTTTTTATTTAATTTAAATTTTTATTTTTTTTTATTTTTATTTTTTTTGAATAAAAACTACATACATTAGGGTGATACATTGAAGCAAGGAGGGATAGGGAAAACTAAGGCCAATGGCACACCTAGCTCTTTGAACCACCCTATAAGAGTTAATAGAATAGAAGTAAACACAAAGAATAGAAACCAAAGGGGGAAGAAGAGTAAAATACTTTTATTGATTCTTCAAATATTCAACATACATGCCCAGCTATAAGGCCTTCTAGGTTATGTCCAAATACAAATACATTCAAATCCAAGATCCAGCAGCAAATTTGCACTTTTGAGTTCTGCTCCTAATCCTCTCTTCAAAAACTCTTAACTACCCTAGCTCCTACCCTAAATACTCTATATATACTAGCCAAAATGGCTTGTAGATCATTCTAGAACATGGAAAAGCCACAAGTTGGCTCTCAAAAGATATTAAATGAAAACAAACCTAATATTAAATACACAAGTTGGCCTACATCAGCAATTAACTATTCTAAAATTGATGTTTGAGAAAAATTGTGATATCTCCTAGCTCCAATTGAGTTAGAACTCACACTTCAAATTGTGGGTAGATATCTAGGTCCTCTATGATCCCTTATGTTTATAAAGTCTGATTCATCAAGGAAAAGTGTGCATCCTTTTTGAAAGTCAAGCACAAAAAACTACCATGCAGAATTGCCAAAAATTGATGTTCTAGGAGAATTTCCATAACTCCCAACCTATAAGGAGTTAGGACTTTTTCCTTGGATCATGGATATTAATATAGGCCCTCTTCAATCCTTAAAGTTTACAAACTTTCATTCATTATGAAAAATTAGTTACATGGTTGGCAACAAGCACCCAGAAACTAGAAAATGCAATTTTAGTAGAACGCAATTTTAGCAGTAAGGTAAAAACTGAAAACATGCAGAATAGCAGTGCAACCTAGGATGCTCCTACATCAGATAACTAGGGTTGGAAGAAATTATTTTCCTAAATCATTGAGATGTCACAACCTGATTTGAATACAACTCAGATTGAGAAATCTATGAAGCATCTTCCATAGGTTTGTTCTTCCACTTCACCAGATATTCATAGTAATCTTTTCCTCTTTTTCGCTTACCAATTCTTTGATCCAATATCTGTTCAAGCTCTTCAATCTACTTTTTAGGATATTATTTTGATATAATAACTTCATCATCTAACTTATGATACTTGTATAAATCAACAACATTGAATATAGGAGATATATCTATGCCATCAGGTAACTCAATTTCATAAGTGTTTTCACCATCAAACTTCTTCAAGATCTTACAAGGTCCAAACTTCTTCATCTTTAGCTTACTATACGTTCCAACTAGAAATCTTCCTTTCTTTAGATGAACCATCACCTCATCACCAACTTGAAAATCATGATGTCTCCTAGATTGATCAGCATTCTCCTTATACTTCTGATTACTTGGTTCTATCCTTAACCTCACTTCGTTATTTAAAGATTTCATAAAATCAACAAATTCTTCTCTTGTAGCACTTCTCTTTTCTTCACCAAAAATATCTCTCAAATTTGATACTCCTCTAAGCTTCATTATAGTAACAATCTCAAAAGGTTTCTTCCTTGTACTTCTATTCACAAAATTACTATATGAATATTCAACTTGTGCCTATACCATCTCTCAATTACTTGGCTTACTTCCAACTAAACATCTCAACAAATTAACTAAGCTTCTCTTCACAACCTTTTTCTTCCATCTATTTGTGGATGGAATGTAGAACTAAACTTTAACTCAGTACCCATCTTCTTCCACAAAGTCTTCCAAAAATAACCAAAAAACTTACTATCTCTGTCAAAAATAATACTTCTTAGTAATCCATGCAATCTCACAATCTCTTTAAAGAAAACTTTAGCAACATGCTCAGCATCTGATGTCTTCTTACATGGTATGAAATGAGGCATCTTAGAAATTTTTTCCACCACAACAAATATAAAATCATACCCCTTCACTATCTTAGGTAATCCAAGAACAAAATCCATACTGATGTCACTCTAAGGTTTCTTAGGAACAATAATAGGTGTATACAAACTAGTATTTTGACTCACTTCTTTTGTAACTTGAAAAACTCCACAACTCTTTATGAATTTCTGAACATCTTTATACATTTTTGGCCAATAATACTTCTCTTTTTGCAAACTCAATGTCTTATCAATTCTAAAATTTCTAGCCAATCCACCAATATGTTTTTTCTTAATCAGATTCAACCTCATAGAACTTCTAGGAATACACAACTGAATACCTTTGAACACCATACCTTCTTGTATGAAATACTCATCATACTTACTAATGTGATTAGTCAAATTTGGTGCTCTGCACTCTCTCCACATCTCAGAAAAATCAAGATCAGCAGCATACGAGTCTTTCATCTCATTAAAACCAAGAACTTCAACCTTCATTCCAATCAATAAAGAACGTCTTCTATTGAATGCATTAGCAACTCTATTAGTAACTCCACTCTTGTTCTTGATGACAAATGTAAAATTCTGGAAGTACTCAACCCACTTCATATGTCTCTGATTCAATTTAGGTTGACTTCCCAAGTAATCTAGAGCTTTATGATCAATATACAACACAAACTCCTTAGGAATCAAATAATGTATCCACTTCTTCAAAGCTTGAACAATAGCATAAAATACTTGATCATACATAGAATACTTCCTTTTAACATCATTCAACTTCTCACTAAAGAAAGTAATGGGTTTACCTTCTTGACTTAATATAGCTCTAATTGTATTACCACTTGAATCACATTCAACTTGAAATACTTTGTTCAAATCAAGCAAAACCAATATAGGTAATTTCAGAAACCTTTTTTTCCAAAGTCTAAAAACTCTTATCAGCTCCATGTTTCCACTTGAGTTCATTTTTATCTCCTCTCATTGTCTCAGTCATAGCATTACAAACAAAACTAAAATTATTTATAAACTTTATGTAAAAGCTAGCCAAGCAATGTAATGATCTTACCTCACCCACATTTTTAGGTGTAGGCCATTCCAAAATTGCTTTAACCTTCTTAGAATCCATCTTCAATCCATTAGTTGATCTCAAAAATCCCAAATACACAATCTCTGCTTGCATAAAAGAAAACTTTTTCAGATTAATCAGCAACTTTTCCTCTTTCAACCTCTACAATACTTGTCTAATATGCTCAAGATGTTCTTCCTTAGTCTTATTGAATATTAGAATGTCATCCAAATAAAAATTCACAAACTTACCCAAGAATCTTTATAGAACTTCATTCATCAACCTCATGAAAGTACTAGGTGCATTAGTCAAACCAAAAAGCATAGCCAACCATTCATACAAACCATCTTTTGTCTTGAAAGTAGTCTTCCATTCATCAACTTCTCTTATTCTAATTTGATGATAGTCACTCTTCAAATCAATTTTGGTAAAATACTTTGCTCCACTCAAACAATCCATTATGTCATCCATCCTCAGCATAGAAGACCTTTATTTCACTATGATTTTGTTAATAAGTCTAGAATTAGTACACATTCTCCATTTTTTTTAGGTACTGATATAGCAGGTATAGTACATGGACTTAAACTTTCTCTGATCAAACCTTTCTACAACAACTCATGTACTTGTATGTTAAGTTCTTCATTCTCTATAGGTGTCAATCTATATGGTTTTTTGTTTGGCAAACTAGCTCAAGGAATTAGATCCATAAAATGACTTATACTTCTTATTGGAGGTAAACCATCAAGAATATCATCAGCAACAATATCTTTATACTCATTTAGCAATTCTACAATTTCTATTGTCACTTTGTTATTACCAGCTTTTGTTAATTGATCATTACTACCAACACTCAGTCCTCTAGGAACTATAGCAAAACAAACTTGATTCTTCTTTACTTCCTTTTCAAATTGCTTTCCATTAATCATGCAAACTTTTATTGCAATACAACTAACCTCATCTGGACTTTCAATCAAAGGCAGCAATATTTGTTTCTTCCCACTTACCCAAAGAGTATATTGATTCAATCTTCCATCATGCACAACATATCTATTATATTGCCAAGGTCTACTCAAAAAAATATCAACAAAATATGACAATAATCCATGGGCATAATATCAGATAATACTTCATCAAAGTAATGTCCAATTTTGAACTTCACAATACATTCTTCACTTACCATATCTTATGCTCATCTTTGATCCATGAAACATGATAAGGTTTGGGATGTTTCAGCCTCTACAACAAAAAAATTGTAACCAAATCTTCTGATGCCAAATTTGTAGAACTTCCACTATCAATGATCACCCTGCAACATTTTCTAGCCATCTTACATCTAGTCTTGAAAAGACGACTTCTAAGGAAAAGTTCCTCATCACTTCCCTTGTTAAATATTTTTTTTCTTACCATCAAATTTTTTCTAGCCTCAAGTCCACTTGGTGAAATCTCAATGTTTTCTTGAATCACAACATTTCTATTATTCTACCCACTTTCAGAAGATCTACATTCAAAGGATCTATGCCCTTCTTTACCACATCTAAAACAATTACCATAAAAACCACCTCAAAAATAAGAATTACCTCTTCCTCGATAAGATCTAGTCCCTCCTCTATATGAACTACCACCTTTCCACTTGGTCTTGTCTTTTTCATCATTCTTCATTCATATTTTCCTTTATCCTACACAAAATTGTCAGATCTGCCACCTTCACCATAAGATCTACCTCTACCTCTTTATCTTTGTTCATACTTCTTTGTCAAGATCTCCTCAATTTTCAAGGCATATTAGTATGCTTCTTCCACACTTTCCAACTTCACAAAACTTATTTCATCTTTAAATCTAGATCTTAATCCATTTATGTACCTTGCAATTTTCTCAACATCATCATCCACATGTCCAGATTGATGTCCAATCTATAGAATTCCTCGATATACTCTTTCAGAGTCATGTCCTTTTGTTTCAAATTTTGCATCTTTCTTAACAAGCTAACTTGGTAATCAGTAGGGAGGAATTTTTTCTTTACCTTGTTCACCATTTTCGACCAAGTTCTAATCTTCTTCTTTCCTCTCCTTTGTCTATTAGTTTGCAAATTCTCCCACCACAACGAAGCATGACCTTTCAGCCTAGTAACTACAATCTTCACCTTCTTATTATTAGGAGTACTTTCATACTCAAAGAACTTCTCCATATCTAAGATCCAATTTAACAGAGCATTGGTATCCAATTTTCCATCATATGGAACAATTTCTATAGTAGGCTTTGAATTTTCACTAGACAACACTCACAACAATCTTTTCTCATCTTGATCTTATTCAAGTTTTGATTATGGTTTTGTGTTGCTACTTCATCATCAAGATATGCTTCTCTCCTCTAGGTTGTCTCCATAGCATCTAATCTAGTTGCAATTTGTCTCAACTGATCCAATATAGTGTTATCATATTTCCTCTACCATGAACCATCTTTACAAATCAAGTTCCTACAAGATTGTAACCCTTTGCAAGTTATAGGCCAAATCTACAAATATACAACCCTACAACCCAATTTGAAATAGGGTTCTACATGATCCAATCTCCACATGGATGAACCTTAAACTCTAATACCACCTAACACAAGGAGGAATGGTGAAATCTAAGGCCAATGGCACACCCAACTCTTCAAACCACCCTGCAAGAGTTAACAGAACAAAAGCAAACACAAAAAACAACAACAAAAGGAGGAGGAAGAGTAAAATAATTTTATTGATTCTTCAAATATTCAAGATACATTCCAAAATATAAGGCCTTTTGGGTTATGGCCAAATAAAAATACATTCAAATCCAAGATCTAGCAATAAATTCACACTTTTTAGTTCTACTTCTAATCCTCTCTTTAAACACTCTTAACTCTTAACTCTAAACTGCCCTAGCTCCTGGCCTAAAAACTCTATTTATACTAGAAAAAATAGCTTGCAAATCATTCTAGAACATGGACAAGCAACAAGTTGTCTCACAAAAAATATTAAATGAAAATAAACCTAACATTAAATACACAAGTCAGCCTACATCAGCAATTAATTGTCTTGAAATTGATGATCGAGAAAAATCATGATATCTCCTAGCTCCAATTGAGTTAGAACTCATACTTCAAACTATTGGTATCTATCTAGGTCCTCTACAACCCCTTAAGTGCACAAATTTTGATTCATCAATGAAAAGTGTGCATCCATTTCAAAAGCCAACCACATAAAATTGTCATGCATAACTGCTAGAAATTGATGTTTTGGGAGAATTTCCATAATTCCCAACGTATAAGGAGTCAGAACTTGTGCCTTGGATCATAGATATTAATCTAGGCCCTCTTTAGTCACTGAAGTGTGCAGCCTTTCATTAATTCTTTAAAATTAGTTACATGGTATGCAACAAGAACCTAGAAACTAGAAAATGCAGTTTTAGCAGAACAAAGTTTCAATAGTAAGATAAAAACTAAAAACATGCAGGATAATAGTGCAACATAGGATGTTTCTGCATCATACATACTTCAATTTTTAAATTGATGTGATTTTGTAATTTGTATGATTTGGCATGGAGTAAAGTGGTTTATAAACTCTAGGTAGTGTTAGCATTTTCAACTAGGTATAAGGTAACAATGGTAGAATAATTATGTACTATGTATCCTTAGGATACCATCAATTGGATAGATAATTCTAGTTGGTGGTAATGTAATAGGATTTTTTTTGTTTGAAACTCTAGCCTCCAAAGTATATAAATTCAAGTGATATCTATCCTTTATAATATTCCATGATACCACTTCAAGTATTGACATAGGGCAGGTATGATGAGATATCACTTTTAATTCCTCATCATAACTTGCAAATAAACGTCATGCTTATAAATGTGGATCTTCATTTCTCATTCCAATATGGGCTCATAAACTTGATAATTTAGAAGTATGTGAATTACCATATTATTCTAATTATTATATTATTTTCTATATATATATATATATATATATAATGAAAATAAACCTAACATTAAATACACAAGTCAACCTGCATCAACAATTAACTGTCCTCAAATTGATGTTCAAGAAAAATCATGATATCTCCTAGCTCCAATTGAGTTAGAAATCATACTTCAACTGTTGGTATCTATCTAGGTCCTCTACAACCCCTTAAATTCACAAATTCTGATTCATCAATGAAAAGTGTGCATCCATTTCGAAAGTCAAGCACATAAAATTGTCATGCATAACTGCTAGAAATTGATGTTTTGGAAGAATTTCCATAATTCCCAACCTATAAGGAGTCAGAACTTGTGCCTTGGATCATAGATAGTACTCTAGGCCATCTTTATTTTTTGAAGTGTGTAGCCTTTCATTCATTATGGAAAATTAGTTACATGGTCTGCAACAAGTACCTAGAAACTAGAAAATGCAGTTTTAGCATAACACAGTTTCAATAGTAAGATAAAAACTAAAAACATGCAGGATAGTAGTGCAACCTAGGATGTTGATGCATCATACATAATTCAATTGTTAAATTGATGTGATTCTCTAAGTTTCATGATTTGGCATGGAGTAAAGTGGTTTATAAACTCTAGGTAGTGTTAGCATTCTCAACTAGGTGTAAGGTAACAATGGTAGAATAATTATGTACTATGTATCCTTAGGATACTGTCAATTGGATAGATAATTCTAGTTGGTGGTAATATAATAGGATTTTTTTTGTTTGAAACTCTAGCCTCCAAAGTATATAAATTCAAGGGATATATGTCCTTTATAAGATTCCATGATACCACTTCAAGTATTGACATAGGGCAGGTATGATGAGATATCACTTTTAATTCCTCATCATAACTTGCAAATAAACGTCATGCTTATAAATGTGGATCTTCATTTCTCATTCCAATATGGGCTCATAAACTTGATAATTTAGAAGTATGTGAATTACCATATTATTCTAATTATTAGATTTTATATATATATCTTTTCATTTATATAGTAACCCGTGTTAATTACTTTACCATTGTTATTCTAGTTTAAACTTTTATTTTATTTTATTTTTAATGGACTCATACATTTTATTCTATTTTAGTTAGATGTGACCATGTTAATAGTCTTCCCACCATATACTACTTAGATTATTGATATCATTTACCAATTGTTTCAATTCCAAACACTACCACATTTGTATTATTATCTATTAACAACCTAATATTAATTTAGTAATTTAATATGATATACTTTAAATACTATTACTAACTAGGCTATCACTATCCACTAGCTCAACTAATCTTAAAATTTTAACTACATACCCCTACTAACTAAATAATATTCAAAAATAAGGACAAATAATAATCTATACTTAAACCCTTAATTCCTAGCATCCACTACCCAACCCTTTTCAATGTACTAAAATTTCCCTTATTACTAACCACTCTCCTACTTACTCTGCTAATACTAAATCTATTAAATATTCCTAAAAGGACTACCATACACATCCTACCTTTATTTTTATTTATTTTCTAATTTAAATTATATTCTAAAACCCCATGTCCACTTACTAACCACACCCTCTAATATACTTTTCTAAGCTACCTTGTTAACATACTTTCCTACCTATCCTAGCCATGGCCCTCCCTCCAATACTCACATGGGTCATAAGAAAGGAGGCGTCTTATTACATGTGGCCTAGTCTAGGTGCCTAGACCCATGTCTGAAAAGGTGTTCCTATTCAATTTAATTGGGGTTACTTTATTCTCCCCCTCTCCCCCCCCCCCCACCCCTCAACCCATTTTACTAAGCCTACATACTCCCTAGGCCATGTGTTTGTGGGGGCAGGGGTGTGGGGGGGGGGGGGGGGGGGGGGGGGGGGGGGGGGGTCAAATCCCAAGAGACAAAATCCTTACATGTGTGGGAAGAGGGTGGTAAGTACTTTGGCCTAGGGTGGTCTACTTAGGTAAGGTTTTTTTTGGGTTTGTCTATTGTTTACTATATATTGTCCTTAATGTGTGGTCTTTTCTATGGTGGTTCCTATTCCATATTACTTTATTGTATTATTTATATATATATATATATATATATATATATATATATAGATATAGATATATATATAAAGTACACATAGGTACTCTCAAGGGTCATGTGACCATCTAGGAGACTTGCATTCATATTGTTTTTTTTTCCTTTTAAAAGTTATTACCAACTATGCATATTAACTATTGTCACCTAGGTTTGCACCCTTGTCCAAAGCCTATGCATGAAGACAACCTAGTGAAACATGGAAACAATCTCCAAGCTGTGGGACTTGAACTATGAGGTTGAGTCTCCGGAGAAGGCCGACTTCCTCTTACTATCAGGATGCACCTAACTACTCTTGGAGAGGAAAAGGGAGAAGGAGAGCATGAAATAAAATCTACCTAACCTAATCTAAAGAGGTAATGCACCAAAATAGAGTGTTCAAACCAAACTCTGCCCATACATGCACTATTGAACCAGAATGAAACTAAGGATATACACATTTAGACTTGTTTTAATCAAATAATCACATGTAGATCAAAAGACCAAGATGAATGACACAAGGAAAGAAAGATTCATTTATATTATCATTCACAGGCGGAGGGGATATAGTCATGTAGATCAGAGATCTTTACAAAACACCAGTAAGAGGCAAAGAATTCTTGCACTTTCATAACAATGGCTAAAGGAGATAAGGTAGAAATCATATAGTTCAGAGGCACAGGGGAATTTACACTGAGAATCTACAGAGTAGTAATAGAGAAAATAGAGAAAGATCAACCCTTACAAAATTTACAAAAATTGCCTTTATAGTTCAGGCATAACTAAGATTTTCCCTCCAACTGTAATTACTCCCCAACCACCTGCCATTAAGTCCTGTAGAGAACAATCAGGGGATCTAAAGAAAATTCGTTCATTGTTGCCAAAAGTGCCTTGAGAGGATAGAAACAGTGCCATTAAATCACTTTGACTAGGTAGATAGATAGATCGGGGTGGTAGTGTGTTCTTGTATGTTTCGTATTCACTTCTAGTAGCTAGAATCAATCATGAAGATCAGATTCATGTAAAACTCTTGATTTCCCCTATTTTTGGACTTGGAGTCAACACAGTTAGCAAGTCAAATGAGACCTGTAAGCAAGAGGAGCCACGTGGGCCAATGAGCTTATTTCTTTATGCCACCTTGCAGGAGTCTTACGTGGTTGACCATCTCTTTTTATTACTAACTGCGCCATCCTTGCAAACCCTGACTATGATGGTCACATTAACTGCCAGTCGTTAACTGTTACTGCCTATAATGGACTCACTAGGACATGTGTCAATGAGGTACTATGCCACTATGCATATCCTTTGAGCACCTTCCCATAGTGAGATAGCACCCACCATCGATTTCCTTAGATCTAACAATCGTGACGACTTGCCATAATACTACGCTTTATCCTTAAAACTTCTAGGCCCTCGAAACACTCAGCACACCTAGTACAACCTGGCATCATCCCTGCAGTTTCATAACACTTGGCCCCACCCTGCTACGTGTCGCTAAGGCACTATCTCACTATGCCTAAGTTTCTCGCAGCTTTCCATAGTGACATAACTCCAACCGTGGATTAGATCACATCAAACAGTGAGGACTCATCAAGTACCTAGCTGCAAGGAGGGTGAGCAAATGACATCATCTAGAACACAAGCCCTCCACTTGCTTCCCCACATTTTTCAACTTCTTTGCACTTTGATAATGTGAGAATGCGCCAACCCTAGATCTGTGAAGATCTAACAGTGCACAAAGATCTATAGAACTGCATATTTGGTAAGCTAGATGGGCCAATGAGATGCCTTCATCATACTCTGAATCATCAAACAATTGCCATAAAAGACAAGCTATCGATACCTTCTGAGAAAGTGGGCCCATAATGTCATCTGAGACAGGTGTGACCAAACTGCTTCCCCGCATTATTTAATTTCCTCGCATCTTGATAATATGGGAAAGCCTCAGCCCTTGATTCATAAAGATCTGATGGTGCTCATAACTCATACTTTCTAGACCTCTACAACCATCTGCCATGACATCACCTAGGACATGCATCACCAAGTCATTATATTGCTATAGGTATCCTTCGTGCAACTTCCCATAGCACGATAATGCCTACCATAGATGTTCCTTAATTTGGCAGTGAACAACATGAGTTTGACCTGTCAGTGTATCGACCAATATGAATTGGCCACATGCCAACCTGTCTAACAACCCTTGTTTGCGGCCCGCTGAGGGAAGTAGGACCCACAATTGCCTGATGTCATTGTAGTAATATTTTTTGACTAGGCACTATGTTTCTATCGGCGAGGGGCATGGATTTATGATAGTGCCATGGCAACCTCCGGGGACTTATCAAAATTCGGTGCCACAAAAAAATCAAGGAAGAAGGAGGGACCCATTGTATTTGGTCAGGCGCTATGTCACTAACGGTGAGAAGAACCAACTTCTCGATAGTGACATAGCACCCTCCGGTGTCGTAACCTTGCTATAGAATCAACTTTCTAACTGTCTCATGAAATGCGAGCCCATCTACCACATGGCCAAAAGGGGCTTTCCCGCATTATTTAAAGATCGTGCATTTGGAAAATGTGGGGAAGCAGGGAACCATAGATCATGGAAGATCTAATGGCAAGGAAAGTTTCACGCTAGCAGTAATAAAACATAAGGTTTTTTCATTCATTTTTTGTGATATTTCAAGGCCATTAAAATAATATTAAATTTGGGAGGTGACTGTTGGACAGGCTAGGCATTTGAATTCAAATCTTTTGCGAGAGACAAAAAATGGCAAAATTAACTTTATTTAGGAGTCAAAATCCTAGGGAATATTCTCTAAGATTAATTTAATGGTTTGGAATAGAAGATAGGATTATTTACTTCTCTCCATACAAATTCCAGAGAGAAAAAGTGCATGTATAGGACTATTTTCTCTTGGCAGTTTATACTATGTAAGCTATTTGATTTATCTTCTCTACTCAACTAGGATGTTATTTTAACATTTCAATATGGTATATCTAGCTTAATAGATCTTGTTAATATCACTTTGAACAATAACTTAACAAATGAAATGCACTTGGAACAAGATCAATCATGAGACCTATAGAATAATCTTTTGCTTTCAATAACGAAACTAAAAATGAAGTTTCTCATTGAATTAATGCATTTTGAAATTTTCTCTACTTGAACCATCTTTGAGATACATTTTTTTATATTGATCCATTACTTAATGAGTGTGGTTCCATATTTTTAATTTCATTTTGAGTGCCAAACCATTAGATTACTTTTGAAAATAAATCTCTTTCACAATCAATAGTGAATATCATACTATAATTCTTTTAATTTCATTACATCTAAATGTATGTTACAAAATACATATGGAAATACCCATATTTCACCATTTTGTTCATGGATCCATTCCTCACAATGATTTACATAGAATGAAAATGTAAGAACATAAGTGGAGAGGTCAAATTTTACAATACAATATACAATAACATGGAGGAGGATTTCATCCTTTCAAAATATTACAAAATGACCCATCACTTCCTTCTACTACACAATCATACATCACAACAACATGAATAAGGTGGAGGGAGATTCTCCAATAAATTTAAACTACACATTGACAAGTTTTCTCTTTCAAGCAACCTCTACAAGATGATCATTCCAAGCATTCTTTCCATTGCTCCTTTTGACACCAAATCTGCAAATATGTCACAACAACAACAATAACCATAGGTACTCTCCTCCCAACCATAGGCCTCCAAAGGGACAATCCCTAAGCTTAGGGAATGAGGCTCAAACAAGGTTTCATTCCAAACTCCTAATGCATATACATCACATTACAATACTTGTACAATTCCATCCCAAGGTTATTTCACAATGGTTCACCAAGGAAACCGTGAACATAAGGTGAAGGTGTGCTTTTCAAATGGAGACTTACCATGTCAAACAATATCTACAATAAACAATTTTCATGCTTTTTTGGGGCTTTCACAAATCATTAATTTCATGCCCTTTTAGGGCTATCACAATCATCTTCCAAACATACTACCATCTTCTAGAGATTTCTTGGAGCCCATACTCCATAGACTTCCTTTATACACCATAATTCCCTTATCTCCTGCAACAAGATGTGAATGATTATGGCATACAATGGAGCCCATACTATAAAGTTCCTAATACATTTTCAAGCCCAACAAACCTCTTCACCCTAGACTTCTCTTCCCTCCCCAAAGGGTGAGTGAAGTTCTTCCACCCATAAACAACATACATAACAAAATGGAGAAACAAAGAGAAAATCAAATGCGACAACACATTTCACCTCAACCCCACAATACCACAATCTTCCCACAACATGGAACACCATTCAAACATTTACATGACTACTAAAATCACAATACAATACCATGAAATCTAATAACAATATGAACTCACACTCCTTCATGCTCATGAATACAATACCATTATGCAAGTTTTAAAGAAAAATACTACATGGGCAAGAATAAACCAACTTTGAATCCTTTTGCAAAAATGATAATTAATGGTTGTACAAGAACTCCCTCCCAAGCTTCCAAACCCTAAGAGTCTCTAAAGTTAGAGAGTGGGTAGACACTCTACTAGTTTTTCCAAGTCCACTAAAAAGACTCTCCCACTATCTTTTTTGGAAAAAACATCTAGCCATATCTCTTACATGCTTGTCCCTACCGAAATTGCTACTTTGACTAAGTGGAAAAATTGGGGATAAACTCATGGGACAACTCAAATTTCGAATTGGTTTGAAAGTGACTTGTTTGGAGGGCTTCCAAGGTCATCTAGGCCTACTAAAGGTTAAATTTAGACCCCCAACCCATACCACTATCATGTGACCACTTATTTTTCACCAAAATAGCCCTCTAGGACCACTTTTTTATCCTTAAAAGTTAATAGGGAGTTGGAATTTGAATTTCCCTTGATGGATACTTCTCCTACACTCTACCATAAGGGGTTAACTTCGATAATACATTGGATTAGGTTTAGGTTAGGTGATGCCCAAAATCCTAAATGACAAGTCATCAACACATGGACAACACAAGTGTCAAGTGATACATACAAATAACACATTACATTTATAATGATATGTCTCTAATTATATATGAGTTAAACTATTACCCACCCATAAAATTCATTTTTATGAAAGAAAACACATTACAATGAGGTTTGAATCTTTTCCACTAATTCAACCTTGGCTATGTCATGTTCACATGGGCTTAAGCCTTGGTTCCCCATCAAGCCCCATGGTTAAAATCTTGCACACTAAAGTCTGTTAGAGTAAATAATTAATTGTTAATTATTTATTCTATTGCTTAAGCTTACTTAGGTCATGCATTTATTTAATATTTTATATTTAATGTATGTTGTGGTTAGTTGGTGACAACACGGGAGTTTGTTCCCTTCTAGTTATCACACTTATCTTCTACCACCTTCCAGCTTGTTCTACAAGCTTCCATGAGCTCTTTATATTCGGGCTCTCTCTCATTGTATTTGAACAACAACATCACAACATCACATTATTGTAAATACATTTCTTCTTGTGTTTGCATTATGATGGCTCTCATGTCCGTTTAGGGTTTTTTTGCCCGTGCTCCATGCTCTTCCCTTTTATGGATTCTCTTTGACAGGTTTCACATGCAGGTGATCTTGGCATCTTCGAAGTTGGCTTTCCTCAACTCCAACATGGTATCAGAGCCTTCCTGCTGCTGCTTCATTGAAGAAATTTTGAAGTCGTGATTTGGAGTCACAAACCCTAGTTTGTTTGTACAATTTTTCTTCAAATTAAGGGATCAGCATAAATTTGGAGCACTTTGGGCCCAAACGAACATCACCATTGGATCCGGAAGGCCGTTTGTAGTCAGGATTCATATAAAACTTGTCATTTTTGGAGACAGGGCAATTTTGGCAAATTTTTGAGGCCTCGAGGGTCGCTGCCGTACGGATCGTACGGACGCACGGCTTGAGAAAAACAAAAAAAAAATTATTTTGCAGCGCCGTCGCCGTGCCACCGCGGGGCCACCGTCGCGCCACCTGCGCGCAGCCCGCAGCGGCCATAGCAGGCAGCACCGCCTGCGCTCCGCCGCGGCCCGGCCTCCTCCCGGCCGCCGCCCGTCCGCCGCCCTCCGCCGGCGGCTCCTCCGTGTTTGCCGCCTTGCGGCCACCTCCTCCACCAGCACCGCTCTGACAGCTCTGCCTCCAGTCAGCGCCAGCTCTGCAGCGTTTATTGCACAGTCAGCGACACGTGGCGTCTTCTGCCGCGTCCTGTGACCGACACGTGGCAGGCATGCCATGTGGCACATTGCCACGTGGCCCCTGCCACATCATCATCTATACTGCCACGTGGCTATGCCACGTGGCATCCTTTTTGCCACGACGGCCACCAAACCGTCAATTTTAAGCTTGAGATCTGCTGACGTCAGCATGACGTCATCCCTGTGTCATCATCCTTGCATGCACCTCTCCCGATTGCTTTTGGACCTACCTTTGGTTTTTTGGCCATAACTCTTGCATACGGAGGTATTTTTCCGATCTGAAAGAAGCGCTGGAAAGCTGGTTCCGAGACGGAGATTTTGGTGCAGGTTTTTTTTGGTTTTGATCATTTTTATTGCCCATTTTTTCTGTTGAAGTCCGTAGTCCTATTTTTGACTCCGACATGCATATCTTTTGCGTCCCATGTCAGTTTTTTGAAAACTTTATATTTCTGGAAAGCTAGTTCTGTGTACTCTTCAAAAAAGTAGTCCTTTTTCTTTTTTTTTTTGCCTCTGCTTTTTCTATCATAGTTTTGGCATTTTTGCTCTATGGTGGATATTTTGAGTGTTTTAGGCCCGAGGATCGTTTTTCTGGCATGGTTTGCTTTCTTTTTTGCTGTACTTTCTTTTGTTGCAGCTCTTTTTCAATTCTGATCATTGTAGCTATCATTTTGAAGCACTTTCTATTTTGCACTGAGATAAACTGTCACTTTTGCATTCTGGGAGTCATGAACGTTGTTTTGAGTCAGCTGTGCATGCACTATTTCATAAAGCACCATGGGGGGATTATTGTTTGTTGTTTTAGGCATTCTCCCTTTGTCAAGTGAGTGTCCCTTCCACGACATTAGCCCCATGTAGAGTCATTTAAACCGTGTCTTTATCAGTGTCTGTATCTCTTTTCCTCTTTCCTCGTTCTTGGTTCGTTTGCAGGAGATTTTGGCTCACCTTCTCAGTTGCCTGTCATCACACCCCGTCTGCATTAAGGGGGGGTTATGATGTGTTCTAATACATCCATGGTTCGATGGTTCGATAGTGTGAACTATGTATTCAGTGGTTGATCCTATATACAAGGCGATTGCAGTGGCTGGCTACCTATGCATTTCGGTGAGATGGATCATCTACCATATAGACATGCTCAGTTCGTGCCTTCTTCTTCCATGGAGGTTTCTTCAGATCAGCAGTTTGGCAGATTTGCGACTTCTTCATGCTTTAGTGATGCTGCTTCTTCATGATCACTCTTTGTTCCTGTTTTAGGGGACAATTTCCCTAGTTGGAGACTTCTTCAGCTCTTCACTGGGTTCTTACCTCTTTTTGGGGGAGGGTTTTTTCCATGTGGTTTTCTCTCTTTCCTCGCTTACAGAGGTTGCATTTTCTTGCATTGTACATGGGTACCTAACATGGCCTCGTTGCCAGGACCCATTATGCATTCATCTTAGCTTTGTGAGCTTAAGGCATTTCCCTAAGTTGCACTTAAGGGGGGGTGTTAGAGTAAATAATTAATTGTTAATTATTTATTCTATTGCTTAAGCTTACTTAGGTCATGCATTTATTTAATATTTTATATTTAATGTATGTTGTGGTTAGTTGGTGACAACACGGGAGTTTGTTCCCTTCTAGTTGTCACACTTATCTTCTACCACCTTCCAGCTTGTTCTACAAGCTTCCATGAGCTCTTTATATTTGGGCTCTCTCTCATTGTATTTGAACAACAACATCACAACATAACATTATTGTAAATACATTTCTTCTTGTGTTTGCATTATGATGGCTCTCATGTCCGTTTAGGGTTTTTTTGCCCGTGCTCCATGCTCTTCCCTTCTATGGCTTCTCTTTGACAGGTTTCGCATGCAGGTGATCTTGGCGTCTTCGGAGTTGGCTTTCCTCAACTCCAACAAAGTCGAGCATCAATAGTCCAAGAAAATCATATAAGAAATATATAAATAAGTACAATAATTCACTTTCACATTCAACATTAGGCTTAAATATTTCATCATTTGTAATTAACTTCCCTCTTTCTAATCATTTTTGTATAAAACATTCAAAACATAAAAAATATCAATCCCTGCATATCAACATTGATGCTTACGTGACATGATTAGATTAACATTCTAAATAACCTCATGATCTATTTTCTATCATAGTGATGAAATATTGAATCCATAACTATTAAGTTACTAGGCATGTGAGTTGGGTCCATTTGCATAACTCAATCTATCCTTTAACACTAATTTCCGCTTGAACATTATAAGTTGACACTTCAAGTATCTCTACAACTTAGCTTCTATTAAAGAAAATTGAAATAGTTTAGAACATGAAATGAAATCATTAAATATACCACTTAGGTCCTAATGTGTAGACATAAGTGCAGATCATCAAAATGTAGATATTAAAATGACATAACCCTATAGTCTCACAAGTGTATCAAAACATAGAATAAGAAGTATCATAATGTAAATATGTTATCTACACTAGGGAAGATTGGGTGAGGCCTCACACCCAAGGTAATGCCTTCTTACCATTTATTGCCAACTATTGCATGTTCAATAATCAAAATGTACCTTTACCATTCTTATTTCTATCTTGGAGACTTCTATTTGGATGATGTATTTATGTTATCATGTAATCTGATATACAATATCTATTCTCACATACCCTATGACATGGGAAGTGGATGCTGATTATTGAATGTAATTTCATTGTATTAGTTATAGTTATGCATTTTTGTATGAGATTATGTATCTATTATTTCTTTAGGATCATAAGGCATTATAATTCAGACTTAAAATAATTGATATAAACTTCTCAACATGACTCCACGTGTCAGAACCCTTGATGAATTGAAATTGTATTTGTAATTGCTTTCATATTTGATGTGTATGTTCATATTTCTTTCGCATTCATGTTACCTTGATGTTGTTTAAAATTTAAAAAGAAAATAGTTTAGTAAACATTGTTACATGATAGGTTTATTTCTTTAGGGTTCCTGGGTGGGGTGTTACATTTGGTATCATAGCTTAGTTTCAACACTAGGAACTCTGGACATATTGTGCCCCATCACTTCAAAAATTAGTAGACTTACAACGAGATTTAACAATAGATATTTATTCACATCAAACTTAAAACCAAACAATTGAGCAACAAACTTTGAAGCAATATAACTTTTGAACATGAAACTTGGAAACTCATAACATTTATGTTCTAGACTTTTGATTTCTTTCTATGCATTATGCCCTTATATTTTCTGATGGATTGAGAGATGTTGATTGTTTTGAGGGCTATTTTAGAGGATCTATTTTAGTATTTGTTAAAAAGATGAATGTTGGATCAATATGGTTTTTAGTTTATTCTTAAACCAGAATCATATTGTTCATAGTGACTGAAAGTGTATGCATAGTTAACTTATTGTAATACCTTTTAGATAGTACATTTTGACTTTTAGTTACCCTAGTCATTGTAGCAGGCTTCCAGGAGTAAGCCTAGTTCTATTGCAGTGGATGTAGTTCCCACCCGTAGTTTTTTTTCTACTCTAATACATTTCTATATCTAAGCATTTGAGGTTTGACTTATCTATTGTACCTTTCTGTCTAATGTGTTTGGTGTGGTTAATAGAGGTAGTCATGGTCACCTGCTAGTCTATATCTACACAATGTACCACTCCCTGTCATTGTTTATTTAGTTAAGATATATATTTGCACATGTGCATGCTCGTCTTTTATGTAGGATGTAGGTACCAAGCATCGACTTTCCTAATTTCCAGGATGAATGTTCCCTATTAAAATACTCAAATGGTGAGAATGAGAAGGCAATGATTATGTCCAATCCCATCCATAGCCTAAATCCTTTCCCTGCAAGAAGGACTAGTAATTGACTATCTACCCTTTTTATAACCCGTGAGTCTTTTGTGCGTATGTAGTTTGATGCTTGCTTTGGTTGATTTTCCTTATGCATTTCTTGAGGTTTGACTTGGTGTTTTGCCTAATAGTCTACTGGTTTATGATTTTGTGATTGATAGTTGATATTGAATTATTAGATGTTAAAAAAAATTTTTAAAGTGGGAAAATGTTAAAATAAGACAATTTTGCATTTATTGGAATTATATGAATTTTTAGTTAAAATTAAAAGAGTTATTTAAATTCCTATTTTAAAAAACTTCATTAAAAGGATTTTAAAATTAAATATTGAATATTAAACTTTACTTATGGTGTAGCATTACTATTTAATTAATAAAGATTTAACTATAGTAGCATTTAAATTACTTAACCTTTATTAATTAAAAAATAAATAGATGTCTATTATGAAATTTTCTTTAAATGATAAATGGAGAAAAAATTAAATAGTAATAAAAGAACATTTTAATTTAAAAGTGGATTAATTATGCATGAAAGGAATAATTAAATAAAATAATTGCAATTTTAGATTTGTGGAGATAGAAACCTAAAAGGTAATCAGAGTTTTATATTAGAGTCTTTTGGAGTCATTTTCACACACACAAGTTTTTGAGAGCAACTCTAGGGTTTGGAAAATAAGGGAATTTTTTGACTTGAAGGAATTTTTTTGCAATAGGAATTTTATCGGCTATCATATTTTACCATCAATGTGAGGCAGGATTTGAAATCCTATGAATGCATTTCCCATTAGAAAGGGTCTATTTGAGTAACGCCCCACTAGGAAACCCAAAAAGAATTAACCTAAGTTTTATTAAGTTTGACAAACTTTTTTTTAAAGATAACATACAATAATAGTAATAGAATAGTGGAAGAAAAACATACACTTATACATCAACAACACATAAAAAGATTACAACTCTTAAGGGTCCCATGACAATGAATCACATTTAATTTTAATTAACACTAAATCCAATATATAATAAATCTGCATCAATTAGTAATATAAAAGTATGAATCCATTTAAATAATATACAATCATCTTGAATGCCTCTTGGCAATAATCATAATGCACAATCATCCACTATACAAGTCATGCACTATGAGAGGCTAAAATAATATAAATCATGAAATAGATTACATCATCTTTTAAGAGATACAAAATCAAATACAATACACTCAGTATAACCATCCATCATAAAAATACAAGAATAGATAGAAAGGAACATCTGCACAAACACATCCAATAGTGACATTCAATGGTCAAATCTCAATGGTATAAGAAAATGCACTACCACTCGACCTCATGGAGCCCAAAAAGGCCCACTCCCACCATGTTGAGGAGATAAACTCAAGTCCCAAATAGGATAACAAACTCAAAAGTCAAAACTAATAGCTAGGTTCAAGGAATCACCTAAAAGAAAACTATCTCAAGGGTACCAAGAAACAAGTATCAACTAATCCTAAAGGAAACATAGACATGTAGGAAATATATTATGCATGTGGGAAAGTATCATCACATGAGCCAACTCTAAGGTTACCCGGCTAGTCTTTTAATCCCCTGACACCCTAGTGACTCTATGTAGCACTAGTATCTTTTCGTACTGACAAAGCATACTAACAAGTTAGCTCTAAGGTTACCTAGCTAGTCTTTTAATCCTTTGGCCCCCTAGTGACTTTTTGTAGTACCTTGATATCTTGTTAATTCATTTTAAACCAATTTAATGAAATGTTATCACTTATTAACATAACCTACAATGGGTTCTTATTAGCCTCTTTAGGGCCTTCGCCTCCATTGCAAGCCACTTCCCAACATGACATACAAATAACCTACCCTAAGGTCAATAAAATGAAAAGGTCTCATGTGATCATAAACCAAACATCAATTTTAAACAAACAACTCACAAGAACTAAAATCACTAGTCAAAATACAAGCATCACTAAAATGATCATCCTAAAAAGACTAATCTAAGAAAGTACGCATAAAGCAATCCATGTCATAACATGACATCACTAAGAAAAAATCATATAAACACCTCAATCCTATACAAGTGACTAGAAAGAAATCCAAATACAACTAATTGAAGACTTAGGTTATATCAGATAAGTCACACCGTTCACCTCAAATTCACACAAGAACACTGGAAATCAATAACAATCAATAGATCAAAACACCTCATAGAGCATACAAGACACATTACCATGGTTGACTATAAAATTTTGTGATCAAAACATCATCATGACATCACAAAATATAACTACTGAGCGTCTGGAAAACATCTTGATTTGATCTAACACTCAATAGTAAAATCACACATCATAAAAAGAGTACATACAAAATTGATTTCCATAATCATTGGGTTTTGAAAACATAAAAGTTCAGGTTTCATTTATAAGTTTTCAAGTTTTCATTTTTTTTTCAGGTATTATAGTTGATAAGGTTTCCAAAACTCAAAGATTGGACATACAGAATCAGGTTTCAGTTTACATTTCTATAGTTTTCAAATTCGCTAAAGTTTGTCAATTCACTAGAATTCTAGATGATTCAACTAATTCATCTAAAAGTTGTTTAAATATTGTTTCATAGTTCAATTCATTTCTAGAATACCAAATTCAATAAACATACAGATTACAGTTTTATCTTTACAAACATGACACGTGTCAAAAAGAGTGCATACAAAAGTAACTTTCTCAATACATTAGGTTTTGAAAACACAAGTTTAATTTTCACTTATTGTTTTCAATTGTGTAGTTTTATTTTAAAAATACAAAGATTTAATATACAAGTAGGTTACAGTTTTCATCTTGTCATAGTATGATAACTACTAAGATTTTTGAATTTATCAAAAGAACCTCAAATATTTAACAAATTCTCACTAGACACATTTCTCTTAAAATATAATTTGAAAAAAACTACTAATCCAATTTAAGATTTTATAAAATAATCTTACAACAACCTCATAATTAAATATTATTATTATAATTTTATTAACTATTATTAAATTATTAATATTAATAATTATTTAATTAATAATAAAATAATATATGTAATATATTATTTATTAATAATAATAATTAAATCAATAAATTTAGGGTATGTGCAGGATCATGGTGTACCAAACTATGACGTTAAGTGGCAGTGAAAAATCAACAAATCAGGTTTATGTCAACTTGACACATAATTTTGAAGTAGTTATGGACTTCATATCAAAAAGTTGTAAGAAAATAATCTGTAAGAAATTGAATGTAGTTTCTAAACTACCAGGCCTTATCAGGAGAAAAAAATAATTAATTGTTCAAAAGTTTGAATTTTAATGCAGTACTAAGAAAATTTCAGGGCAAAAATAAAAAGTAGGTGTATGTCTGACCACCTTAATCAAAATCAAATCATAATATTTTTTTAATATAATTATAGATATGAAAAGTAGACTCATGCCCGGATGTGATGCATATTTTTTGGTATTTTTATTCCAAATAAATAATTAACTATGAATTTTCTACCAAAACTTTTTCGAAAAAAAAAAGTCTCGTGTCTGACCACCCTAACTAATAGAAAATTTTACCAAATTTAAATTTATTTATTTTTCTTATACTAACCGAAGTATAGAATGTGACGCAACTTTTAGATTTAAAAAATGTTATATCGTTTGAAAGTTATAGCTATTTTTCAATCAGTATGTCAATCAGCACTTTACAATTATCTTCATTGATAATTAACTAATAAATACTTATTGAACTCAGAATTTGATAAAAATTATATTTATGGAATCTAGAGATCGATATTAAAAAACAATTTTCGTTTTATTCAATTTTAATCAAAATAACATTGTCAAATGGCTACCCGAAGTCTGAGTATCACTAAAACCCTCTTCAAACACATCTTTTGAGTTGACCGGGTAAGCTTGGTATTTACCAAGCCTAATCAGATATCCGATTGCAAATTAGATATCCGATTATAAATCGAATATCCGATATGTTGAGGTGGGAAAATTTAAAATCTCAACCCATTTTGGAGGGAAAATTGAGTTTAAACATCACAACTTATTATTTCTAAATTATTTCACTTATATTACTATGTAAAGATGTATTTTAATATTATATATATATATATGTATGTTATTGATAGATATATATATTATTAATAAATATGAGTCAAAGGAGGTCATAGGTCAACCATCGACCCTCGTTGATGCATTAAACGATGACATATGTCCTTAGGGGTCCTAAGAGCCCTAGGGACATATTACAATGGTTAATATGGGTCAAAGGGGGTCATAAGGTGACATATGACTCCTTTTGATCGATTAAATGACGATATATGTCCGTACGGGTCCTAGGACCCTAAAGGACATATTTGAATCGTTCATATGGGTCAAAGGGGGTCATAGGGTGACCTATGACCCCCTTTGACCCATTAAATGATGACATATGTCTCTAGGGGTCCTAGGACCCCTAGGGACATATTCGAATGGGTAATATGGTTTAAAGGGAGTCATAGGTCCCTTTGACCCATTAAATGATGACATGTGTTCTTAGGGGTTCCAGGACCCCTAAGGACATATTCGAATGGGTAATATGGGTCAAAGGGGGTCATAGGGCAACCTATGACTCGCTTTAACCAATTAAATGACAACATATGTATCTAGGGGTCCTAAAACCCCTAGGGACATATTTGAATGGGTAATATGGGTCAAAGGGGGTAATAGGGTGACTTATGACCCTCTTTAACCCATTAAACGACAACATATGTCGGTAAGGCTCTCGAACCTCTAAGAACATATTCGAATGGGTCATATGGGTCAAAGGGGGTTTTGACCTATATGAATGATTCAAATATGTCGCTAGGGGTCCTAGGACTCCTAAGGACATATTTGGATCGTTCATATGGGTCAGCGGGGTCATAGGTGACCTATGACCCCCTTTGACCCATTAAATGATGACATATGTGTTTAGAGGTCCTAGCACCTCTAGGGAAATATTTGAATTGTTCATATGCGTCAAAGGGGGTTATAGGGTGACCTCTGACCCCCTTTGACCCATTAAATGACGACATATGTCTCTAGGGGTCCTATAACCCCTAGGAACATATTCGACTCGTTCATATGGGTCAAAGGGGGACATAGGGTGACCAATGACACCCTTTGACCCATTAAACGATGACATATGTCTCTAGGGGTCCTAGGACCCCTAGAGACATATTCGAATCGTTCATATGGGTCAAAGGGGGTCATAGGGTGACCTATGACTCCCTTTGACCCATTAAACGATGACATACCCCTTTGACCCATATGAACAATTCGAATATGTCCTTAGGGGTCCTAAGACCCCTACGAAAATATTCGACTCATTCATATGGGTCAAAGGGGGTCATAGGGTGACTTATGATGCCCTTTGACCCATTAAACAACGACATATGTCCTTAAGGGTTCTGGGACCTCTAAGGACATATTCGAATCGTTTATATGGGTCAAAGGGGGTCATAGGGTGTCCTATGACCTCCTTTGACCCTTTAAATGATGACATATGTCCCTAAGGGTCCTAGGGACATATTCGAATGGGCCATATGGGTCAAAAGGGGTCATAGGTCACCCTATGACCTCCTTTGACCCATTAAACGACATATGTCTCTAGAGGTCCTAAAACCCCTAAGGACATATTTGAATCGTTCATATGGGTCAAAGGGGGTCATAGGGTGCCTTATGACACCCTCTGACTCATTAAACGACGACATATGTCCCTATGTGTCCTAGGACCCATAAGAACATATTTGAATCGTTCATATGCGTAAAAAGAGGTCATAGGGTGACCTATGACCCCATTTGACCCATTAAATGATGACATATGTCCCTAAAATTTCTAGAACCCTTGGGGACATTCGAATGGGTAATATGGGTCAAAGGGGCTCACAGGGTGATCTATGACTCTCTTTGACCCATTAAACAAAAAAATATGTCTCTAGGGGTCCTAAAACCCCTAGGGACATATTCGAATGGGTAAAATGGGTCAAAGAGGGTAATAGGGTGACCTATGACTCTCTTTGACCCATTAAAGGACAACATATGTCGCTAAGGGTCCTCGGACCCCAAGGAACATATTCGAATGGGTCATATGGGTCAAAGGGGGTCATAGGGTGACCTATGACCCCCTTTGACCTATTAAACGATGACATATGTCTCTGAGGGTCTTAGAACCCCTAGGGACATATTCGAATTGTTTATATGGGTCAAAGGGGGTCATAGGGTGACTTATGACCCATTTGACCCATTAAAAGATGGCATATGTCCCTAGGGGTCTTGAGACCCCTAGGGACATATTCGAATCATTCATATGGGTCAAAGGGGGTCATAGGGTGACCTATGACTCCCTTTGACCCATTAAATGATGACATATGTCACTAGGGGTTCTAGGACCCCTAGGGACATATTAGAATGGATAATATGGGTCAAAGAGGGTCATAGGGTGACCTATGACTCTCTTTGACCCATTAAATGACAACATATGTCTCTAGGGGTCCTAGAACCCCTAGGGACATATTCAATGGGTAATATGGGTCAAAGGGGGTCATACAACCATTAAACAACGACATATGTCGTTAGGGGTCCTCAGACCCCTAGGAACATATTTGAATGGGTCATATGGGTCAAAGGGGGTCATAGGGTGACCTATGACCCCTTTTGACCTATTAAACGATGACATATGTCTCCAGGGGTCCTAGAACCTCTAGGGACATATTCGTATTGTTCATATGGGTCAAAGGGGGTCATAGGGTGACTTATGACACCCTTTGACCCATTAAATGATGACATATGTCTTTAAGAATCCTATAACTCCTAGGGACATATTCAAATCGTTCATATGGGTCAAAGGGGGTCATAGGGTGACCTATGCCACCCTTTGACCCATTAAAAGATGACATATGTCTCTAAGGGTCCTAGGACCCCTGAAGATATATTCGAATCATTCATATGGGTGAAAGGAGGTCATAGGTCATGACCCCCTTTGACCCATTAAATGACGACATATGTCGCTAGAGGTCCTCAGACCCCTAGGTACATATTCGAATGGGTCATATGGGTCAAAGGGGGTCATAGGGTGACCTATGACCCCCTTTGACCCATTAAACGATGACATATATCTCTAGGGGTCCTATAATCCCTAGGGACATATTCAAATTGTTCATATGGGTCAAAGGGCATCATAGAGTGACATATGACCCCCTTTGACCCATTAAACGATGACATATGTCCCTAGTAATATATTTGAATCAATCATATAGGTCAAAAAGGGTCATAGGGTGACCCATTAAACGATAACATATGTCGCTAGAGGTCCTCGGACCCCTAGGAACATATTCCAATGGGTCATATGGGCCAAATAGGGTCATAGGGTGACCTATGACCCCCTTTGACCCATTAAACGATGACATATGTCCCTAGTAATATATTTGAATCAATCATATAGGTCAAAAAGGGTCATAGGGTGACCCATTAAACGATGACATATGTCGCTAGAGGTCCTCGGACCCCTAGGAACATATTCCAATGGGTCATATGGGCCAAAGAGGGTCATAGGGTGACCTATAACCCCCTTTGACCCATTAAACGATGACATATGTCTCGAGGGGTCCTAGAACACCTAGGAACATATTCAAATTGTTTATATGGGTCAAAGGGGGTCATAAGGTGACCTATGACCCCCTTTGACCCATTAAACGATGACATATGTCTTTATAGGTCCTATAACCCCTAGGGACATATTCAAATCGTTCATATAGGTCAAAGGAGGTCATAAGGTGACCTATGACACCCTTTGACCCATTAAACGATGACATATTTCCCTAAGGGTCCTAGGACCCCTAGGAACATATTTGAGTCGTTCATATGGGTCAAAAGGGGTCATAGCGTGACCTATGACCCCCTTTAACTCATTAAATGACGACATATGTATCTAGGGGTCCTATAACCCCTAAAGACATATTCGAATCCTTCATATGGGTCAAAGGGGGTCATAGGGTGACCTATGACACTCTTTGACCCATTAAACGATGACATATGTCCTTAGGAGTTTTGGTACCCCTAAAGACATATTCGAATTGCTCATATAGGTCAAAGGGGGTCATAAGGTGCCCTATGACCCCCTTTAACCCATTAAATGACGACATATGTCTCTAAAGTTCCTAGGGACATATTCGAATAGACCATATGGGTCAAAGGGGGTCATAGGGTGACCTATGACCCATTTTGACCCATTAAATGACGACATATGTCTCTAGGAGTTTTAAGACCCCTAGGGACATATTCGAATCGTTCATATGGGTCAAAGGGGGTCATAGGGTGCCTTATGACACATTTTGACCCCATTAAACAATGATATATGTCCCTAAGGGTCTTAAGACCCATAGGGACATATTTGAATCGTTCATATGGGTCAAAAGGGGTCATAGGTCACCCTATGACCCCTTTTGACCTATTAAACAACGACATATGTCCCTATGGGTTCTAAGAACCCTAGAGACATATTCGAATGGGTAATATGGGTCAAAGGGGGTCATAGGGTGACCTATGACTCTCTTTGACTCATTAAATGACAACATATGTTTTTAGGGGTCCTAAAACCCCTAGGGACATATTCGAATGGGTAATATGGGTCAAAAGGGGTCATAGGGTGACCTATGACCCTCTTTGACCCATTAAACGACAACATATGTTGCTAGGGGTCCTTAGACCCCTAGGAACATATTCGAATGGGTCTCATATGGGTCAAACCTTTGACCCATTAAACGATGACATATGTCTCTAGGGGTCCTAGAACCCCTAGGGACATATTCAAATTGTTCATATGGGTCATAGGTGGTCATAGGGTGACCTATGACCCTCTTTGACCCATTAAACGATGACATATCTCGCTAGGGGTCTTCGGACCCTTAGGAACATATTCAAATGGGTCATATGGGTCAAAGGGGCTCAAAGGGTGACCTATGACCCCCTTTCACTCATTAAACGACGACATATGTCTCTAGGGGTCCTAGAACCTCTAGGGACATATTCGAATTGTTCATATGGGTCAAAGGGGGTCATAGGATGACTTGTGACCCCCTTTGGACCATTAAATGACGAAATATGTCTCTAGGGGTCCTATAACACCTTAGGACATATTTGAATCATTCATATGGGTCAAAGGGGGTCATAGGGTGACCTATGACACCCTTTGACTCATTAAAAGATGACATATGTCTCTAGAGTTCCTAAGACCCTTAAGGATATATTTGAATCATTCATATGGGTCAAAGGGAGTCACAGGGTGACCTATGACCCCTTTTGTCCAATTAAAAGATGACATATGTCGCTAGAGGTCTTCGGACCCCTAGAAACATATTTGAATGATTCATATGAGTCAAAGGGGGTCATAGGGTGACCTATGACTCTATTTGACCCATTAAACGACAACATATGTCTCTAGGGGTCCTATAACCCCTAGGGACATATTCGAATTGTTCATATGAGTCAAAGGGGGTCATAGGGTGACGTATGACCCCCTTTGACCTATTAAATGACGACATATGTCCCTAGGGGTCCTAAGACCCATAAGGATATATTTGAATCATTCATATGTGTCAAGGGGGGTCATAGGTCACCCTATGACCCCCTTTGACTCATTAAACAATGACATATGTCGCTAGAGGTCCTCAGACCCTTAGGAACATATTCAAATGGGTCATTTGGGTCAAATAAGGTCATAGGGTGATCTATGACTCTGTTTGACCCATTAAACGATGACATATGTCTCTAAGGGACCTAGAACCCCTAGGGACATATTCAAATTGTTCATATGGGTCAAAGGGACCCATGACCCCCTTTGACCCATTAAACGACGACATATGTCTCTAGGGGTCCAATAACCCCTAGGGACATATTCAAATCATTCATATGGGTCAAAGGGGGTCATAAGGTGACCTATGACACCCTTTGACCCTTTAAATGATGACATATGTCTCTAGGGGTCCTAGGACCCCTAGAGAAATATTTGAATCATTCATATGGGTCAAAGGGGGTCATAGGGTGACCTATGATCCCTTTTGACCCATTAAACGATGACATATGTCTCTAGGGGTCCTATAACCCCTAGAGACATATTCAAATCATTCATATGGGTCAAAGGGGGTCATAGGGTGACCTATGACACCCTTTGACCCATTAAAAGATGACATATGTCCTTAGGGGTCCTGGGACCCCTAAAGGCATATTCGAATTGTTTATATGGGTCAAAAGGGGTCATACGGTGCCCTATGAACTCCTTTGACCCATTAAATGATGACATATGTCCTTAAGGGTCCTATGAACATATTCGAATAGGCCATATAGGTCAAAGGGGGTCATAGGGGGGTCATAGGGTCACCTATGACCCCCTTTGACCCATATGAACGATTCAAATATGTCCTTATGGGTCCTAGGACCCCTAAGGACATATGTCATCGTTTAATGGGTCAAAGGGTGTCATAAGGCACCCTATGACCCCTTTTGACCTATTAAACGACGACATATGTCCCTAGGGGTCTTAACACTCCTAGGGACATATTTGAATCGTTCATATGGGTCAAAGGGGGTCATAGGGTGCCTTGTGACACCCTTTGACCCATTAAATGATGACATATGTCTTGAGGGGTCCTAAGACCCATAGGGACATATTTGAATCATCAATATGGGTCAAAGGGGGTCATAGTTCACCCTATGACCCCCTTTGACCCATTAAATGTTGACATATGTCCATATGAATTCTAAGACCCCTAGAGACATATTCGAATGGGTAATATGTGTCACATGGTGACCTATGACTCTCTTTGACCTGTTAAATGACAACATATGTCTCTAGGGGTCCTAGAACCGTTAGAGACATATTCAAATGGGTAATATTGTCAAAAGGGGTCATAGGGTGACCTATGACCCTCTTTGACTAATTAAACGACAACATATGTCGCTAGGGGTCCTCGGACCCCTAAGAACATATTCGAATGGGTCATATGGGTCAAGGGGGGTCATAGGGTGACCTATGACCTCCTTTGACCCCACCTTTGGATTTACCTAAGTTTCGGATATGTTATTGGGGGGTTAAATGTGCCCAAATCCAACAGTGATGTCATATGTCTCAAGGGGTCTTAGAACCCATAGGAACATATTCAAATTGTTCATATGAGTCAAAGGGGGTCATAGGGTGACCTGTGACCCTCTTTGACCCATTAAACGATGACATGTGTCGCTAGGGGTCCCCGAACCCCTAGGAACATATTCGAATGAGTCATATGGGTCTAGGGCTCATACGTCATATGTCTCCAGGGGTCCTAGAACCTATAGGGACATATTCAAATTGTTCATATGGGTCAAAGGGGGTCATAGGGTGACTTATGACCCCCTTTGACCCATTAAATGATGACATATGTCTCTAGAAATCCTATAACTCGTAGGGACATATTCAAATCGTTCATATGGGTCAAAGGGGGTCATAGGGTTACCTATGCCACCCTTTGACCCATTAAAGAATGACATATGTCTCTAGGGGTCTTAGGACCCCTGAAGATATATTTGAATCATTCATATGGGTGAAAGGGGGTCATAGTTCATGACCTCCTTTGACCCATTAAATCACAACATATGTTGCTAGAGGTCCTCAGACCCCTAGGTACATATTCGAATAGGTCATATGTGTCAATGGGGGTCATAGGGTGACTTATGACCCCCTTTGACCCATTAAACGATGACATATGTCTTTAGGGGTCCTATAACCCCTAGGGACATATTCGAATTATTCATATGGGTCAATGGGGGTCATAAGGTGACCTATGACACCCTTTGACCCATTAAAAGATGACATATGTCCTTAGAGGTCCTAAGATCCCTAGAGATATATTCGAATCGTTCATATGGGTCAAAGGGGGTCATAGGGTGCCCTATGACCCCCTTTGACCCATTAAACGATGACATATGTCGCTAGAGGTCCTCAGACCCCTAGGAATATATTCGAATGGGTCATATGGGTCAAAGAGGGTCATAGGGTGACCTATGACCCCTTTTGACCCATTAAACGATGACATATGTCTCTAGGGGTCCTATAACCCCTAGGGACATATTCAAATTGTGTATATGAGTCAAAAAGGGTCATAGGGTGATGTATGACCCCCTTTGACCCATTAAACGATGACATATGTCCTTAGTGGTTCTAGGACCCCTATGGATATATTTGAATCGTTCATATGGGTCATAGGGTGACCTATGACCCCTTTTGACCCATTAAATGATGACATATGTCACTAGAGTTCTTCGGACCCTTAAGAACATATTCGAATGGGTCATATGGGTCAAAAGAGGTCATAGGTCACCCCTATGAGCCCCTTTGACCCATTAAATGACAACATATGTCTCTAGGGGTCCTAGAACCCCTAGGGACATATTTGAATTGTTCATATGAGTCAAAGGGGGTCATAGGTCACTTTTGACCCATTAAATGACGGCATATGTCTCTAGGGGTCCTATAAGCCGTAGAGACATATTCAAATCGTTCATATGGGTCAAAAGGGGTCATAGGGTGACCTATGACACCTTTTGACCTATTAAATGACGACATATGTCCTTAGGTGTCCTAGGACCCCTAGGGACATATTCGAATCGTTTATATGAGTCAAAGGGGGTCATAGGGTGACCTATGACCCCCTTTGACCTATTAAATGATGACATATGTCTGTTCTGGTCCTATAACCCCTAGGGACATATTCAAATCATTCATATGGTTTAAAGGAGGTCATAAGGTGACCTATGACACCCTTTGACCCATTAAATGATGACATGTCCTTAGGGTTCCTCGGACCCCTAAGGACATATTTGAATTGTTCATATGGGTCAAAGGGGGTCATAGGGTGCCCTATGACCCCCTTTGATCCATTAAATGATGACATATATCCCTAAGGGTCCTAGGGACATATTCGAATGGGCCATATAGCTCAAAGGGGGTTATAGGCTGACCTATGACCCCCTTTGACCCATTAAATGATGACATATGTCCTTAGGGGTCCTAAGACCCCTAGGGACATATTTGTATCGTTCATATGGGTCAAAGGGGGTCATAGGGTGCCTTATGACACTCTTTGACCCATTAAATGATGACATATGTCCCTAGGGGTCCTAGGACCCATAGGGACATATGTGAATCGTTCATATGGGTCAAAGGTGGTCATAGGGTGACCTATGACCCCTTTTGACCCATTAAACGACAACATATATCTCTAGGAGTTCTAGGAACCCTAGGGACAGATACAAATGGTTAATATGGGTCAAAGGGGGTCATAGGGTGACCTATGACTCTCTTTGACCCATTAAACGATAACATATGTCTCTATGGGTCCTAGAATCCGTAGGGACATATTCAAATGGGTAATATGGGTCAAAGGGATTCACAAGGTGACCTATGACCCTCTTTGACCCATTAAACGACAACATATGTCGCTAGGGTTGCTCAGACCTTTAGGAACATATTCGAATGGGTCATATGGGTCAAAGGGGGTCGTAGGGTGACCTATGAACCCTTACCTTATGACCCCCTTTGACTCATTAAACAACGACATATGTCTCTAAGGGTCCTAAAACCCCTAGGGACATATTCAAATTGTTCATATGGGTCGAAAGGTGTCATAGGGTGCCCTATGACCCCCTTTGACCCATTAAACGACGACATATGTCTCTAGGGGTCCTATAACCCATAAGGACATATTTGAATCGTTCATATGGGTCATAGGGTGTCATAGAGTGTCTTATGACACCCTTTGACCCATTAAACAATGACATATGTCGCTAAGGGTCCTCGAACCCCTAAGAACATATTCGAATGGGTCATATGGGTCAAAGGCTATCATAGGGTGACCTATGACCTTATTTGACCTATTAAATAATGACATATGTCGCTAGGGGTCCTCGGACCCCTAGCAACATATTCGAATGGGTCATATGGGTCAAAGGGGGTCATAGGGTGACCTATGACCCCCTTTGACCCATTAAATGACAAAATATATCTCTATGGGTCCTAAAACCCCTAAGGACATATTCAAATTGTTCATATGAGTCCAAGGGCATCATAGGGTGACTTATGACCTCTTTTGACCCATTAAACGATGACATATGTCCCTAGGGGTTTTAGGACCCCTAGAGACATATTCGAATCATTCATATGGGTCAAAGGGGGTCATAGGGTGACCTATGACTCCCTTTGACCCATTAAATGATGGCATATGTCCCTAGGGGTCCTAGAACCCCTAGGGACATATTCAATGGATAATATTGGACAAAGGGGGTCATAGGGTGACCTATGACCCTCTTTGACCCATTAAACGACAACATATGTCTCTACGGGTCCTCGAACCCCTAGGAACATATTTGAATGCATCATATGGGTCAAAGGGGGTCATAGGGTGACCTATGACCCCCTTTGACCCATTAAACAATGACATATGTCTCTAGGGGTCCTAGAACCCCTAAAGACATATTTGAATCGTTCATATGGGTCAAAGGGGGTCATAGGGTGACTTATGACCCTGTTTGACCCATTAAACGACGACATATGTCTCTAGGGGTCTTAGAACCCCTAGGGACATATTCAAATCATTCATATTGGTCAAAAGGGGTCATAGGGTGACTTATGACCCCCTTTGACCCATTAAATGATGACATATGTCTCTAGGGGTCCTATAACCCCTAGGGACATATTCAAATCATTCAAATGGGTCATAATGTGACCTATGACACCCTTTGGCCCATTAAACGATGACATATATCCCTGGGGGTCCTAGGATCCCTAGGGATATATTTGAATCTTTCATATGGGTTAAAGGGGGTCATAGGGTGACCTATGACCCCCTTTGGCCCATTAAATGACGACATATGTCGCTAGAGTTCTTTGAACCCTTAGGAACATATTCAAATGGGTCATATGGGTCAAAGGGGGTCATAGGGTGACCTATGACCCCCTTTGACCTATTAAACGACGACATATGTCTCTAGGGGTCCTAGAACCCCTAGGGACATATTCGAATTGTTCATATGAGTCAAAAAAGGGTCATAGGTCGACTTATGACCCCTTTTGACCCATTAAATGACGACATATGTCTATAGGGGTCCTATAACCCGTAGGGACATATTCGAATCGTTCATATGTGTCAAATGGGGTCATAGAGTGACCTATGACACCCTTTGACCCATTAAACGATGACATATGTCCATAGGGGTCCTAGGACCCCTAGGGACATATTCGAATCGTTCATATGGGTCAAAAGGGGTCATAGGGTGATCTATGACCCCGTTTGACCCATTAAATGACAACATATGTCTTTAAGGGTCCTATAAACTCTAGGGACATATTCAAATCATTCATATGGGTCAAAGGGGGTTAAAGGGTGACCTATGACACCCTTTGACCCATTAAACGATGACATATGTCGTGAGGGGTCCTAAGATCCCTAAGGACATATTTGAATCGTTCATTTGGGTCAAAGGGGGTCATAGAGTGCCCTATGCCCCCCTTTGACCCATTAAATGACGACATATGTCCCTAAGGGTCCTAGGGACATATTCGAATGGGCCATTTGGGTCAAAGGGGGTCATAGGGTGACCTACGACCCTCTTTGACCTATTAAACGATGACATATGTCCCTAGGGGTCCTAGGACCCCTACGGACATATTCAAATTGGTCGTATGTATATGGGTTAAAAAATGAAAGGATATTTATATAGTATTTATACTATTTTATGATAATAATAATAATAATATAAATAAACATTAAATATTAATATTATCATATCTATAGTAATAATAATAATACTATTGTAGCTATAATAATAATAATATAAATAAACACTAAATATTTACACTATTATATCTATAGTAATAATATTTATACTATTATGGGTATAATAATATTGATACTATAGCTATATTAATACTATATAATAATACTATTTATATTAATACTATTGATACTTTGTATTAATACCATAATACTATTAATACTATTGTATATTAATACTACTATACTATTAGCTTAGTAATAAACCAAAGTCAGAAAATTATAGCAAGTTTTGATTTTGATAATATTAATATAATTATGGAAAAAGAGGGAAATTATAGCAAGTTTTTCCTCCAAAAGTTCACTTTACAATATCAGATATTCAATTTCAAATTTGATATCCGATTTAGGATTAGATATCCGATTTTACTAGCACCAATTCCCAATAATTCCCTGTCCCTGCAGACCCGACAACATCACTTTTCCACTTTTGTTTACACGGGTTTTGAAAAAAGTCACGTTTTGGGGCCCAACTAATAAAAAAAAATTCAAAAATATAACCTTAGGTGTTTGAATTTGTCATCTGAATGGGGAGCAGTAGTCGTCGAAAGGATAAATGCAAAAGGAAGATATCCAATGAAGACATTGTGATATATAGAGAAAAGGATAAAATGGAACACCGAAGAATAATGAATATGTACAATTGGGAAATGAAAATGTACCTATTGAAAACAATAATGCCAAAATTGAAAATTTGGAGAATGAAAATTTTGAAGAAGAAATGCCACCAAGTCATAATCCAAATTGCATAATTGACCATGTTGAAGATGACAATGCATAGGAACCTAATGCACAAGAACCTTACATATCTCCTAATTATAATTGGCATGAAGGTTCTAAAACACCAAAATGGATAATTGAAATTGATGAAACGATTATTGCTAGTTTGGAAGGAAAAAAATTAGAAAGAACCATTCGGTTATGGGCTTCAAGACTATATCAGATATTTTTCGGCAACAAGACAGTGGTAGAGCAATGTCAGCTTTTCATGCACTTATTAAAGATGCAAAAGATGAGACCTATGCTTTCCAAATTGAAGATTCGTGTCAATAAAAAGTTGAAAAGAAATGCCATTATCGTGAAGAATCTTTTCAGTGCTCTCAATAGCATTGGAAAAAATAGCAGAGAGAAGGATAATAGAGCTGCTCGAAGGGTCATTACAACCTCTTTGGTAAGTCATCATTTGAGAAAGGGTAGATATATGAGACAAACTTGTATTGATTTGAATCTAAATCGTACTACTTTGAGAAGAGCACTTAGTTGACAAGAGAAAATTGATGATCCTCTTCAAAATGAAACATGAGCATTTGGTGGGAGACTTCCATGTTTTGATAAGAAGCTATCCGACGATGTGAAGGAAGAAATTACACAATTTTGGCACTCTAACTCACGAGTATCACCCAATGCTAAAGACGTCTTAAAGTTGAGAAATGGCATCAGAGATCACACGCCACATCCTAAACACCATTTAGAAGTAAGTCAAACTATGTTGTTCAAACAATTTAGAGAGAGTCATCCAAGTCTTCATATATCACAAAGAGCTTTTGAATCTTTGAAGCCATTTTATTGTGTGCCACTCAAAATTCGAAATACATGTTGTTGCAAATATCATGTTGAGTTTTCTATGCACCATGAACTATTACGCTCCATCCATTCTACTTTGCATAGTAAAGAAATGTTGGAGGATTGTGGGGCTAGTGGGCTTCCAAAATCATCAAGAGACTTGCTAGATCAACTCTTATGTCGTAGAGTTGATGGTTGTTCCTTTATAGAAATGCTTGCTTAAATGAGAAGTGTTCAAAATGTGGTGGCTTATCCAAGTTTGACACATGTTTCCATGAGGGGTGCGAACAAGATCTTGGAAAGACAATACTAAAAAAAAAGGTATATGAAACGGTGAAATACACATTAAAGAGTGGGAGTGAGAGCTCTAGATGTGAATTGGTTGGAAAAGATATCAGTGTGGCTAATTTTATTTCAGATTTCAAGGCAAATCCTTTTTACAAGTATGCAAGACATAGTCACAGGTCTCAGTGGTTGGATCAACAATTTAGAATGTGTAAGGAGACTTTTCCCATTGGCACTATTATATCAGTTGTTGATTTTGTTGAGAACTACACATTGCAACCTCAAAATGAGACACAATCTCAATATTACAACTCCATTCAAATTGCAATTTTTGTTCACATAATATATAGACATGCCCCTGATACTGCAGAAGATAATTGAAAGATTATTAGAGAGTATCATTTTTATATGAGTGATGATAGATCTCACTCTCATGAGTTTGTGCAACATTGTTTTGAGAATTTTTTTGATTTCTTACATGAGCATGCAATTGCTATGGATAGACATATCATTTGGTCAGATAACTGTATAGGTCAATTCAAGAATGCTCGCATGTTTTATTGGTTTTGTAGGATGCATGTAGAGAGAGGGGTGCCTCATATTTGAAGTTTTTTTGAGTCCGACCATGGAAAAGGGGAACATGATGGAGCAGGGGCATGTGTGAAGAGAGCTCTAGTTAAGGAGCAACTCAAGATTTCAACAACAGAGCTTCTTGATGCTCATAGCATTGTTGATTGGTGTAGTTTAGCATTATCACAGGGGGTGACTCTTGATTCAGTGGTACGCAGGTTCTTTTGGTTGGTTGAGGAAGGGTCCATAGGTGATAGATCAGATTGTGCTACAATGAGAGACTCATAAAAAATGCATTCATTTTGGAGCTCTAATTCTAGTACATGGACCATTTGGACACAACAACTAGCTTGTTTTTGTCATACTTGTTTTCAGTGTGATTGGGATCACTGTGAGTCAAGTGAATGGGTGGACACATGGGCTCCACATTATCTTACACCATTGTCTATCATACCCTTTATCAAAAATGATGACATGGAAAGGTTCACTTGAGCATAACCATCTATCAGATCTACTTCAGCCAGGACATGTCTTTGCATTGGTTGCACCACAAGGGAATGATGAGAAATCCGATTATTGGTTAGCACATTTTGTAAGAGGCAAACAAAAACTTGGACAATCGATCACAGATGATGATGGATTCATGTATCCTACTGGTTCAGTGGTTGTTGTTGGAACATGGCTACGGACATACATGCTTAGAAGGAATGAAATTCCTGCATTCGAAGACTATCAAAAGCACAAAGTAATTCTCATATATTCACATCTTATTATAGAAAAAAATGTAAAGTTATTGAAGCATCAAGGAAGACCAAAAGTAAAAGAGCTTTTTACTATTGCTAATGCTGATCATGAAGCCCTATTGGAGACCCTAAAAAAGAGAGAAGACCCTATTGGAATACTCGACTAGGTATATATACTTCTTATGTTATTTTCTTCATAATGATTTAATGAATTGATGATTATCTTGTTTATTACAATAAGTTACTAATTTTTTTATGATATTGGAATGTAGGTACATCATGAAGAGTTGGAGGGGGGGTGGTATTGGGGAGAATTTCTAAAATTTATGATGTATTATGATGTAAAATGTGTAGTTTTTTGTATATGGTTTTTGTATTTTGGTAGGTTCTTTGTAAGGAATTATAAGAGGAAGATATTGAACAAGTTCTTCCAAATCATATTTGCATGTGATACAAGACTATAACGACAATTTTAAGAGCATTTATAACTATATGAAAGATAATTGCATGAGAATGTCTTATTACAAATTTGGTTTTTTCCTTATTTGACATAAAGCTGACATTATGATTATTAAAACTATTTTTATCAAACTAATCAAATAAGAAAAATCTAGAAAGTACGAATGAACAATTAGAATACTTGATTTCTTTCATTTTGCAACCAATCAGAGCATTTGAAAGCATAAAGAGTCATAATATTGTATAATATTTTGAAAGACTTTCATATTGAAAAGTTGTATGAAGCACATTTAGGATAAGCCATGAAATCCATGAAAGAAGATAGCATGTAGGATAAGCAATTAAAGCCAATAAGCAAGATAGAACATGCATAATGACATGATATGAAGTTGGATATGAAGGCTATGAGTGGATGAGAAAGTAAAATAGGGTACGCATGGTTAGCTTGATTTTATTTTAGCTGTAGCCCTTGAGGGTACACATGGTCTATATGGAAAGAATTAGGTTCTTTGTTTGGTGGAGGCATTTTCGAAAGCTTTAACACTTTAGGAGGTTCATTAGTGTTATAAGAAGTGAAGGTGTCAAGGAAATCATCACTTGACATAGGTTCATCAACATGATCTTGTAACACATGAGTCATTAGAGGTATCAACAATCCCATCATAAATTAGATCTTGGATTTTATGTTTCAACACTATGGAATCTTTAGTTTTATGAAATTTTCTTCCATGGAGATTAATTTAAGAATGCCCCATGTGTATGTAAAGGTCTTAAGGGAGATTAATTTAAGAATGAAATATTCTCCTCTAACCTTTTCTCAAGTTTAGATTTGATTTCTATCATGTGCTTAGAGAGAAGAAGGTAAGAAAGATTATTTGTCTCTTCTAGCTCTTTGTATTGAACATAAACAAAGAGAGATGACAAGTGAACAAATTTAAGTGTAGTCAATAGATCAAGGAAACCATTTAGTGAAATACATTCTTAGTATGCATATCATAGACCATGAAGTTAGAAAATACCAATAGCTCTAAGACCAAAGAGCCATTTTAAGCATGTTCAAGCACTAGAGACATAAAAAATCAAAGTCAATTTATGAAACTCCCCTTAGCAAAAAATGCAAACATATATTTGCATTTGACTTGGTTGAAAAAGTTTGACAATAATTGATAATATTGCAAGCTTGATGTTCAAAAGAAATTTTTTTTCCAAGAAAGATAGTGACACATGGAGTAGTCTTCAAACAATCAAGCAAGGCACAAAGAAACCTTTTATGATACAAGTCAAAGGGGTCAACCTTTCTTGACAACTTTTCAAAATCTAACTCCTAATGGCTAAAAGTTAGTGCCATTAGCTCCGAGTGGGTGGGTGAACCATAGTGACACCCTTGTTCCAACCACGTAGACGCTCTATCATCCGTGGCCACCCCGTACCAAGGAGTCTCCAAGGTGCTCGAAGTGCATTTTGAGGTCGATCTTTTGAGGGTCATAACTCAAAGCTCGTGAGGGCTATTGATGAACTATCAAATGCTACAAGATGATGATACTGGGGTCTAAAATAACCTATCTCATTTTTGAGAGATCACATTCTGTTTGGATTCAGCACAGCGATCTCGCTTGATGCCAAAACTCGCAGTGTGCCTCAGTTCATAGGTGCACCACAACGTAACTTTGAAACTGCTAATCTTGGCATCGAATCGTCAGTGCCATTAGCTTCAGATGGGCAAGTGAACTCTAGTCACACCCTTGTTCTGGCCACAAAGACCATCCATCATTTGCGGCCACCCCGTACTGAGGAGTCTCCAAGGTGCTCTAAGTGCATTTTGAGTTCAATATTTCGAGGGTCATAACTCAGAGCTCGTGAGGGCTATTAATGAACTATCAAATGCTACAAGATGGTGGTACTAAGGCCTAAAATAACCTATCTCATTTTTGAGAGATCACATTCTGTTTGGATTCAGTACAGTGATCTCGCTCGATGCCAAAACTCGCAGTGTGCCTCAGTTCATAGGTGCACCACAGCGTAACTTTGAAACTGCTGATCTTGGCATTGAATCATCAATGCCATTAGCTCCAGATGGGCGGGTGAACCCTAGTCACACCCTTGTTCTGGCCACGAAGACCATCCATCATTTGCGGCCACCCCATACCAAGGAGTCTCCAAGGTGCTCTAAGTGTATTTTAAGGTCGATCTTTCGAGGGTCATAACTCAGACCTCGTGAGGGCTATCAATGAATTGTCAAATGCTACAGGACAATGATATTGAGGCCTAAAATAACCTATCTCATTTTTGAGAGATCACATTCCGTTTGGATTCAACACAGCGATCTCACTCGATGCCGAAACTCGCAGTGTGCCTCAGTTCATAGGAGCACCACAGCGTAACTTTGAAACCCCTGATCTTGGCATCAAATCGTCAATGCCATTAGCTTTGGATGGGTGGGTGAACCCTAGTCACACCCTTGTTCTAGCCATGAAGACCATCCATCATTTGCGGCCACCCCATACCGAGGAGTCTCCAAGGTGGTCTAAGTGCATTTTGAGGTTGATCTTTCAAGGGTCATAACTCAGAGCTCGTGAGGGCTATCGATGAACTGTCAAATTCTATAGGACGGTGATACTAAGGCCTAAAATAACCTATCTCATTTTTGAGAGATCACATTCCGTTTGGATTTAGCACAATGATCTCGCTCGATGCCAAAACTCACAGTGTGCCTCAGTTCATAGGTGCACCACAGCGTAACTTTGAAACCACTGATCTTGGCATCGAATTGTCAGTGCTATTAGCTCTAGATAGGTGGGTGAAATCTAGTCACACACTTGTTCTAGCCACAAAGACCATCCATCATTTGCGGCCACCCCATACCGAGTAGTCTTCAAGGTGCTCTAAGTGCATTTTGAGGTTGATCCTTCGAGGGTCATAACTCATAGCTCGTGAGGGCTATCAATGAACCGTTAGAGGAGAGAAGTTTGTAAGGATGGAGTGGCTTAGTTTTTTTGCTAAAATAAGTTAGTGGGAAGGCTTTATTAGAGGGTCTTGGCCAAACTAGTGGGGTGTTTGCCCACTCTCTAATTTTAGAGACAGGTAGGTTTTGGAGGGAGATTAGGGGAGCTCTACTACAACTATCCTTACCCTAGCTTGGACCAAGGTTGGTATCTCAAACTTTTTTCTTTTCCATTTCTTTCTTTTAGCATGGTTAAGAAAATATGCAAGTGTGGAGTTTATCAATGGAGTATGCATTGCATTGCATTATGGAGTAGCATTCATGTGAGCGCTTGAATAGTGTTCATTCCATGTAGATTCGTGTGACACCATTGTACATCTTGTTGTATTGTGTGGAGTATTATGAGTATGAGGTTTGGATTTCGTCTATTTCCTTGTTGTATTATGGATGTTGATATTGTGTTGTGAAAATGTGATGTGCTCTTGAAAATTTCTTGTTTTATTTCTACTTGGTTTTGTTTTCTTGTTTTGTGCTTGAGTATTGTTATGGGCATGGGAATTACACTCACCCTTGTGGGAAGGGAAGAGAAGTCTAGGGTGAAGGGCTTAAGTTGGGTTCAAAAAATGTATTGAGAACCTTGGAGTATGGGCTCCATTGTATGCCATAACATTTCATATCTTGCTAGGGGTGATAAGGAAAGTATGGTGTAGAAAGGAAGTTTGAGGAGTTACAGCTAATGGTAGTGGGTTTGGAGGAGGAAATGTGGAGGCCTCGAGAGGGCATTAAATGGTTCATTTATGATAACCCTGAGAGGGAATGAAATTTTCTGAATTATGATAGCCCCGAGAGGGCATGAAATTTTTTTATTGCAAATATGGTTTGGTATGGCAAGTCTCCATTTTAGAACACACCTTCACCCTATGTTTATGGTTCCATCTATGAAGCCATTGTGAAATAGTCTTGGGGGGAAATTGTTCAAGTTTGAAATGTAATGTTTATGCATTGAAAGATTGTATGTGTATCCTAGTTTGAGCCTTGTTCCCTAGCACGGGGGTGGTCTCTTTGAGGCCTATGGTTGGGTGGAAAGCACCCATGGTCCTTGTTATTTTGTTGTGTTGCATATGCAGATTTGCGTCCAAGGGAGCAATGGAAATGGCTTGGAATGATCATCTTGCAGATTGATGTTGGATGAGAAAACTTGACATTGTGCCCTCATTTGTGAAGGAGGATTCACTAGCTTGTTCATGTTCTCAACGATCATGTTGGACAATGTTCATGCTACTCATTGTCCATATCTTTCAATGTCCATGTTCCTTATGATTTTGAAAATTCCCTTATGTTGCCCCATTGTGATGGAAGGAGATTGTATCATTGTTACCTAATGTATGTGTAGAAGAAATAATTGATAAGGTTGTATATGCATGTTTCATTTGGAGTTTATATTGTTATGAAAGCATTGGTATGAGTCACAAATTTGCTTTGACATCATTTTTATCATTTGAAAATGTGAAAGAAAGTTTTCTCCTTGTGGTATTGCAAATGACTAGTCGATAATAACAATCCATAGATGTTATGTGATACCATTGATTGTATAAATTTAAAACTTAGTAGATTTCTTACAATCTTGTTGTGCACTCAATAATTTGGAAGGAAAATTTTATGTTCATATCACATGCATGGATAACATTGATTTTAATTACCAAGCTTAATGCAATTCTAAGCAAGGAAATCAAAAAATTAATTTTATGATATAACAAAATGAAGTTTGTTGTGAGAGAAGACATAATAAAATCTATGAGATACATTACTGTAGGCATGGATTTTCCTCTCTAGAAAATATATGGTAAAGGCAAATAAATCCCTTACTTAATACAGAGCAATAAAATATTAAAGAATATTCCCGAATTCTAGACTGCTATCCAATAAAAATAATAATAATAATAGCTTATAGAAACTAATGAGTGTCCTAGACTAATATATTTTCTAAGTGACAGAATGGTACACATTACAATCTTGTGACCTCTAAGTCACATCCAACACTCAAATAATAAATTAGTAATTAAATAAATAAAGGCATATTAGTGTACATGTTAGAGAATAGGAAAAATTTAAATATTTAACTCAAAAATAAAATAAAATCCAAGATTGATTAGATGTACATATAATAGGGTTAATATGAAGTAAGTTGTCGGGATGATGGGATTGGAGAATCAAGGATAAGGATGGATGGTGGATTAAAATAATAACTCAAATCTAGTTGTATCTAGTCAATAAAGCACATTGATACATTGATACATATATGTTAGAATGACAAGGTATGTTATATACAAACCTTATTTATATGCTTGGACCTAATCCTTGCATAAACAATTCATTTAACAAATTTAAATTGACACACTCAATACGATGGTGTAGTAGGATGTGTTTAAATACAAATCATGAATTATTATTGAGTTAAGTACTTTGAATTGGCCCTTAGACTTACTAAGAGTTCGTCATTTTATGTGCTTACTAATTCGTACTATGAAACTAATTTGAATCTTAACATGCTTTGATAATAATAATATTGATAGTGAGAAAGTGAGCTTATGGTGAATAGTTAGATGTAATAATGTAAAAAGTAAATGTAATAGTATAGTAATTATAGTAATTAAAATAGTAAATGTAAAAGCATGGAAATGTAGCTAGATTAGTTAGTAGTTGATGAGCTAGATAGTTAGTAATTGTCTTTTGTTAGAGTGAGTTTAATTTATGTATTGAAATAGTAATTTTTGTGTTCAGAAAATTGTAGTGAGTGCTAGTTTGGTGAGGAAGAAATGTTGATAGAATGCATAAGGATGACTAAATAGAGTAAAGAGGGAGAAAATGACTCAGTATTGGTCCAATCTTCGAGAGGACCTGTAACCAGTAAGATATGGATGCAAGCACATGATACACGTTTGGAACATAAAACAAATTGTTTATTCCATAAGTTGTGTAACTAATATGTTGAATGATGGATACTATCAATGCAAGTGGCCCCTTCTCCATCATGTAGACTTCGAAGCTACCTTTGGGGCATATCTTTTCTAATTTCCAATGGTTAGATCCGATATAGTGTGGTAGATAAGTGCACATTTTCTTATTTGACTAAGGGTGATCATGTGATGAGTACTAAATCTAAATTCTCTAGATACATGTGTTTAATTGATTAAGATATACTACACTTCCACACCATATAGTAATTGTCACATTAATATATATTGTAATGATTAATGAATGTGTGTACATTGGTAATGAGGATAATAAGTAATTCTGATCCCCTTCCTTACATGCTAGAATCATGACCTAGTCCATATGATACAAACGATAGACCCTAATAGAATATTAGTATCAGAGGCTTGTTAGGATATGAATTACCTCACTAATTTATGAGTGTTGTATCTTGAACTTGCTCATTTGACTCATGATGCTAACTTGAACTAGACTGTCATCCAATCTATTTGAAAACCACCTGTGACTAAAATGTTAACACCTTCACACTATCCACATGAGTCTTGAACTCCTATTCAATGATAACCTTGTTTTACAATATTTAATTTCTTATGTGACTTCATAAGCTACAAAAAAAAATTAAAAAAATTGTTTTTTTACTAATAAAATTTAGGGCATGACACATGATCCACGATAAATTGAACAATACTAGATACTAAATTAATATGTATATCATTGTGCATGTAAATGACAAAAATATATATCAAAATACATGTATCCATAGACAAAATTTTACATAAATATATATCAAAGATCATGTATCCATAGACAAAGTACTCAAATATATATATATATATATATATATATATATATATATATATACAAAATGTGGTTGATCCTGCCATCAGAATGTGTATAATATCAATGTTTCTGTATACAATGTGGCATATGCCATCTCAAAATGTCTCATGATGCATCCTACAAAAACTATACTATCCTAGGGTGCTGGTGGATGATCAAAATGCAGTCTCTTCACTGCACTAGGTGGATCAGATGCCTCCTACATAAACAAAAAAGGAAAACCCAAAGTTAGACTACTAAATTTATATGATTCTACGTATCTAACATTGAATTACTCAAATGCATAATAATCTTTTCCGTAATGGAGATTAATACTATCAAAGTTTCATAATAAATACCTCTCTCATCGACCTCCTGTGCTGGTCAAGAGTCCTCTCGTATGCCCTCGACAATGCTGGTACCTCTCTGATTGTGGGTTGTATATGTTCAAATACCTTTGTCAAATGAATCTACAATTTAAACTATAAAATTATAATTCATAGCATGCTAAATTTATAACATATTTAATCATGAATTCAAACTACAACTTACTATTATAGGCTCCTCCTCAGGAGTGAGTGGACGCATCATCAAATATACATATCTGTCCCGTCGAACCTCATGTGCACTAGGAGTCTCCTATGAGATACAAAATAGTAGTTGTTAATATCACAAAAATTAGTTTTGAATTTATTTATGAAGATAAGTGATGCAGGAGCATCCCATGCTCATCAGGGGAACATTGAAGATCCAAGGCATTACAGAGGTCATGGTACATCTCTTGAAGTCAATTGGGTAATCCTTGCACCAATTATGGCTCATGGAAGCATACAAAGTTATAATGTTGGACTCATATGTGGAAAAAAGATGTAATTGGGCATGAGATAGGATTTTAGGATTTCATATGGTAGATGAGTCATTTGATAGGTTCATGTAGGTTGCCATGATCATATCTTGTCATTAGACAAGTCAAAATGTTCTAGAATTCAGTTTTGGGGTTTGAACAAGCAAGCCCTGGTTTTGAAGCCATTTTAAGGAGGGTTTTGAAGTTTTGGTGTTTATGAGTGTGACCAAGACCTATAATCTTGAAAATCCTTAGTGTGCTGGTCCCTTTGTTGAAGCCTTGGTGTGTCTAATTCCTCCTTGTGTGTCCCAGAGTTGAAAGGTACATAAGTGGTGTCCAGAGATTTCTTGGTGAGGAAAGAAAGAGAATTAGTGAGTTGGCCCTTGGGAAGGAAGAAAACTTGTTGTGAAAATGCCTCCTAAAAATCAAATGGCTAGAGAACTTGAAGAATTGAGAGAAGAGTTGGCAAAAGAGAAAATAGAGAGGAGAGAACTTGAAGCATCTAGAGTGAGGGAATAAAGATAGATGAGAAGAGAGAGGTTGAAGCTTATTGCAAGGATAGAATCCTTAGAAAAGGAAAGGCAAGAACCTAAAGGAGAAGAGGTTAGAGGAAGAACTCATGGAGAGAACCATGAAGAAGAAGAGGTTGGTAATGCAAGGCAAGAGCATGAGACAACAAATGATCCTAAAGAAAGGAGATTTATGAGAATCATTAAGGCATTACAAGGTAATGGTGGAAAGAACCATATTGATTTTTCAATATACCAGGGTAAAATGGATAGTGAAGAAGTGCTAGGGTGGATAGAGGCCCTTGAGAACTACTTTGATCTTGAAGACATAGAGGCAAATAAGAAGGTAAAAGTAGCAACAGCAAGACTAAGAGGAAGATCACTCACTTGGTGGACTAGTGTTAAAAATGAGAGAGAGGAAAGGTGGTACAGGGCACCTAACCTATGTGGCAGGGGGGAACAAGTATCTATGTTGTCAGACACCTTGCCGCTCCATGAAAGCGAGGATTCAAGTAGATTAGGAAGTTGGAATAAAGGTTTGGTCCATATTTTACAAGTTGGTCTATGTTTTGTAATAAAGGCACATGTAATTCCCACAAGCATTTTGGTTTGGTTATAAACCAAGTGACTCCATGGGACCAAAAGGCCTTAGAATAGGGTATTTAGAGTCTAAACAGTATTAGCAAAAAGTGGTTGTTTGTTTGTTGTATGGTTGGGAATGCCTATATGGTTGTTCCAATGGTCATGTAGACCTTTATATATGTCATATGTGATCTCAGTTGAAAGGGGGAGATCAGAGTGTATGGTGGTTTGGAGAAAAAACAATAAAAAATTCAATTTTCTAGAAATTTACTAGTAATCGCTTGACTGTTACGCTGGTACAGATCCGTATAGAAATTTTATGATTTCTAAGTGTATGAAATAGTTGTAGGGGTGAGTTAGGAAACTTTTGGTTTTTGTTTTACTCAAAAAGGAGTTGTGGTTTAAAATTTATCTGCATTTTAGTAGAAGGTGGTCTCAAAAGCCTTATTTCCTAGACCCTTCCACAAATGCATCCCTAACTTGCATTCCCACCAGTTGCACCCTCTAAAACTGAGGGATATGAAATTTACGAGACTAGGAAACATAATTCTAGAGGTTGGAGGCCTAGAGAGAAGGGCAACTATTTTTCCAAGTTGGCCCTAGGTCAAGCAAGCCCATGTGCTTGAACGGTTTTTGCAAGGTAATTGGTGATAGTCATGGTTGCAAGCAGTTCTAATCAGTTTGAGTGCTAGAGTTGGATGCATTGACTGTGTTGGAAATTTCCTTAATTTTTTTGGGTCTTGGGAACCCACCTTGCCCATTCTTCCTTGAAGCCCTAGCCTAACTTGATCAACTAGGCCTAGGTACCAAGAAGCAATTTGGAGGGTGTTGGAGCAAGATCAGCCCAAAAGCTTTTGGATTTTTAGTAGGTGCCAAGAAGGGTGTTTGGACCTATGGAGAAGTCCCTATGCTATTAAGGGATACTGTGAGAAAAGTGCAAAGAAGTTAATTGGAAGGCTACAAGGTTTGTAGGCCTAGAAGTGCAAAGGTGTGTTGGGAGTTTGGTGGAACCAAACAAATTGATGAGTTTGGGTTGGAATAGTATGTCCATGATTGTCTTCATTTCTGGTGATAGTTGGTGAGGCTTTTGAAGTTGGATTTCCTTATTTGGCTTGGAGGTTGAGTATACCCGGAGTGGGTAAGAGGACTTGTGAGAAGTCCTAGAATCCTAAGTTGGATTGTGACAGCCATTTATTGGCTTGTGGAAGGTAGTTTCTACAAACTCTACATCAAAAGGGGATTGAATAAGATTTCAAATTAGGAGAGAATGAAGACCATGGTGAGAAATCAATTCTTGCCATCTGATTTAGCAATAAAAATTAAAAGATAAGAAGGAACAATTTGAAATAGAGGGATATGGATGTCATGTCCTATACTGAGAAATTCCATACCCTGAGTATTAGGGGAGGACTGGAAGATGAAGATGAGAAGGTGGCTAGATATATTAATGGCCTCAAGTACAATATTCAAGATGAAATAGGATTGAATGTACCAAGGACACTTGGAGAATGTTTTCAGTTGGCAATCCGGGCAGAGGAGAAGTTGAAAAGAAAGAATGAGAGGCAAGCAAATCAGAGAGGAGGTGGAACAATGAGAGGAAGAGGTGTAAGAAGTCATTTTGACACTTCAAACAATCAAGAAAAAGATAAAGGAAAAGATATTACATCTAAGACAAGAGGAAGTTTGAGGGGAGGAAGATTTGGAAGTGGAAGAGGTAATAGTGTTTTCACAGGTAAATGCTTCACATGTGGAGGATTAGGCAATCAATCCTATAAGTTCCTTGAGAAAGGTGTGGATTTTAGGAAGGAGGAGAGGAGAGTCACCTTGACCCAAGGAGAAGAGAAAGAAAAGAAGTACGATAATGCAAACCCTGAACTTGAAGGAGAATATTTGATGGTGAGAAGAGGACCACAAATGCAGCAACAAAAGGAGACTAGACCATCCATTTTCAGGACAAATTGCATGAGCCATGGTAGGATTTCTAAGATGATAATAGACTCTAGTTCCTTTGATGATTTAGTGTCTTATGAAATGCTAAATAAACTAGGATTGAAGAAGTATCCTATTGATAGACCATATAGGGCATTTTGGGTCAGTGATGCACAAAATATTGTTGTAAGGGAGCAAGCAATAGTGGATTTCTCTATAGGAGAATATAAAAGATCAAGCTATATGTGATCACATTCTAATGACATGCTGCCATGTAATCCTTGGAAGGCCTTGGCAAGCCTCAAGGAACACTATTCATTTTGGCTCATCAAATGTTTATATAATACACAAAGATGGTGTGAAGTTCAAGCTAAATCCTTTGACTGGTCATGATGAGGAAAGAATTATTTTTTTTAGCAAGAAAGAGTTTGTGGACTTGCAGGAGTAGAGGGAGAGTAAACATGATATGACAGATTTGCCACTGAAGCCATCTCTTTTGGTTATGAAGGATGAGATTGTTCAAGACAAAACTCAGAATTCTTCTTACAAGTAGACAGTGATAGCAAAAGGAGTGATGATAGGAATAGTATGGTGTCCTTTGGTGATGAGAGTGAACAAAGAAGTGAACATATCCATGGTGGATAAGAGACAAGGTCAGCATGACCTCAGACAACAAGTTATTCAGCCTTTGTCAAGGATAAAACATGACTGTTCACAATCAGCACACAGTAAGGTTACCATGACTGGTAACAAGGATCCAATGCTTTTTGTTTCTAATGATTTGTATGCAGATCTGTAAGGTAATACATTGCAGGTGCAAAGTTGCAAAAATCCCTCTAGAAGGATGGGAGGAAAGAAGATAGTACCCTTTAACTCTTGGGACAAGAGTTTCTTTGAAGGTGGGGTGTTTGGTGTAGGGGCACCTATTAAATCATCTAAGAGAGCCTTGGTACTAGATGAAGATAGAGGATCAAAGACATCATTGATTGTTAATTGGGATATATTAAAACCAATAATAGAATTATGTAATAAACAATGTACTTTGAAAGACAAAAGTCATAAAAGTCCTAGTAAGGACCTAAGGGCAACATGATGTAAAATGGCCAAAAGAGCCATATGGGGTAGTCTTAGGATAGTTTCATACTTAGTTTCATTTAATAAATCCATATGACCAATTTTGAGTCAATGGAATAGTTTAGAAAGTTAGGGAATGCATAAAAACTATAGTTTGAAATTTGAATTTCAAATTCAAACAGTCATATTAGTTTTGGAGGGAAAGTAGTAATTTGGTATTTGTTTGATTAAATAAACCTTTGTAACCAACTTGATCAGTTGGACAGGTGCATATAAGCCTATTTAAGTTGTAATGAACATATGCAAGACATGAATCATTATTGGTATAGAAAAAATCACAAAAATTGTATAGAACAACAATCGTACTTTCCTCTGCATCAATAAAAAAAATAAAAAATAAATGATAGTTATACATACAATGGGGCTCTCTGTGCAAATGAAAATCCCTGATGATCTAGGATGCCAAATCTGTACAGGCTCATCGCCAGTAGCCACACCCTATATACAATAAAGAATGTAATTAAATGAGATTACCACAAACATTTTACAAGAATGCATCAATATTTAATCAATTAGAAAACATCTAATTACATTTCCTTTGTCAATGCATGCTGCCTCACCCCCCACACTTTGTCCCCCCGGGGCAGGTGGTATCTGCAAGATAAAAGAAAGATTATCAACCATTTATGCTACAATATCAAATTTAAAAAAAAATGTGAACACAACATAATGTACCGTAGATGTCTCAAGGCCAAATGAAATGGCCAAGAGTGTAGCATCATCTATCTGTCTGAGCTCCTCCTCGGTCATCAACTAAACATGAATGAAGATCACATACATGTAAAAGTCAGTATTGCTTAAAAATTAAAATTACTCTATTATAAAAATTAACTTTAAATCACATATGTCATAACAAAAAAATGTATACATGTACCGACACCGAAGGAGTCCATGCCTCTGCATTCCCCTCCTCTCTCGTATCAGGGTCTATAGCCTCTGCACGTGCGTCTGGTGTATCCTCGTCTAATACAAAATGATACTCAGAAAGATCACCTATGGGACCCAGACAAATATTCTTGCATGTAATGTAAGTGTGAGGCACGCAAATGTGTGATGAGCTAGCCGATGATGAACTAGCACCAACATCATCAACACGAGGAGGTCAGACTGACCTAGCTTGAGATATAATTAGGCTACTCAGCCTATGAATGGCTCTGATGGTCTGAGAGCTAGCCTCTGCCATAATATCTGGATGCTACACTCGAGGAGGGGGTGAGATATCAGGGGGGGGGGGAAAAAGTGCCAAGTTTCTTCCACTGGGAAGAGGGTCTATCCTGAGGAGCTCCTAGTCCTAAGCCCATGTTGGGCTTCATGCTGCAATAGTTCACTTTAAGTTTCAACACAAATTTTGCATATAATTTTCTAAGGAAATAAAATGGTATGTCTAAATTGCCATGTGGAGGGATATCAAAGACCATCCATCAACGGTCTCAAAAATTTGCACGTATGGTGTCATTTGTGCACCATTTAATCGATAGTTTGGTTTTTCTTGGGTCAACTGGTATACCCATTTTTGGGTTAGCAAAAAGGCTAGCCAAATCATCTTTGGTTATGTTGAGGGTTGCGACCTCATCATAATCCAAACCATCATCAAACATTTGGTGCATTTCATCATGCCAACGAAGAGCGGCATTTTGTTGGTTTGTAAGGGTTTCAATGTTATCCACTATGGTGTTTAATGTGGATAACATAGGAGCCAGTGCAAGTACATTATTTTATGTTCTATGCAAACCTCTCAACTTAGTGAGATTTTCATTTATCAAATCCTCGATTCAAGGAGGGTTTTGAGGAGGTAGAGGATCATTTGGTGGAGGGTTTTGTGGGGATATTGGATCGTTTGGTGGTGGGTTACGAGGAATATTATTCCCTGCCTCAGTGTCATCATTTTGATCAGCCATTCCTATTGAATTGCAAAACATAATATATATTTTAAAAAAATCTAAATTTTAACCATTTTTGTCAAAAAAACCCTAGATTCAACTAAAACAAACAAAATCATGTTAAAATCTATTAAATTTAGGTTAAAAATGAGTCGGGGGGGGGGGGGGGGGGGGGGGGGGGGGGGGGGAACATACCTAATATCTGATATCCGATCTCCTATGGCAATACTGGCCCCAAATTCACGTAAAATGAGGGCCCGCAGGTCTGTGATTTTATTTAATCCAATGTACAGGTATCGGATATCCGATATGGCACAATAACATAAAATGAGTACATTATATATAATATAACATATAATATATAATATATATTACATTTTATATATTTTTATATTTATTATATTAATTTACTATATATTATAATATAAAATATTATATTATATAATAATATTATTGTTATATTATGTTATTATAATTTATAATATATTATACTTTTTTATTATATATTATTATATTATAAGATATTACTTTTTATTATTATATTATATCTTTTATATATATATATATATTATATTACATTACTATATATTATAATATATGAAATATTATATTATATTATTATAATATAATATGTTATTATAATATAATACATTATAATATTATTATTATAGTATAATATTATATGATTATAATATAATAATAATATTATTATTATATTATAGTATAATATTATACGATTATAATATAATAATAATAATATTATTATATTATAGTATAATAATAATAATAATAATATATTATAGTATAATTATTATTATAATAATATTATTATTATTATAATATAATATAATGATATATTATTTAATATGATAATATTATTATATCTTATTATTATTTAATAATAATATTATGTTAAATAATAATAATATCATTAAGTAAATATTAATATTAAATAATATATCATACTATTATATGATTATAATTATTAGTCGGATATTTGATTTAAAATCGGATATCCGATATTATCGGATATCCGATGTCAAATCGGATATCCAATAAGGCTCGGCTTAACCTTCCAGGTTTGGTTCCTAGATAGGTAAAAAAAAGTCAGAGCGGATTTTGAAGCGCTTTTAGGCGTCTTCAAACTCTCTTTTTTTCACATCGCCACTTTTTGGCACACCATGATCCTGCACATACCCTTTAATAATATTAATATTAAATAAATTTAATTAATAATAATAACTATATTAAAATATCATTAAATTAAAATTTAATAAAACTAAAAATAAAAATAAAATAACACAAACATTGCATTTAGGGCCCGCATGATTAGCAACAAAGGTACCACAGCAGACTATTGTCATAGCAGCAATACTGCACACTATTGCTATTGCTACAATACTTGATGTGGAACAACAATAAAAGATGTTACCAAAAAAGAAATGGGAGGAGAAAGGGGGTTGGGGGGTTGGTGGCCCCTACCCACCCGAACATATTTAAATTTTATATTTTAGATTTATTATTTTAAAATAAAACCAAACACCCCCTTCAATTCATTTTAATAAATTTAATAATATAATTACATAGTAATTATAAATTACTATGTAATCATATTATTATATTATTATTATTTTGGTTTTGGAGAGTATCCCTGCAATCCAAGCCCAGTGGGTTCCCTTTATGGGGTTAGCTTGGAGCAAGACTAATCCCTTCAGCCATGGGATAACCAACATTTCCCCCAAGTGTCCATGGCAGGGTAATGACGGGTAGGGGAATCGAACCCGAGACCATGGGGGTCACCCAAAAACCTCAGACCAACTGTCCTAACCCATGGGGGCTATATTATTATATATTTGATTAATTTTCCAATAGGAATCTGGTAGAGAAACCCAACTCAAATAGTTAAAATCTATAAAATAATTTATTTATTTTTCAAAACCCAAATCTTGATTTTTACCAATTAGATTACAAATTTATAACATCTACCAAACAAGGATTTCTAATTCTTCCATTTAATTATAGATGCTTTTGAGCATGAAGAGTGATAAAACATAAACAAGGGTTTTCTAATTTCTAATTTGTATATAGATGTTTCCTGAGAATGATGAACAACCAAATCCACACACAAGGTTTTCAATCATCAAATTGCTTATAGAACTTTTTCAAAAATAAAGAACAATAAATATGCAAAAAAAGTTTTCCAAATAGAAGAATTCTAAAACAAAAACACAACAAACATAGAGTAGACACAAATTCAAAGGATGGAGAACCATTGTACAAATAAACCTCAAGATCCTGACTAGATCTGATGCTAAAACAACAATCACACAAGGCACGTAAACAATCTCCTTTTTTTTTTTTTTTCTGAAAACCTTCCTCTCTAAAATTGCTCCTCCAAAACTCGGTTAGTGAAGAAATGAACTCTAGATCTCTGCTAAAGAGTTCTCCCCTAAATTTATGACTCTAATTGTGCAATCACACGAGGGAACTCACTGATCAAAATCTTTTAATTATCTTATTATCTTTTACATCTTTATGCACAAAGTTTTAGATATTTAATTTAAATATATTTTTTAATTAATTAGCTTTCTCTCTTTAATTAATTATTACATTGTAATTTCATGGATACGCTTTATGCAATTTAATTATAATAAACTTTATTAAATAATGGTTTCTCTCTCTAGTTAATTATGAAATTTTTTAATAATATATTTATTAATTCAACTAATAATATTATTTTGAGTTTATTATTAAAATAAAACTTCTAAATAATTATTTTAAAATTAAATAAATATAAATACACCTAAATTAGATAAATGAGACGTTTTAATAATATATTTATTAATTTAACTAATAATATTATTTAGATTTTATTATTAAAATAAAACTCCTAAATAAGTTATTATTAAATAAAATAAATATAAATACACCTAAATTAGAACTTTAATAAAATCTTTAAATTTAATTATTTTAATTAATTATTTTCTCAATTAATTAAATATAATTAAGTATTGAATTTCTTTATAAAATTTCCATTAAATTAAATCATTAAATTATCTTTTCATTTGGTTTAATTATAATAGAAAATCATCACATACCCACAAAACCAAAAATGACAACTCAACTGAAGACAAAGGACAAAGTCAAACTCTAGGGTCAAAGTCATGAATTCATGTCATTTGACCAATTCAGAAAGGTGAAACTAACTCAGATATTTGTCCTATTTTCTAGGACAATTGACTTAGGTTAGAATTTGGACTTAAGAGTTATCTCCCTACTTATACCATTGAAATGCTACGTTATGATACCCTCATTCTAGAAATTCAGGGAAGTCAATACTTGATAACCACAATTTGCATAAAATTTGTGCATGTACATACACATATATTCTAAACTAAATAGACAATGGTAGGAAGTGGTACATCATGTAGATCCTGACTAGCAGGTGATTGTGACTCCCTTCCTCAACCACATCATAAATGTCAAACATGAAGAAAACATACACGTACACCGTACACATACAAGTATGGGGTAAATATCCATAGAAAATACATATAAATCATTCATTTAACTAACATCATTAAATAACTAAAAGTTACTATATAAATATTTATATCATCATCAAATAATCATGAGGTAACTAAAATATCTAAGTAACTATATATATATATATATATACACACACATATAAACTGAATATGAAAGAATATCCAACAATCTAGAAAACAATGTCACTAATCATCAAGTATAAACATAAAGATAGCCTAAAAGAGTTCGACAATACAACAAAAAAGTCAACTAGTGATAGGCATTACAGTTTGCTATATGCTTGATTGGGTGTGTGGATTTTGTTTATTATTTTGATTATTTCTCCAAATCTGATTGAATGAAGTTAGTTTCTTATTTGTTTAAAGAAGAAAATCTAGAATTTAAAAAAAAAATCAACTTAGAGACTAGGGTTTGATTGACATTTTAAAATAGATTGAATTGTTAATATGATTTATATATCTTCGTATTTGTTTTATTTTATTTTATTTTGTTAAAAAAAGAGCTTGCAAGAAATATTCGACCACTGTACTGGTACCTAAAAAACCATTTTAAATATATACATATATAAAAACATTTTAAAACAAAGTATTTATAAAAAATAAAATTAAAAGTTTAATAATCATGGTGAGAGATAGTTCAGAATAAAAAGATAACAAGGAAATCAACACAAAAGAAAGAGTAAAACCACACCTTTAATTTTGATTTTATCCAAGCATTTACTTCTCTGTAGCACTAAAAGTATGCTCATCTCCCTTTTACTTTTTCTTTATTCCTTCTTTAATAATAAATAAATAAAAATATTTTTAAAAATTGGTACATGTCTCTTTCATGACAATGTTTAAGGATTTACCATTTATAAATTGTGTTGTATGCATCTAAGTTGGAATAAGTTTTGTTTCTTTCTTTAAAAACTGAGTCCTCATAATAAGCAAGGTATAGGGAGGATGTAGTACTTTGTGGCCTCTTGCCTATTTCCTAGGCATGCCAATGTTTCATTTTTTCTTAGTAATTATTTTAAATTAAAAAAAGACTTCCCCTTTTTTTAATTAAACTTTCCTAAAGTATTAATAATGGCCCAAATTTTATGTTTGTTTTAGCTAGTAAGAAGGTTCTTGATTAGTATAAAAGCTTTTGTAGGTTTTCTTTAAATAGATGTCATTTATGCATATGTGTAGGATCGTGGTCAACTAAACTATACCCTTAAGTGGCAATTAAATATTAGAAAACTGGGGTTATGTCAACTTGATGTGCAATTTTCAACTTGTTTTGAACTTTCTATCAAAAATTTGAGAGAAAAGAATTCTAGAAAAATGAATTTAGTTTTTAAAATACTAGGCCTTATCTGAAAAAAATAAAAAATTGATTGATCAAAATTTTTAATTTTAATGCAATAGTACAATATGTTTAGGACAAAAATATGAAGAAGATGTATGTCTGACCACCTTAACCAAAATTAAACAATAATATTTTTTAATAAGATTATAAATATAAAAAGTAGATTCATGCCTAGATGTGATACATATTTTTGAGTTTTTTAATTCTAAATAAATAAATAATTATGAATTCTCTACTATAGTATTTTTAGAATAAAAGAACTCTCCTGTCTAACCACCTTAACTAATTCAAAACTCTATAAAATTTATTTTTTCCTTTTTCTTTCCCTTATAGTAGAAGAAGCATAGAATGTGATGCATCTTTTGGATTTCAAAAATGTTGTACCATTTGAAAGTTATAGTTACATTTCAATCAATGTGTCAATCAACACTTTATATGTAATTTCATTAGAAAATAAGTAATAATTACTTACTAAACTCTTAATTTGACAGACATTACATTTATGGAAAGGTAAGAACATTCTTAAGAAACCCTTTTCATTTCATCAAATTTGGGTGAAAAAAAGAGTTGTCAAATACATGTTTGAAGTAAAAAACACATAAAAACATGTCAAAAACACATTTTTTGGGATGTTTTTAAAGTTGACCATGTGGGGTTGGTATCTAAAGATATACTAGACCTTATAAAGGTATTAATATTTTTGGTTTGGTATAAAGATGGGTGGGAAAAAGATTGGAATAGATTTTGAAATGCTTTGAGGTATTTGAGAACTACATATTTTTCAGATCACCACATTTTGGCACACCATGATCCTGTACGTATCCGTATATAATATTTAAAATTAATTTTGTTTTAAGAATAATAATAAAAAATTTGTGTGAAGGCTTGAATAAAATAAATTAAGGAAATTAATTACTATTATTTCTTTTAAATTTACATTATTTTTTTATAAGTAAATATCTATAAATTAAAACTATATGTATAAATAGTTTTAATGTATAAGGAAAAAAATTATCTTATAATAAAATTTAATCTAAATTAATAAATTTGGAGGATTAATATAGGTCCAAAACTTTATATTTTCTATAATTGATATATATATATATATATATATATATATATATATATATATATATATATATATATATATATATATATATATATATATATATATATATATATATATATATATATATATATATATATATATATATCATCATTTTATTATTTAAATAAATTCTTATGATGAAACTAGACTATTGATAAATAAGTTCATTAAATCATATAGTTGAAGTCTTAAGTTTTGTGTACAATTGATTTTGGAATTTTTGAGATGATTTGTTTTAGTTGGACAACTAGGATGTACACCACAGGTTGTCTTTGTGATTTATTTTATGTTTTTTTCTCTTTTCCTAAAATTCTAATGAGCTTGTGTTTTTAATTCAAAATTTTCATTTAAGAATTTTTTCTATGTTGTACATTTATGTCTACTTTGGTTGAGAGAGCCAACTTTCTTTTTTGTTGCCTAATAAGGAACCAAGTTTGATCTTTATGGGTGCTTTTGTATGGGAAACTATAGTGATTTCATGTTTAGGAGACATTGTCTAGGTGCATGTCTTTGAGAGTGGCTTGTGGTTGGGATCTAGGATCAAATTGGTTAGTGTTAGTGTAAACTATTGTAAGTTATGTAATAAGTGATAATCTAGTAAAATTAATATATTGGGGAAACACACTAAAATGATAAGTTAGAGATACTTGCCCTACATGTTCCTTGAGTGCTTGTACTAGCCAAGGAGGGGAATGGGATGATAGCTAGTGAGAGGTATTACTAGTTTGCCTTTATCTTCTTAGGAGGGTAATATGGTTTCACATGTCTCACTTTAAGGGTCGGGGGTTTGGAGTAACTAGTCTAGGGTAACTCAATGTTTGAGGGTCTAGGGTCTATTGAGATATCCATCTAGGGTAACTCAAGTAGTTTGACCATGTGATGACACTCCCTATAATGTAGCCTGAGTCTCCATAGATTTTTTTTGTACTTATGGTGGTGTACTTATTGTTGTATGTACTTAATGTGGTTTTCTTTACTAGTATTAATGGTGATTGGTGACTCATGAATGATGCACTTTTGAGATGTAGTTTTTCAATTGAGGTGTATATCTTCATTAGTTTTGTCTTGTGATTTTGGTATTTGATTTATAGTTGGTGTACGTATGTTGTTTTATCATGTGATGATGGTATTGGGTTTGCTTTACATTCAATTTGGATTATTTGTCCTTTCTAAGTAGATTGTATACCCTTGAGGTAGTTTTGGCTATTAGGATTCCTTGCCTAGGAGTTTTTTTATGTTTGATTAGCCATTTGTGGATCATTCATTACCTTCCTTGCATGATGGGAGTGGAATCCTAATTAGGTAACCATGCGGTCTAGAGGTAGTGTCTTCTTACCATTTGTACACCCCTCATATTGCCACTTGTTGGATGTTAGATAATGAAAATGTAAATTTACCATTCTTACTTCTATCTTGGAGACTTCTATTTGGATGGTGTATTTATGTTACCATGTAATTTGATGTACTATATCTATTCTCACATACTCTATGACATGAGTACTAGATGTTGATTATTAAATGTACTTTCATTGTATTAGTTGTACTTATTCATTTGGTTATGAGATTCTGTATCTCTTACTTCTTTATGATCATGAGGCATTATACTTGAGACTTAAACTAATTCATATAAACTTCTCAACATGACTCCATGTTAAGGAACCCTTGTGGAATTGAAATTGTGTTTGTAATTGCTTTCATATTTGATTCGTATGTTGATATTTCTTCTACATTCATGTCGTGCCTTGATGTTGTTTAAACTTTTTTTTTAAATAGTTCAATAAACATTGTTACATTATAGGTTTACTTCTCTTGGGTTCCCAAGTGGGGTGTTACATCTAGTATCAAAGCCAAGTTTCAACACTTGGAACTCTAAGAATATTGTGCACCATCACTTGAGGAATTAGTAGGCATACAATGATATTAAATAGTAAATATTTATTTACATCAAACTTGAAACCAAAAAATTGAACAACAAATTTTGAAGCCATAGAACTTTTGAACATGAAACTTGGAAACTAATAACATTTATGTTCTAGAATTTTTATTTATTTCTATGTGTCATGTCCTTACATTTTATGATAGATTGAGAGATGCTGATCTTTTGTTTGGTGTGTTTTAGGGGATATATTTCATTATGTGTTAAAAAGATGAATGTTGGATCAATATGGTTTTTAGTTTATTCTTAAACTAGAATCATATGGCTCTTAGTGACTAAAAGTGTAGGTATAGTTAACTTATTTGTAATACCTTTAGATAGTATATTTTGACTTTTAGTTACCCTAGTCATTGTAGTAGGCTTCTAGGAGTAATCCTATTTCTAGGGGGTGGATATAATGCCCACCTTTAGTTATTTTCTTAATCTAATTGTCAAAACTCATTTAGTCCTATTTTCATGAATTGATCAATGTTAGAGATATTTGATTTACAGTTATATGATATTACTTCTTGACTTAGATTAGAGATATTTATCAATGATGATTGTTAAGTTGACTTAATTTCACATGTTATAAATGTTTATGTTTGTGCATGCACTAATGATGCTTCAATGATTCTCAATTGTGATTGTGATTGGTCTAATGATGATGTCATATGATATGTCTATAATGACAATTACTTTATATTCGTAATGATGCATTTCTATGTTTGAGCATTCGAGGTTTGACTTGTGATTTATTATGATACTGACCCCATACTTTCTCGTGTATGGTGCACGTGTCTATTTTACCTTTCTATCTAACTTGTTTGATGTGGTTAATGGAGGGATTTGTAGTCACCTATTAGTTAGGATATACATAATCTGCCACTCCCTACCATTTCCTATTTAGTTTAGATATATATTTGCACATGTACATGATCATCTTTTATGCAAGATGTAGGTACCAAACATTGACTTCCTTGAATTGCCATGATGAACATGCCCTAGTAAAATACTCAAATGGTAATAATGGGAAGGTAATGATCAAGTCCAATCCTGACTATAGCCTAAACACTTGTCCTGCAAGGACTCATAATGTCTACCATTTTTTAAATCCCTGAATCTTTTGTGTGTATGTGGTTTGATTTTTGCTTTGGTTGATTTTCCTTATGCATTTCTTGAAGTTTGACTTGGTGATTTGCCTGATAATCTAGTTTTTTATTATTCTTTGATTAATCATTGAAAATATTAAAATAAGACGATTTTTCATTTATTGGAATTATATAAATTTTTAGTTAAAATTAAAAGAGTTATTTAAATTCCTATTTTTAAAAACTACATTATAAGGATTTTAAAATTAAATATTAAACTTTACTTATGGTGTAGCATTATTATTTAATTATTAACGATTCAAATTTAGTGGCACTTAAATAATGCACTTAAGTTATTTTTATTAATTAAATGATAAATAAATGTCTTCGATGAAATTTTCTTTAAATAAAAAATGGAGAAATAAACAAATAGTAATAAAAGAATATTTTAATTAAAAAGTGGATTAATTGTGCATGAAAGGAATAATTAAATAAAATAATTAAAATTTTAGAGTTGTGGAGATAGAAACTATAAAAGGTAATTAGAGTTCTATATTAGCATCTTTTGGATATAAACTAATAGGGATCAATAATACATACTCACATAAACTTACTAATATCCTAATTCTGACACTGATTTACTTTCATATATGGAGTTATTATTGTCTACTTGTTTTTATTTACATTTTTGCATCTTGCAAAATCATAAATAATAATTATAAATTCTTCTTCAAATACCCCTTTTTTGACTATGGGGGCTTATGCTCCAAAGTTTATACAGGTTGACAATTGCATAGATATATAGATTTTTGTCTATATATATGTACATGTAAAATATTATATACATAAATATGCCTAGATATCTAAAAGTTATTAAGATGTTATATTTGTTAGTATTCTTATTTTTTGACTTATCTGTCGGAACCAATTTCACTCAAAAGAATGAGAGTTACATAATCCAGTTTTGATCAAGATGGCTATTTACTTTCTAGTTATCTTACTAATAATTATAGATTAAGATTTTTTTGTCGTCAGCACCTTTATTTTCTAACTGGTCTACCTCTTTATTCCCTTCCAGGAAAATATGTAGAATCTAAGTTGCTTTGAAGCGATCTAGGAGATTTAGAGCTTCTTCTAGTTTAGAATTTAAAACCCAATTTGATGCTTCCCTTTTTCCAATGGTATTTAGGAAAATCTATGAATCCCCTTCAATCATAATTTTAGAGATACCTAGATTTAGACAAATTTAGAGAATTTCTTTAAGGGCTTCTAATTAAAAAAAGTTGTTAGTGGTAGATCTTATAGAATTAGCCCTTTTTGCAATCCTATTGAAAAAATCATTATTAATGATGCATCATATTCTAGCAATACCAGGATTGCCTCTTGAGGCTCCATCAAAATTTATTTTGGTCCAACCTATAGGTGGTGGAGACCATCTACATTTTTCCCTCGCCTCTGTATTCTTTTTTTTAAAATACATGAGCAAGGGATTAATTAGGTTTTTCCATCTCTTTTTCATTAAACCATCCCATTCTAAAAATGATCCTTCCTCTTTTTTACTTTTCCTAAGGTGAACATTTAAGGTTTCAACAATACATGCCTCAATTTTATTAGTAATCTCACCTATAGCCATATCCTGGTCATGAAATATTCTTATGTTCCTTTCTTTCCATACTTCCCAAACAAGGATAGATGGGAAAATATTCCATAGTTTGCTATAGATGCCACTATTACTATTAGTTTTACATTCCTTAAGAAGATCATCCAGATATTTTGGTAAAGGAGTGGTCCAACCCAACATATGCCTAAGCCACTCCCAACAATATTGTGTATATGGACATTTATATAAGAGATGGTTAGTATTTTCACTATCTTTCTTACATAACAAACATCTTGATAGTCCCTTAATGCCCATCCTTCTAAGTCTTTCAGTAGTTAAAATCCTATTTTTGGAGTCAATCCACATAAAGAAACTTGCATTTAGCAGATAGGAAGAGTCCCAACAAAGGTTAAGGGAAATATTCACTTCTTCCCACCTTTGGGATTGAGTGATTACTTTATATCCATTTTTAACACTATAACTACCATATTTTGATGTTGCCCATATGAGTTTGTCATTTCTCTCTAACTATTTTAATTTCCTCTTATGAATGTTTTTTTCATAAACCTTTTTTACTGCTAGTTCCAAGTCAATATTATCCAAATATTTTCATTCCCATCTTATACTACCATTAATATCTTTTTTAGTTTTATAATTGTTGACCTTATACCTGCATAGTTTAACTAATTGCTTTTTAAGAATAGCTATGAATCCCATGCTATCTACTAGTGGATGACCATCCCAATAATCCTCCTAGAAGAGAGCTTCATCTCCATTACCCACATCCCATATGAGATATTTACTAATCAAGGCTTTTTTTCTTACCATAAAGTTTGAGCTTTTGGATCCTTTAGAAAGGTTCCTTATTCTAAAAAAGGAGTAGGGACCAGCTACATTAAGGTATCTGTTATACAAAATTTAGCCCATTTTTGTTCTCTTTCTAAAAAATGATTCCATGTTAGTTTAGTCCCTAATCCTTCATTTTTCCAGCTTAAGCTTTTGATACCTAGGCTTTCTAATTCCATTGGTTTACATAAGTTTTCTAATTTTATAAGAGCCAATTTTTTCTATTCGTTGGTGTCATTCCAAAGGAAGATTCTAAGTTTTGCCTCAAGCTTCTTATTGATACTTTTAGATAGAGGTAAGCAAGATGGGGGTATGTTGGCAAAGTAGATAAAACTACTTTGGTCTTAGTAACTTTACTTGCTTTTGTAAGCCATTTATCTTTCCAATCTCCTATTCTTTTATCTATTCTATCAAGTATACAATGCCACCCTTTGTTAGTTTTATTGGCTTTTTCTAACTCTATTCCTAAGTATTTACATGTGAATGCACCTCTTTTGCATCCCATTATATTACATATCTGTCTTTCTATTGCAAGTTTCGTGTTAATGAAAAAATTTCTAATTTTTCAACATTCACTCTTTGACCTAAAGCTTCCATTTATTGTTTTATGATCATTTTGAGATTTTAGGCCTCATTTATTTTTACTTTCTCCTAATAAAATAGTATCATCTACATATTGTTGGTGGGTTATATTAGAAACATTTTTGGTTATGGTAATTCCCTTTATTTTTTTGTTAAAGTAGGCTTTGGTAATTTCTCCACTAAAGGCTTCTGCCATGATAATGTAAAGGAAAGGGAACAGGGGATCTCCTTGTCTTATACCTCTTGATGTTTCAAAGAAGCTATCGAGGGTCCCATTAATAAGAATTGAAATTTTAGTTGTTGAAATACATTGGTAGATAAGATTAATCCATTGGCTAGAGAATTTGAATGCTTCTAAGGTTTTCTATAAAAACCTACAGTCAACCATATCATATGCTTTCTGAATATCCAATTTCATGAACATGCTTGCCATTTTATTTTAATTGGTAGAGTGTAATGTTTCTTGTATAGTGAGTATCCCATCTAAAATTGATCATCCTAGTACAAAACCCATTTTTTCTTCTAATATAAGCTTAGGAAGAAGTGCTTTCATTCAATTAGCTAAAGTTTTGTCTATAATTTTGTAGATGGTGTTGCAAAGAGCTATGGGTCTAAAATCCTCTTAGTTTTCAAGATCATCTCTTTTAGGTATTTAAGTAAGAAATGTATTATTAAGTTTTGATAGTAATGAACCACTATTTTTTGATGCTTCAATGGCTTTCCAAAGGTCAATTCTAATAATATCCCAACATTTTTGGAAGAAGAAAGCCTAGAATTCATATTGATCTAGCGAACTATCAAGGTTCATGTTGAATAATAGAGATTTGACTTCTTCTAGAGATATGGATGAATTTAATGTTTTATTATCTTCTATAGACACCACTTTTGGTATATCTTCAAGAATTTTTTATTGACCTATCATATTCAAACTTTCAAAATTATTTAATAAATCATAGAAATGACCTTCAAAAATCTTTGATATACTATCAAGGTTTTCAATAATAGAGCCTGACGAGTCTTTAATTTTAATAATTTTCCTTTTAGCTCTATTGTGTAAAGTACTATTATGATTTTTTTTTTATTATGGTCTCCCTCTTCTAGCCATTTTACTCTTGATTTTTTCCTCTAGAAGACTTCTTCCTTTGCTAGAATATTTTCCTGTCTGGCAAGAAGTTATTTTTCTAGGAAGAAATTCTCATTATTCATAGCTTCTTTAATTACTTCTATATATAATTTTTTTAAGCTTTCTTCAATGTCTATTTTTCTTTAAATATATCATTGAAATGTTCTTTATTCCACTTAAGTATATTTTCTTTAAATTTTTTCATCTTAGAGACAAATATATACATTTTAGAGCCTTTAAAATTTCCTTGATTCCAACATTCTCTAATGAGCTCCATCAATTTTTTGTGTAAAAACCACATTCTTTCACATTTAAAAGGGTTTTTGATAGGTTTATTAGGTTCACAAAATTCAATCCTAATAGGATAGTGATCTAATCCTACTATAGGTAGAATTGAAGCTTGAATATCAACTTATAGTTCACTTAATTATCTTTTGAGGAAGAACCTATCCAATTCCTCAATGATAAAGGAAAAGTCTTTCATTCTATTATTCTATGTGAATTTTCCATTATTAATAGGTATATCAAATAGATTGTTAAGGTCTATCCATTTTTTAAATTCTACTAATGCTTGTGAAATTTGCTGGATGCCTCCAAATCTTTCATCCATATTCATAATAGTATTAAAAGCTTCACCTATAAGAATGAGTTCATTGCTATGATTTTAATAAATAGACTTATTTCTTCCCGTAGCAAATTTTTATCAGTGTTATGGCGTAGACCATAGATGTTTATTAACATTAGTTGTAAGTTAGTCTTTATTCTTTTAATTCTACTACTCATCCATGAGTTGTTTGATTTTAAAATATTTAGGATTACTTTCCTAGGATTCCAAAACATTCCTAATCCCCCCAAGGCTCCTCTAGATTTATGTAAGTTAACATTCTAACTTTCTAATTTCTTTACTAGCTTAACTCCTTCCTTATTCAATTTTTTTCTTGCAATGTAATAATTTCATAATCAAATTGTTTTAAGTTATGTTTTATTAATCATTTCTTACTAGGTGCATTTAAGCCCATTGCATTCTAGGTGGTGATCTACATGTTGCTATGGGAAGGTTCTTCCCCTTCCTAGGATTAAATAGTTGACTTATCTTTTGTTGTTCTTTTGCCTATCCATCTACTTCTCTTATTTCTTTAAGTGACTTCCTTCCTCTCTTAGCTTTCCTTCTGCCATATTTGGGAGTACTTGTCCCTTCTTGACTCATCATAATACCTAATAGCTCTATGTTCTCCTAAGCATTAACTGCACTTTCAGATTGCTTACATTCTTCCACATCTTTTACTTCATTTTCTAATTCTTTCATTATTTGATCTACAAGAGTTATTTGCATACCTATATATATATATATATATATATATATATATATATATATATATATATATATATATATATATATATATATATATATATATATATATGTATGTATGTATGTATGTATGTATGTATGTATGTATGTATGTATGTATGTATGTATGTATGTATGTATATGTATATGTATATGTATATGTATATGTATATGTATATGTATATGTATATGTATATGTATATGTATATGTATATATGTATATATATATGTATATATATGTATATGTATATATGTATATGTATATATGTATATGTATATATCTATATATATATATATATATATATATATATATATATATATATATATATATATATATATATATATATATATATATATATATATTATCTGCTAACTTTGGTGTACTCCATGTTCTACCCAACAAAGGAACATCTCCTTGTTGTGTAATTGTTTTGTCTTCAATTGTCTATACATCTTTACTTCTCTTATCTTCATCCTCAATGATTAAAATATCTCTTCTTAAATCTTCAAATGTATAGTTATCTCCACCTAATTTTAGAACTTGTTTCATTAGTTACTCTTTCTATTTGTCACTACTTTTATAAATATTGTCTAGGTTAAAAACTTGGATCAGCTCATCTATTAGGAGTTCCAAGTTCTCTTTCTCAGCCTCATTTAAAATTAAAATTTCCATATCATCAATATTTGACATATCATTATTGAAGAAGTCATGAAAATCTTATGTTAGTATTCCTTTTGTCTTACTCTGGTCCTTCTCCCTTATAGTGTGCCCATTGACATTATTCATAAGAGATTCATGTTTTGTATCTGGTGTCTACTAAAATTTGGACCACTTCTTAACTACCTCTTTATTAGGATCTATGATCTCCTTCATAGACTCTTCTTTCTATTATAATGGTGTCCCTAATAATTCTTTTGTGCATTTATCATTACTTCGCTCCAAAAATGTATCAAAGAAAAGACCTTTATTTTCAATTTCTTTAAGAATGCTATTAGAATTATCCAAGATATTTTTATCCTAAAACCTAGATTATTTTCCTGATGTTTTTTTCTTTTCCACTGATTTCTTTTGTATCCTTGGCTTTCTATGTTTTTTTTAGTTTCTTGTTTAACCTTCTGCCTCTGTTTGTTTTCTTTTGCATCTTGATATTAATTGTATTAGGTTCTATTTTTCCTCCTTCTCTTCTCTTGATATCTTTAGGACTTTGGTCTTCATATGTAGGATCAATTTCCAAGTGTGAGCTAGTGCCTTTACTCTCTTTCACATCTAACAATTCAATCATATCTTTACTATTATATGATATTAGAGATTTTCCTTTATCTTTGCTTTGAATTCTTTTTCTATTACAACTAGTAATATTTCAATAGCTTTCTTCTAATCTTTGTATTTGATTTCTAATATTGGAGTTATGACTATTGTTTTTCCTTTTCATATTTCTCCATCTTCCAAATCTAAAACTTCTTTCCCTATTATAACATGGCTACTCTTCCCCTAGAATTCCTTTTTGTTCCTAATATTCATCATAGGGAAGGTATCTTTAAGATTTGAGGTAGGTTGAAAAGTTTTAAATGTAATTTTCCTTTCCTTATTTAGTCTGATTATTTCAAAAATTTTACCTTCAAATCTATAAAAAAAATTAAAGTTATAAACAGATCTATTTTTTATTACCTTAATAGGTTGGAGTTCAAGATTTTTATTCTCTAAGTAGATCAAAAATTTAGTATTATTACAATATTTATAAGAAGCATCTATTCCTATTAGATTACCAATTGATGAACCTATATTCTTGAGAATCTCTAAATGCATAAGTTCTAGAGAGAGATAGAGTAAAGACCCAAGTTGGGATGAAGAAATTTTAATAATTCTTCTTGACGATCTAGGACCCATTCCAAGAATTTAACCACATGACCTTTAAAATAAAAAATAGAGATAAAGAGGAAATCCTTTTTGATATATTCATCACTACAATGAATGTAAACTAATCTATCTGAATGGTGAGATATACTTACTTGGTTTTGATAGAAATCCTTTAACCAGTTGATGAGATTGAACATTTATTGTTTTGGCCCTTTCCAAAATGCAAATACATCAACATTATGGCAATCTTGCCAACAATCTTCATTGTCCTAATTTTTGATAATTAGAGTTTTTTCCTCATTTTTAACATTAGGGTGAGAAGCTGATAAGGATAGAATGAGGGATTGAGAAGGAGCCTTGGGAAAAATAATCCTAAAATAAGGGGGGTGTATGTTTTAGGTAGGTTATATGCAGGTTTGAAATTTGACTTATCCAACTTATTATAATTTTCTGAGGGAATTCGCATAGGGATCAGCTAGAAAACCTATCTACTAGGTATACAGGGGAAATCTCTTATAGGTAGCATATTTGGTGTGATTAAAAAAGAAAAATTATTTATCAAGACTTTCAATGGAAAAAATGATATTAGGTTTTAATCCTTTCCATGCAGAATGTTTCTTCAAAAAATCTTGATTAGTAGCACCATTTATTTTATTGATGATCTTATGATTGGGATTTTTTTGCTAAACATTTGCATTTTCCTAAACATTTTTCTCAATTAGAGCCAAAAAGGAAAGTGTGTTCTTCACAGCATACCTCAGATTTGTAGATGGAGAGTATATGATAGGAGGTTTGTTGATGTACAATCTCCTAGACTTATTTCTTTCCCCTTTAGTGCTTCAAGGTGATGTCAAAGGAAGATGTCCCTACTACTTACATATTGTTTCTCATCTAGGGTTTTGAGAATTCACCAAATATTTTAGTTTTGCATTGTTGTAGTCTGCTCTACTTTCCATATTCGATCTAATCCCTTTACTAATGAATTCAATCAATGGTGAAATATCTACCCAAAATAATTGATTGTTGATAGGGAAACATGATGTTGAACTACACTTTTTTTGCCCTGTCATGGCTTAATAGTTCATTGATGTTCGCTCAACTTTTTCCTTTTAAAAACTTTACATTTTCAATTCATAGTTTTCCATCATAAATTTAGAGCCTAAAGTCAAAAATTTGTGAGCAATGGAATGATTAGATTTCAAAAATGACTGCTAAAGTTTGCGGATTTCATTTTGTTCCCCTCTATTAAAAATCTTCCATTTTCCTTTCTCAATCATAAAAGTGACTAAGAATTGTACCAGCACAAAGATTCTAAGGTTTTTATCTTGCTCTTTCCTATGGAATAAGGCTAGGCTACATCCAAATGAGGCAAAATTTCTAGCTGGGAATGGCGGATCCCTTTCAAAAGGGCCAGAGATGACCACCTCAAGGGATGCCCTCAAATTTCCCCACACACAATCAACATCTAAATTTTCTTCAAAATGTGAATGCACAGAGTTACAATCAATTTTCTAGAAGTTTTATGCGATATTCTCAACCATCATGGTAGTAATAACACACCTTTTTCTCTACAAGTTCAGCTATTCTTCATCCCCAAAGTCATTCACTATTATCGTAGTCCGCAGGTATATTATAATCATTGCTTGACTTTCCCTTTTTTTAATTAAAGTTCCTAAAGTATTAATATTGGCCTAGCTTTTATATTTATTTTAGGTAGTAAGAAGTTTCTTGATTGTTATAAAAGCTTTTGTAGGTTTTCTTTAAATAGATGTCTTTTTTATAATATTTTAAATTGATTCTATTTTAGGAATAATCAAATAAAATTTGTGTGAAGGCTTGAATAAAATAAATTTAGAAAATTTATTATTATTTATTTTATATTTACATTGTTTATTTTCTATAATTGATATATAGATGTATATTACCATTTTATTATTTAAATAAATTCTTATAGCTAAACTAAACTATTGGTAAATAAGTGGATTAAGTTATATAGTTGAAGTCTTAAGTTTTGTGTATAGTTGACTTTAGGATTTTTATAATGATTTGTTTTAGTTGACCAACTAGGAAGTACACTAGAGGTTGTCTTTGTGATTTCTTTTATGATGTTTCTATTTTCTAGAAATTTTGATGAGCTTGTGTTTTCAATTCAAAAGTTTCATTTAAGAGTTTTTTTCTATGTGGTTCATTTATGTCTACTTGGGTTGGGAGAACCATCTTAATTTTGGGTTTCCTAATAAGGAACCAAGTTTGATCTTTATGGGTGTTGTGGTATGGGACACAATAGTGATTGCATTTTTAGGAGAGGTTGTCTAGGTGCATGTCTTTAGGAGTGGCTTGCAGTAGGGGTTTGGGATCCAAAGTGATCAGTGTCAGGGTAACTTATTGTAAATTATGTAATAAGTAATAATCTAGTTATTAATATATTGGGGAAACACAAAAAAAAGATAAGTTAGAGATACTTGCCCAATGTTAGCCCTCATTTTCACTATGATTAAATCCTAAAAATATCAGTGTGAAAATGTTTTGAATTCTATAGTGAGGCTAGGGGTTTTTTATGTCATTTTATCAATTCTAGCAAAAAGATCTAATCTGATAGTTTTCCCATCCTTAGTGTTCAAGTTTTTCTTTGAACTTTATGAAAGGTGTTTTACCCTAGCAAACACTTGTATTAAGCACACACCCTTTCTAGGTTTTAAATTTTAAAAACCATCAATGGGTTGTGTTGTGCCTTAACCATTTGGCATTTTTATGTGAGATTTAAAGATTTTAAGTATGTGACTAGGTAACCAAGTAATCACACAGTCAAAGTGCTTCATTAGACTACAACATCAAATGGTGCAACTCAGTGAAGCAACTAATTTTCCTTTGATCATGGAGTCATGGAAGTTAAGCACTTGAACTCTTTTTATACCATGACTAGATGAAACACTAAATGAAGCCTTAGTCTTAGGGTCATTGGAATGTGATAGATAAGTTGAAAATTCATGGTGACTAGGCAACGTATGGTTAAAAGTATATAAGAACCTTTGTCTGCATGGTCACAAGGTGACTAGATAGTTAGAAGATTTCACTATGAAGGAGTGACCAATGCAAAATACTTGAAGCTATCTTTTAGTCACATGATCATTGTTAGTTAGGTTATGATATCAATGTAAACTACAACAAGATGATATGGCTTAGAACATGATCAATCACACAATCGCAATGTTAGCTAAACATTGAAGAGGATAAGCCATAACTTGGTGAACATGACTATAAAATATATGAAATCCTTTATTTTCTTGGTTGAGCTTACAAGAAGGATAAGAGCTTTGAAGTTATCAACCCAATGAAATAGCTAGAATGATATAAAGATATAGTTTGATCACTTAGTCATGACATTAAGATGAAGTCAGTCGAACCAAGCAACAACCTAGCAAACCTAGTTACATATACTGATTTGAATGGCTGCGTGGTTAAGGATCAAAAGAAATCTTTAAGTCACAACCATGCAAATAAGTCAGAATGAAAGAAGGATATAGTGTTATCTCTTAGTTAAAATCTTAAAAAATATCAGTTGAGTTGATCTACAACCCTGGGAAGCCTCAAACTAAACTACATAGAATTCCTTGATTGGATGGTCGCAGAAGTAAAATTTTAAAAGTGGAAAGGTGTCTGAAGCTGATTTCATGACTAAGAATTATAAGAGCTATGAAGTTAGTGACCTAATGACACAACTATAATGATATAAGGATATAGTGTGATAACTTAGTTACAATTAAAAAATATCAGTTAAGTTGAGCTACAACCCTGAGAAGCCTCAAACTAAACTGCATAGAATTCCTTGATCACATGGTCATAGAAGTAGAAGTTTAAAAGTAGAAAGGTGTGTGAAGTTGTGATTTCATGACTAATAAAGGAATTTTAATAGTTTCAAACCATAAATGAAAATTTTGATGAGATGGAGTGACCATGCGATTGAATTTATATAAGGATTCAAACCCTTAAGGTGCTCAATCACATGACTAATGACTAGAAACATTAGATAGACCACAAAGTAGTGAAAAGTGTTTGAAGTTGTTATTTATAATTGGTTAATAGTGATATGTGATTGTTGTCATTTATGGAAACACATAATGTGCATGCTCACAAGAAACCTCAGAAATAGAGATAATTAAAATGCTTGGTAATTAGAAAATTGTCGAAGTATAGAATTTGGTTTACAACAATGTATTGTTTTGTTTATAACTTGTTGCTAACATCATATTTTGACTAGAAAAGTTAGATAAAGATAGTATGCATGTTGGTGATGACATGTATAACCTTAGAAGTTGGTACAGATTATATAGAATAGAGATAATCATATTTGAAGCAAAATAGGACAACAAAATTGAAAGAAAGGATTATTTTGTTTACAAGATAATTACTTGTCCAATTAGGGACAACATCCTAGATGTTTACTCTAAGTTAGAAAAAGTGGATTGTGGTCTTAGCTGACCCAGTAGCAATTTTTGTAAAGGCATGGTATTTATGCAAAGGGCATTTTGTGATAAGAAGTGTGATTGAAAGTGCTATCTTGTAATTATGATTGTATGTGAACTTTTGTGAAAGCAATATATGCAAAGTTTTATATTTGATATTTTGTGATCCAAGATTGAGCTAAAGATTAGAGATTAGTCAATGAAGAAGATACAATATTTATATTCCAAAAGCTTGATTACTTGTTTGGGCAATGAGCTCTTCTTGTAATTAGAAGTGCATGTTTGGGCAATGGGCCCATCTTGCATTCTCTATACTACAACTCCTAATAGGGTTTGAATTTCCTAATAGGGATTCAAAGTCTCCTAACAAGGACTCCTTATACTAAATTTACTCATTGACTCCTAACAAGGTCCATCCTCTACCAAGAAACTTATATATCAATATAATATTTGGTGGGTATCATTCCCACTAGGGTTTTCCTAGTTAACAAAATATGGTGTTATGAGTTATATTTGTGCATTGTTACTATTACTATTCAGCATTACTTTATTGCTTTGTTATGCATGGTTTAAAATAAGAAATAATATCTAGTTGGAGACTAATGTTTGTAGATTACTGATTCAACCCCCCCTCCCCCCCACCCACAGTAATCTCTATTTCTAACAATTGGTATCAAAGCAAAGTTACTTTGAAGAGACTTAATAGCTTGAGTAAGATCCCTATGGATATGAAATAGTTAATGAAGAAGAGGCTCTTGAACAAATTGATCTCCTTACTAAAGAAGGAGATAAATTGAAGGATAGATATGAAGACTCCAAAGTGTGCATTAGCCAATTGGAGGAAAAGATTGAACATCTCAAATCCAAGCCTGAATCTACTAAATTTGGAACTAGTGTTGATGATTATTCAAAGCTATTATAGAATACAAGAGCTTGAAGCATGAGTTGGAAATTATGAATCTGAAGTTGACTTTGAGAAATGATCCTAGCAAAGTTGACTCTCATTTGAAGGCTGAGAACACAGATCTGAGAGAAAGTGTAGCAAAGAAAACATCTGAGTTTGAAACATTGAAAGAAGATCATGAAGAACTTCATAAGTATAATACCATTGTGAAAGGTGAATTAACTCATTGTAAGTAGTAGCTTGAGAAGCTTTATTCTAGCAGAGAAAAGCTTGATGATTCAATGTCAATACAAAGACCTACTTATGATAAGACTACTCTTGGTTATCTAGTCAACATGTTGGGAAGAAACCTAAGATTAGATTAGATCCAAAAAAAAAGGATAAATATAATGATAAAATTGAATCTAGTCAATCTTTTGATAAATCTAAAGAAATTGAGTAAAACAAGGAAGTTGGAATTTTGGATGAACCAAAGCAATCTCCTAAGGAAACTAGGTATGAATTTAGAGGTAATTTCTTTTTATGTAATGAGATAGGTCATATGAAAAGAGATTGTACTAATAAGTCATTTAATCATGTTAAGGACTTTTATTGCCATAATTGTCATGGTATGGTTCATAATGCAATTGATTGTAGGAAACCTAAGTATGATAATGATAGAAGGAATAGTAGAATGTTTGGGAATACTAACCCTACAGATAGAAGAAGATCTAATGAAAGGACATCAAGAGAAGGAAGATCTTGTGAAGAAAGAAGATAGATTGTTTGTTATAAGTGTAACAACTTAGGACACATTGCTCAAAATTGTCATGCACTTTATGATCAACAAAATTGTAGAAGTAAAGCACCAATATATCTATTATGTAACAACTTTAGAAACACCATAAAGTACTATAGAATGGACAAAAACTTTGAAGATGCAAGAAACAATGGAAGAGACTTTGGAAATAGAATGATTGATGGAAGAAATGCCATAAATGATAGAAGGAACCATAAAAGGAACTCTAGAGCTAATAAAGACAATGAGGAACAATGGCACATTGTTAGTGAACTTCAAGAAGAACTTAATTAGGCATTTGTGAAAGGAATCAATATCTCAAAGGAAAATCTAGATGATGATGAGATAGGAAGATCAAAGTCAGTTGTTGAGTTTGATTCAACCGAGTTGAATTAAGCTTGTTCATAGCATTAGAACTTGAAAAATTCATCTAGAAATTGAATTATAGGTAGAAAAGTAGGGAAAAGGTGTATCCAGTTATGTTTAGAAGGTATCTAAGCTCACTTGTAATTTGGAGCTTATTTAAACAAGTTATAAAGGAATTTAGAGTTATTGGTATTATAGACAAGGGTTAATTCTATAACAAAAGATGAAAAGTATGTTTTTGTAGATAATTTCATGAAGTCTTGTAGAGTTTTTTCATGATGGAAAATAGTTATGGAAAACCTTGAGTGGCATCTGAAGATTAGAAAAATGATTTTGAATAGTTATTTGATTACAAAATGTAATTGACAGATTTTTCATGTTTGGAAAGTATGAAATCAATGCAAGTTCAAGTTGATGGACTAAATGGAGTACAAAATTGATTTTTACTTCATTACAAATACATCCAAAGAAAAGAGCACTTAGAAGTGACTAGTTAGAACAATTTTGAAGCAAACCCCATTTTTGGAAAGATGTATTTTATCAGTTTTCTAAAATTTTTTTTGATAAGAGTTCATAATTGATAGAATCATGGATATGTTAGTAGTGCACAATGTTGAGAACAAAGATAGACCTAAGTAGAAGATTGTTTCTATAAAACCTAGTGATAGAAATCCTAACTCAGTGTTGTCTATCACTCCAAAAAATGTAGTATATCTTGAAGATGTAGGAAGTTATCTGAACAGTAAGTTTGGGTCTATTGGTAATGGATTCATGAACAAAGGTATGGAATTAGTTTTAAATCATGACATGAATATGAACCCTAGATTTGAACATTTAAGGGAACTAGACCTATTCAAATATAATTTCTGCCATGAGTTGGACATAGATGAGTGGACACAAATCATATTGAGTAGGATACATGATGGAAAACTATGAATACAAGACAATGTAATTAATATTTTTGCCAACCTTATTCATGAGGAAACTAGTCTTAGTAAATAAGGCAATGTACCTATAGGTGAGAAAATGGTCAAGAGGAAAGTTGAGAGTTATACAAAAGTAGTATATAATGGAAAGGCTATGGTGATCAGCACCATCAAGCAAGATGATGTAAGATTTTTGAGTAGAATCATTGCCTATTCTATGTGTGTAAGCTCAAAGATTGATGAACTATTAGTCAAATTCATCTATGTAGCTTATAAGATATGTGTAGAGAAGGAACAAGTGAATCTTAGTGAAATTCTGAGAATGCAACTCTTGGAGAACCTAGAAAAGATCAAGAGGATAAAGAATGTTATGTTTAGATTCTAGTCATTGATCAATCGCATATGTTTTCATGTACTTAAAATATTTACTTATTTATTAGTCATAGACATAATGAGAAATGACAGATGTACCATGGAGAAGATCATAGAAGTATGCAAAAGGCATCTTACAAATAAGATATTAGGCAGTGGTAACCTGATAATGTGAACATTTCATAATGAAATGAAACAGAGATTCATAATTGCACCTACAATTGTTGAAATATTTAAGGAAGACATTTTCATTATGGTTGATATAGATTATACCTATATTCAAGTATTGGAACCTTGAGAAACATTTCTTGATCCCTTGGGTTATGAATTGAATGAAAAAATAGCAATTAGTTATATTGATTTATTGTTGAATTTAGAAAAGGATAAAGTAGAATACAAATTTGGTACCTATGATGAGATTACCTAGTCAGCTCATTAGGAAACCTTGGAGAAGGCTTCACACAAAAAGATAGAATCTATTATGAGGAAAGCACTATCAAAGGTTGGAATGACTGAGAGTGAGTCTAAGGCTATAAGAAAAACTATGAAGCAAGGAATACTAAATGTACATCCTTTATTAGTATATGTTTCAAAAACATCTATGAAATAGAGAATTTTGTATTTAACAATCTCAAATGTTCAGCCTAGTGAACTGAAAAGAAAATCTAAAATATTGGTGAAAGCAATGACCACCAAGACAAAGCAGGTAAAACAAAAAGCCACCAAACCAAGAAAAAGATAGAAAACATTGTTGAAAATTGTTGTCTAGTGATGAAGAGGAAGAAGAACAAGAGATCAAGAAAGAAGAGAAAGTGACTCCATCAAAGCAATTAGTAAACAAAGCTCGACAACCTTAGAAGCCAAAGATAGAGAAGATCAACACAGTTATTGCTAAAAGGTAACTTTGTTCAGATGAACAAATTTTATGATTTGTATAATAGATTTGAGAAGCATTAGATTTATATGTCTAATGTGAGATATATTATAGAAAATAATCTAAAATTGAAGAATCTTGAGAGTTTAATTAATCAGAATGTCTATGAAAGACTCATTCAAAAGAAGGCTCTTGCAAGGGAAGAAGATCTAGAACTTTGGAACTCTATGTTTAGAACTATTTGCAAGATTGATGACAAAGAAGAGATTAAAAGATTGTTGAATAACCTCACACCATATTTTAGAAATAAAGTGAAACCATTTCTATTTATGGTTGGTGAAAATGATAAACTAAGAAGTGAGACTGTGGGAGCAATCAATCAAGTGTTGATAGAGTCAAAGGCAAAATATCTCCTCTAGTATCTAGAACCTCAAAAGTGTTAGTGAGTGGTGACACTATGCAAATTGATTAGACCAATGTTACCTTTAACATTGATGATACTAATCCATTTGAAGCCTTCAAACCTAATGAACCCAATACCAAGGATATTAAGGACAAACTAAGATGGACTGAAGAGGAGAAGAGGTTATTTAAAGAAGATAAAAGGAAAATAGAAGAGGCCAAGAAGAAGTTTCTTGAGGATGAGAAAACAAGATTGGAAGAGAAGAGAGAAAAGGAAAGAAAGGAAAGAGAAAAGAAAGAAGAAGAAGAGAGAAGAACAAAAGAAGCAGCTAAGAAACAAAGAGAAGATGATAATAAACCATCTAGTTCATCCACTCTACTCTCTCTTGCCAATTTAGCAACTAATGATGATGATCAAATAGATTTGATATCATCCCTATCTAAGCTTATAGAAAACCTTAATGGAAGTTACTAATAGACTACATAGTACTTGTAATACCCCAAAATTGGCTCATTGCCATTATACCAATTCTAGTCTATTTCTGATAATTCCAAAGTCCTATTCTAATAGGCAATTCTCATTCTACTATTCACTACTTGACTTAATTGTCAGATGCAGAAAAACCCTAATCTACATTCATCATATTTTCTTATTTGATTCCTATAGTATGTACTCATATTAGTTGCATTAAACCTACTTGATTAATATTTAATTTAATTATTAACTATTTATACTTTAATTAAATTAAATTATATCCTAAGGCTAATATACTATGGAATTAAATTTATTTAATTTAATAAATACGCCTCTCTTAATTAATTAAATGTAATTATTTAATTAAATGGGAAAGGTATTTCTAATTAATTAAAAGAAATTATTTAATTAAATAGAGTACTTACTTCTAAATAATTAAACAAAAATATTTAATTAAATGGGAAGACATTCCTAATTAATTAAATAAAGTTATTTAATTAAACATAAGTGTCTCTAATTAATTAAAGATTATTTAATTAAATAGAAAAAGTAATTATGAGAGCATATTTCATTTTATTAAATTAAATATCTCAGCAAAATCTCTCTTCAGTTCAAAAAAGGGGAATTTCCAGTTCACTATTGATCAAAAATGAGTTAACACAGTTAACTCCTTTTTCTACTCAAATTAAAATAGTTAACTCCTTATTTATCTCAAATTAAGTTTGTTAACTCCCTTTAACTTAGGAATCTCCCTTTATGACTAAAACTCATCTTCAATCCTGACCGTTGATCTGAATCGATCTCAACCGTTGATGGATTCCAGGAAACTCTATTTAAGATACCCTCATCTCTTCATTTGGGAGAGGATGAATTGATTTGCTATCAAATTTTTGTTGAAATTCATGCTCATATTTACTTACATTTCTTGCATACATTCTCATTTTTTAGTTTAATCTCATTTTAGTTTAATCATGCATATGCCTAATCTAGTTTGCTTCATTTGTTCTTAGATTACATTGCATCTTTCATTTTCTTAGATTAATCTGTATACTCATTCTTAGCTAAATTCCATTGTCAAATCCTTCGTTCTTAGAGGGTTTGGTTGCCTACACCTCGATTCTGAGGATATTAATAGGCAAAATCCCTTTAGATAGAAGGCAACAGGTCACTTTGCAGGGCAAATTTTGGATGAACAATTCAATGTTCATTCCGCGACGAATTTGCAAATAAGGACTGTGTTGAAGTGTGTGTGTTAGCATAGGCCACATTTTCACGCATACATTTCTGGCGCCCACCGTGGGGCCGCGAAAATCAATTTTTCTGGCCTCTTTCTGTATTTTTTTAATCATTTTTTTGTTCTCTGTCTGTACTATTCCGTACAGGTTCAAATCTTCGCACGAAACTATTCATTTTTGCGTGAGGATCTAGAATCTTCGCGCAAAGATTCTTTTCATATTGCGCGAGAAAGTTCTTTGGCACGCGAATCTTCGCACGAGACATTATTTTTTTGCGCGAGCTAAATTTAATCTCGCGTGAGCCGGATTTGATTTCGCACAGGCCGTAAAACTTCTTCGCGCAGACTATCAGGAATTTCACGCGAAACTCTACTGACAGAGGCAAAAAATTTTTTGCATTGATTTGCGTGTTTTTTGATTTTTCTGTTGACTGTTAGCAATTTCTAGTGATTCTGTGTTTTTTCTTGATTTTTTTGAACAGTATAGTAGCAATTTCTGCAATAATGGGAAAAGCGTGCTAAAGTTGTCAGAAACAGGTAAGAATCTACTAAGCGCGTTGCGAGGATCACCAGGTAATCTTCATGAGCTGATAACATTTCATTTGGATCTAAAACAAACATCTTTTGTTTTGAGCTTGTGTGTCTCCTTCTGTACTTCCATTTTACAACACATGCATAAACTCATACTAGGGTGTAATCTCTGTTAGTATTCATTTAGCAGGCTTAGTCTTTAGTGATAGATCTGATTAACTATCTTGGCTTATTGGACTCGCTAATCCGTCAGCCCCTCGTTCCACCCTATGGTTGCAAGCTCAGCGCCACGTTAAATAGGGGAGGGGTCTACAGGACATAAGCGTTAAAGGCTCCACAAGGCAACCCTTTTGTGCTTTTTAGAACTCACTAATTTCTGAGTTGTGGACTCATTTTGGCTTGTGTGAGGAGTTAAATGTTCCACATCTTTGGACTCACCTCACATTAGTTAAAGCGTTAAGTGTACCACCTTGTGCTTTTTTATTACTTTTAGATAGATTTGCTTTTAGGAATTAACCTCTATACACACATAGTAATTAAGCCCCCATGAACACTATTCGTGGATCTTGAGGGAGTGGGTTCCTAGTGAAACTCCTCTCTAAGACGGATTCCTTATGGGTGGGGAGGATACTTTGAGCATCTCGTAGATAGATGAATCTTTGACTTGTTGATTAAGGCATCCTTTCTCCGAAGAGGTTGAAAAGGTGAAAAGGTCTCAGAACCTTGAATCTAGAAGCTAAGTCCCCTTGTGGTATACTATTGTGAGTCGGTCACCTTTAGAGAGGGTTAATCATAGCAGGCAATCCCTCTACAGGGAAAACTGTGATGACGGAAACTCAAGCAGTAATAGCCATTTTCGCCATGGTAGTGACAATCGCTATATAAATGTCCTTGTGGAAGAAATCTCCATAGGTGTGGTTCATTGTGGGTTGTCAGATCTCCCTAGCAGCTCTTGAAGATTAAGTTCTTAGACTGTGTCAAAACCTCGGTGCGCCGAGATTGGAGGTCACCCCTGTGAGCCATAAAAGTTGCAGAGTCAAACCATTATTAAATACCTTAGAGAAGCCAACTTTTATTTTTCTAAGGAATGTGTGCAATGATTGCAAAACTCTTTGAAAATGTACACAAATAGCTCTCTTATGGATTAAACAAAAACTAAGTCACTTGATTGTTCATGCGCAAGGTTTCTTTTTCCCTTGCTCATTGTTTTCGGACATGCTTGAAATCACTTGCTTGCTGTTCTACGTGCCTGTTTATCTACCTGGTTATTTGATTGGTCAAATTTTTTTTCAAAATTAGTCGCTGTTGTGAAACTATTCTATTCGTTCGTGAGAAATCATTTTGGTTTTGCGTGAAATCATTTTTCTCTCGCATGAAATCATTTGGATCTCGCACGAAGCCATTTTTCCCTCGCACAAAATTAAAGATCTATTGCGCATCTTCGCGCGATATAGAAACATTCTCGCGCGAAACTAAAAACTGTTACTGATCTTCGCGCGAGACATAAACATCTTCGCGTGGGCCGTAAAAATTCTTCATGCGACCCGTAAAGGTTTTTTGCGCAAAGTTTTGTATCAGCATTTACAATCTGGGTCTGTTTTAGCTATCTACAGCCTGCACGCTGTCCTTTTTTGCATCCATTTATCGCTCTTTGTTTGCAAACAGTCCTGGAACAGCGACACTTTGCTTAATTGAAAACTTGTGTCTTATACCTTGGCTAGTCTCATCTCATACATCCTCGTCTTAATGCTTGCCATACTTTGTGCTGCAGTGGTCATAATCTCTGGCTGTTCTAGCCTTTAAATCAGACCATTTGTGCCTTAGTGAACAACATTCTTGTTACTATCTTGTCCTTTTTGAGACTCAGTCTTAGTATAGTCCTTGTCTAGGTTCTAGCTTCTTGTCCTTGCCTATGACTGTCACAACCAGAAGTGGCAACATGTTTTATCCTAATAACATTAGACGTGGTCATGCAAGGGGTCATAATCATAGTAGGGGTAGCTTACCTTTTGCTATGCAATCCATATCTAGTTTGGCTAGCGAGGCGTCTTCACGGTCTTCCTCACCTGCAAGGTCATCTCAAGATCAACAAACATTTCCCAATTTGCAACAAATTGGGAATCTTTTTTACCAAAAGGATACTGAGACAGGTAGGAGTCCTGCATTCTCAAACACAATGTATGACCCTTTCTCCACGGACCCTTTTCAAACACAACATATGGAAACTGAACAAGTTCCTATAATGACTAATCATGAACCTGAATGGGGTAGCCATAGTCGACATCAAGAACAACCTACGGATGATAAGGAGAAAGAGAAAGAAAATGACACTGATGAAGAACAAGAAGAGGTGGAAATCCTTCCTGAACACATAGTAAGATGTCGAAGAGACAAAAACTTTCAGAAGGTCATGGGAATCCTAATCAATGAAGAGAAAGAAAAGTACTTTCTCAAACTTGCCCAAGAGGGAGCTAAACTACCCACACATTTTGATGTGGAGACCATTATCACACGTGAAGAAGAAAATGAGACCACTAAACTCCAAAAACAACTGAAAATTATGCAAGACCAATCAGCTCAGATGATGCATGAGAAAGAGAAACCCAAAAATACATACACATTGGATGCTCTTTGTTCATTTCCATTTGACACAAGTATAAACATGCCGCCTTTCCCAAGAGGTGTAGAACTACCCAAATATGACAAGTACTTTGGTACTACTGATCCCCAAGATCACTTGTGAGAATTTGGTGCTTTGTCTATGGAGTTTATACACAATCAAACGTACCTCATGCATTTATTCCCTAGAAGCCTAGGTGGTCAAGCTTTGGAGTGGTTTTCACATTTACCTCCTGGTATCAAGACATTTGACGAAATTGCTAATTCATTTGTTCAGCAATATTCTCATAACATTCAACATCCTGTAAATATTCGAGATCTATGCAACCTTAAATAGAAGGTTGGTGAGCCTTTTCTCACTTTCCTCCAATAGTAGAGACAGCTTTATACCAATTACTCCCGTAAAATCCCAGAAATAGAGAAGCTCGACATTTTCACCGATAACCTCTTACCTAATTTCAGGTATAGAGTCCAACTACAAGGTCCGTGTACCTTTGAAGACATGATTACATAGGCTATCCGTATTGAAGAATTTATGGTCAAGAAAGGTGAGCTCACTCTTCAGAGAGACTCAAAACAAGGTTCCACTTCCAACAAGGATAAAATCAAACATGTCAACAAGAATCGAGAAATTGTACATGATGGGGCTATTGATAATGTCACACCAAAACTTGCTAAAGTAGCATTTAATCTCACAAACTGCTTCAAAGTGGCCAAAAGTGCTGAGAAGCTTCCTCCTGACAATAAAATGTCTGGGAATAAACCGAGAAACTCATGGGCAACACGACCCAAGCGAGAGTATACGCCTTTAGGAGAACCTTTGGATATGGTTTACAAAACATTGCTACAACACAAGCTTATCTCACCAATGGATAACCCTCGTCCATATGATCCACAACCACATCCACCATGGTGGAATGAGACCTCATTTTGTGAGTATCACCAAAACAAGGGTTATAAAATCATCAACTGTATAAACTTACATCATAAAGTCTAAGACATGATTGATGCTGGTGAACTTGTGGTAGATGGACATAACAAAAACTTGGACCACAAGGAATTCAAAGAGCCTTTCCCACCTTATGAAAAAGGAGAGACTTCGAAACCAGAACCCTACAATAAGGTCAACTATACGTATTCCAATGATGACAATGTCATTCACATGGTTGAACCTGTAGATTTTGAATACTATGACGTTTTTACCATAAAGGGGAAACAAGATAACGATAAACCCAAGACACCATTTGTCTTGAGAGGCCCTACTTTCAATAACATGGATAATACGTCTTCGCAACACTGTGCTAATGCTGTTACTCGCTCTCATGCAAAATTGGTGGTCAAAGGCCCTACATCTCCTACTTTAAATCTCGAACAAAACAAGGGAAAAGCCCTTGCTGGTCCATCTGGTAAAGGTGCAAAACACATGACGAACTTGATTGTAACCAGTTATAGTGTTCTAGATCAATTGAAACGAACCAATGCTCACATTTCTATATTTGAGTTGCTTAAAATCTTGCCTGCTCATAAGAAAATTTTGGACAGAGCCCTCACTAAGACAAATGTTCCTCAGGATCTTGATCTTGAATGATTTCAATCCATGGTAGGTCACTTGACCTCACCTCATCTTATGACCTTCTCCGAGGAGGATGACAACTCACTGAATCACCCACACAATCAGCCTCTATACATTGAGGTTATGATCCACCAGACACATGTTCGTCAGGTACTCATTGACAATGGCGCTGGCCTAAATATTGTTTTTGCAGCTCTACTTAGACAATTGGGTTATTCTAAGGACTCTATCGATCATCGATGAAATATCACTATTAAAGCATACGATGAAGTAGAACGAAAGTCACTAGGTCTTGTGACTTTACCAATTCGTGTCGGTCCTATCGAAAGGGATGTCACCTGTCAGGTTCTCGACATTCCCTTAGCCTACAACATTCTGTTAGGATGGCCATGGATACATGAGATGCACGATGTGCCATCCACATACCACCAATGCATTAAATTCCCATTTCATGGCTCTGAAGTTACTATTCCAGCAACTACTAGCTACACTTGCAATATGCTCAAAGCTGTTGAATCTTTCATCCCTGCTAACTGTGAGTCTACTGATTGCCACAACAATAAGCTGAAACAAATTGAGTAGTCATTTAAATTGAAAGAAACTGGTATGGGAGAGTACCACATGGAACCAGTGTTATCATTAACATCAATTCCAGAATCCCCTCGACATTTTGGGAGACCCTCACTAGCAAAGAAGCCATTCGTGTTGACACCTCATACCAAGTTTAATGGTTCTTTTGTCAAAGCTACAGTTCCCTTAGAAGATGAAAGTGAAAACAAATTCATTGCTACATGGCTTTACAAAGAAGAGTCTCCAGTAGACCTAATAGAACAAGTTCAAGAAATCACTCCTAAGAAGTATGGACCTGGTCTTAAGCTTATGAAGCATTTTGGCTACAAGGGAACTGGCCCTATTGGGTGCAATAACAATGGTTTAATAGATCCTGTCAAAGCAATAGCTCGAAGCAACAGTGACACAATTGGCCTAGGGTTCAAGAAGGTTCCTTTCCATTTGGGATCCAATAAATTCATACTTGTACCTGAGAGTTCATCTAAAAATGAGTCACAATTTGAATCAGGTACTCAAAAGGAAGAATCTAATGATGAGGATTCTTACCCTCATCCTATTCCTTATGATATTGCTAAATTCTTTGCTAAGCCAGATGACTTTGTGCCACGTGTTAGCACTCTGGATGATACTAGTGATTCTTCTGAGGAAAATGGTGAGCAACTCGAATATCATTCAGAAAAGGGAGAATCTAGTCAGTCATGTCATGTTGAGTATCTATGTAAGAATCCAGAGGCTGAAGGAGAGTATGTCCCTATCACTGTTGGGGAGTTCTATAGTCTCTCACCATGTAGCACCGATTCTCATGAATATGAATTTGACAATCTTTCAGAAGTGACTACTGATAAAGACATTGACCAAGTGCATGTCTATGAAAATAAAATCGAAGTGAGTGAAACGTCTAGGGATAGGTCACAAGGGTCTAGTCCAACTAGTGTCTTAGATTCATCAATTACTAATGTTCATACTCCAAGACATTTGAATACACCTGTGAGTGAGGTCATCGTAGGTCTCGAATTGTTGGTCCACAAATTTAATAACTATACTGTGAACGCAATTGAACCAGCCACTACTCTCTCACTCGCACATCCTGAGCTTATAGATTGGAACCCCAATGCATCTAACTCTGTCCTAAACTCTCACCTCTGAGAGGAGCAGGAGGAACAGGGGCAACAGGTGGTGGAGGCGGTGGTGGCATATCCGGCCTGACAGGAGGTCATGCACCCCCGGACTCTTGTGCGTACTGAGAGAATTGATGCACCTACAATGTCTCATCAGGTACTGCACTAGTGTATGCAACATAATAATATGCAGCTCGAGCAGACTGGAAGCAGATCTCATCTTGTGCCAACTCTAGCCTCCGCTCTGCAGCCTCCGCGCGCTCTCTCTGGCAATCTATCTCTCTCTGTCTCTCTACTAACTATGCATCCCTGACTACCACTGTAATCTACAACTCTCCCAACTATCGAGAGGCTGCATGAATGCACTCTCAGTACCACCGTACCACATTTTGTACTCCACCTACTAGCTAATCTGGCATATCCTCATCGACCATCTCTGGTGCATGTTGAGGTGGAGGTGCCTACTGTGGTGGAGGTGCCTGCTGCTGTGGTACCTCCTGCTGAAGAACCTGCTCCTCTGTCCTCTGCCTCCTCCGCCGACTGTGTCCTACTCCACTATCCCCAACACCTGGGTCTGATCCCATCTGTCATGGGGGAATAGGCATCTGTTGTACCCAGTGCTGGACCTATGGTGGCACTTGTGGCTATGCCTGCTGCTACTGTGATACCTGTCCCTTCCCTTGTACCTGCCCTGCCATCCCTAATGGATTTGTGAAGCATGGGAATGGATGGCTCATCAAAAATGTTTGATATGTAGGCATCATCCCAGCATCTACTACCTCTGGCAGGTAGTCCCACTGAACTGCTACCAAACTATGAATATCTATCATGGATCATCCTGGATCCATCCGTGGAGGCCATCCCCGCTCTATATCCTTTTGTACCCTGGCATAGGCACAGTACTCAGCTGCAATGTCCTGTGGTCTACCATACTGTCGCCACACTCAAGAGATGACAAATCTCTCTATGACAGATGTCGTCCTGCCTGCCAGCGGTCGAGAACTAAACATCCAGGGCAGCTCTCTCGGAGCATCATCCCAATCCTCTGTCTCTCTCCAGGGTCACCATATAACAGACACCATGTCATCGAGATGTGCCCGCCAATGCTTAGTCTTACCTAGGTGGGCCTAGGTAATATGCCCTCGATATCTGCAAATGTAGGGCTCCATGGGCTCTCGAGAATCCTCAAAAATCAGTCTACATATAGGGAGATGCTCCCAGGCCCAGATCTATAACACATAAACACCTACTGCCATGGTCTTCTTCTCATGGAAGATGTCCTCATGCATCTCATGAAAAAGATGGGCCAACATACACTGACCCCACCCAAAGATCTCAGGTGCCTCAACCATCCTACAGAGCATGACACCCCATCCACACTCCAACCCATGCTTTCCCCTGTCAGGACATAGAAAGCAGCTCAAGAAAATACCCAACATAGATGCTAACCTATGTGTAGGTCCATAAGTATGCATCAACTCATCCCAGTTGATGGCCTTGCCCCTCGGTAGCTCTCTCTCAAAAATAATGGATAGTGCCTCTGTCCCTAATCGAGGCACTGTATCATATACAACTTGGGCACTGTGAAAGGGAATCCTCAAGATCCTCCATATGTCCTCTAGTGTAATGGTCATCTCACCCATCGGCAAATGAAATGTGTTCGTCTCCAAATGGAAACGCTCTACCAATGCAGTCAGTAAACCGTGATTCACCATCACGGCTAGAATCTAGCATAGTGAAGACAAACCCAATCAAGCAATGTGTGCCTGATCTGCATCATCCAAACTCCACAAAAACTCTCCATAAGGCAGATAATGAGATCTAAATGATACGTCTCTAAATACCTCCTGCACGCACAACAAAAAAAAATGATAAACAAACAATCAGTATCAAGTCGAATCGAAGCATCAAAACAAAATACAATGCGATTTCTAAATGTGAAAATCACAAAACTGGCACAGAATTTTGCGTGTATACATATGGTTTCACGTGAAATAGTTCTCTCCTTGCACGAAGAAACTCTCCTACGTGCGAAAATAGATCTCCTTGTGCGAAGATAGATCATCTCACGCGAGAAAATAGGTTCTCACGCGAAACAGGATTTTCCATGCGCAAAGAATCTACATCTTCGTGTGAAGCCAAAATTGCCTCGTGCGAAGATATTTCAACCACGCGCAAAGAAACAACACATCCTATTTCTTCGCGCGAAGAAAGAATATCTTCACACGAGAAGAGATCAGTCTCGTGCGAAGAAAGAATTGAACATCCTAAAACATGCTAAAAATGTGCATAAATGATCTCAAAATATGTGTAATCGAAAGTACAAAGATGGGAGATCGATGACTCACCGGTGGTCCGTAGTCTGCTGGCCGGCTATGTCATCTGGAGTGCTCAAACTGATGATATCTCAAGTTCACTGCCATGTCTATATCAGAGCTCAAAATCACTAAAAGAAAAAAGCACAAATGAATTGAAAATGTCCCTTCAAGCCATTATATAGGTGTTGACCAAATTTTTCAAAGTGCTCAGATTTGCGCAAAAATTGCACCCTTGGCTAATTGGACCATTTTGGATCCATTTTCGAGATCTGACACACTCAAAAGCCTTAAAAATGCATTTAAAAATTTTAGGGACCAATGTGATCGAACGCTTGTGCAGTCAAATCTTTCTGATACTTTATAATTCTTGGAATCTTTTCAACTTTACATTCTCCATATTTTCAAAATTCATTTTGAAAATAGTCAACTTAAGTCAACTTTACATGATATACTGCTTCAAATCATATTTCTGGTGTGTCATCTTTCGATTTTACTCCCAAGGGGGCATGATGATTACATCATTAAATACTTATTGCTCGGGGCATTTAGTTCCCATCTTATGTCCTAGTCACTTGGGGCATCTCGTCACTTGGGGCATCTCATCACTTGGGGCTTTTTGTTCCCTTCTATCTAGCATTTCTGCCATCTATCTTATCTTTTCATCAATTGATCAACCTTATAACAACTCTTCTCAGAATTCAATGGACAGGTATTGGGACAGTCTAAACCTCAACTCCTGAGGATCATACCTCGTTCTGGGGATGATTCTATGACTCTAATGAGACCTTGTTATCTTTTATCAATTTCAGGTATCTAGGTGTTCTATCTAGATCCTTGAAGGTTAAGCTTCATTCTGGAGATAACTTTCTAAATGCTATTAATTTTGGGTATCTAGGTGTTCTATCTGGATCCTTGAAGGTTAAGCTTCATTCTGGAGATAACTTTCTAAATGCTATTAATTTCGAGTATCTAGGTGTTCTATCTGGATCCTTGAAGGTTAAGCTTCATCTTGGAGATAACTTTCTAAATGCTATTAATTTCAAGTATCTAGGTGTTCTATCTGGATCCTTGAAGGTTAAGCTTCGTTCTGGAGATAATCTTCTAAATACTATCAATTTCAGGTATCTAGGTGTTCTATCTGGATCCTTAAAGGTTAAACTTCATTATGAAGAAACTTTTTAAATGCTTATCAATTTTAGGTATCTAGACATTCTATCTAGATCCTTAAAGATTACGCTTCATTCTGAAGATAGTCTTTTAAATGCTATCGATCTTAGGTATCTAAGTGCTCTGCTTTAATTCCTTAGGATTAAGCTTTGCTCTAGAGAAGGTCCTTAAAAAGCTTATCAATTGGTCTCCGTGTCATCACCTTCAGAACCAATCTCATGTTCACATCATGCTTTCTGATTATCTTTGAATTGAATGTGTTGCTCACACATTCATTCAAAGAGGGGCAAAATGTAATACCCCAAAATTGGCTCATTTCCATTATACCAATTCTAGTCTATTTCTGATAATTCCAAAGTCCTCTCCTAATAGGCAATTCTCATTCTGCTATTCGCTACTTTACTTAATTGTCAGATGCAAAAAAACCCTAATCTGCATTCATCATATTTCTTATTTAATTCCTATAGTACGTACTCATATTAGTTGCATTAAACCTACTTGATTAATATTTAATTTAATTATTAACTATTTATACTTTAATTAAATTAAATTATATCCTAAGGCTAATATACTATGGAATTAAATTTATTTAATTTAATAAATACGCCTATCTTAATTAATTAAATGTAATTATTTAATTAAATGGGAAATGTATTTCTAATTAATTAAAAGAAATTATTTAATTAAATAGAGTACTTACTTCTAAATAATTAAACAAAATTATCTAATTAAATTGGAAGACATTCCTAATTAATTAAATAAAGTTATTTAATTAAACAAAAGTGTCTCTAATTAATTAAAGATTATTTAATTAAATAGAAAAAGTAATTCTGAGAGCATATTTCATTTTATTAAATTAAATATCTCAACAAAATCTTTCTTCAGTTCAAAAAAGGGGAATTTCTAGTTTACTATTGATCAAAAATGAGTTAACATAGTTAACTCCTTTTTCTACTCAAATTAAAACAGTTAACTCCTTGTTTATCTCAAATTAAGTCTGTTAACTCCCTTTAACTTGGGAATCTCCCTTTATGACTGAAACTCATCTTCAATCCTGACTGTTGATCTGAATCGATCTCAACCGTTGATGGATTCCAGGAAACTCTATTTAAGAGACCCTCATCTCTTCATTTGGGAGAGGATGAATTGATTTGCTATCGAATTGCTGTTGAAATTCATGCTCATATTTACTTACATTTCCTGCATACATTCTCATTTTAGTTTAATCATGCATATGCCTAATCTAGTTTGCTTCATTTGTTCTTAGATTACATTGCATCTTTCATTTTCTTAGATTAATCGGTATACTCATTCTTAGCTTAATTCCATTTTCAAATCCTTCATTCTTAGAGGGTCTGGTTGCCTACACCTCGATTCTGAGGATATTAACAGGCAAAATCCCTTTAGATAGAAGGCAACAGGTCGCTTTGTAGGGAAAATTTTGGATGAACAATTCAATGTTCATTCCACGATGAATCCACAAATAAGGACTGTGTTGAAGTGTGTGTGTTAGCATAGGCCACATTTTCACGCATTCAGTACTTTGGTAGTACAACACACTTAATTAGATCTTGAATAAAGAGCACAAGAAGTACTCAAATCATTTGATGAAGAGTTTACTAATTTGTTAAATTTTACAAAAGAAAAGGAATAGATTTCACATGATGCTAACTTATTAAGCACCATCTGTTATAATATTAAGAATGATTTGTTTAATCTTGATACTTGCATCAAGAAACTTCAAAAATTTCAACAAGATGAGAAAAAATTGTATATTAAGTGTACTTTATCATACAAGCTAACCAAGGAAATCAACAGTCAAATAGAAGGAAAGATGAGTGACCTAGAGGCTTTATCTAGCCAGATCTAGCATCCATCTTGCAAAGTTGATGATTTTGAAGGACAAGTGGCTAGTATCCATAGTGATATTATGAAATTGGAACTTTGGAAAGAAATTTTTTTGAAGAGGATATTGGGTTTCAGAAAGTCTATTGCTTTGAAATTATCTTTTGTTGAGAAATAGTTGGAGGAATGTGTCAAGGCCAAGGACACATATTCTAACTTTTTATATTCAAATTTTAATATAGTTGAGATTGCATCATATGATCTATGTGAAATTATCACCTCAACTAAATCCACCAAGGAGACATGGACTAAAGGTATGAATAGTCTTAAGGGAAACTTTGATGATTGCATGAAGATCACATCAACATAAGGAAGGACAACATTTTTGGACAAATCTACAATTTTGACCTTTGTCATTAATGTCATAGGGGGAGTAGTTGCATAAAATTGTAAATTATATTGTAAGGGGGAGTATATATAAAGATGAAAAAATAAACAACACATTACATTTTTTTTTTTGTGTTAAGATTTTGACACTTAGCCAATTTTTCCTATTTTATTGCCATCAATGCCAAAGGGGGAGATTGTTGACAATTGGCTAATACTAATATGTAATTTTTGTCATTTATGGCAACACATGATGTACATGCTCATAGGAAACCTTGGAAATAAAGATACTTAGTGTTTGGTAATCAAAAAATTGTCTAGTATAGAATTTGGTTTATAACAGTGTATTGTTTTGTTTATAACTTGTTGCTGACATCATATTATGACTAAAAAAGTTAGATAGAGATAGTATACATGCTGGTGATGACATGTATAACCTAGGAAGTTAATACAGACTATATGGAATAAAGATAATTATTTTTGAAGTAAATAAGGATAGTGAAATTGAAGGAAAGGATTATTTTGTTTACAAGATAATTACTTGTCCAATTAGGGCTAACATCCTAGATGTTTACTCTAAGTTGGAAAGAGTGAATTGTGGTCTTATTTGACCCAACAAAAATTTGTGTAAAGGCATGGTATTTATGAAAAAGACATTTTTCTATAAGAAGTGTGATTGAAGTGTTATCTTGTAATTATGGTTGTATGTGCACTTTTGTGAAAGCAATATATGAAGTTTTATATGAGGTATTTTGTGATCCAAGATTGAAATAAATATTAGAGATCAGTCAAGGAAGAAGATATAGTACTTATATTCCAAAAGTCTAATTACTTGCTTGGGTAGTGAGCTCTTCCTATAATTAGAAGTGCATGTTTGGGCAGTGGGCTCATCTTGCATTCTCTGTACTACAACTCCGAACAAGGATTCAAAGTCTCCTAATAAAGACTCCTTATACTGAATTTTCCCATTGACTCCTAACAGGGTCCATCCTCTAACAAGAAAATTATATATTATAATATTATCTAGTGGGTATCATCCCCACCGAGCTTTTCCCTTGGCCAGGGTTTCCCTAGTTAACAAAATATGGTGTTATGAATTATCTTTATGCATTGTTACTGTTACTGTTCAACATTACTTTATTGCTTTTTTATGCATGGTTTAAAGTAAGAAATAATATTCCGTTGGTGAATAAATTTTATAGATTACTAATTCACCACCCCTCTCAATAATCCCTATTTCTAATAGTTGTGGTCACTCAATCACTAGTGTTTAAGTGCTAAGGTCAAAAGTGACCATGGAATGGTGAACAAAGGGGGTCATTGGGTCACGAGAATTAGTTTTAAAGAAAAAAGGATGATTGTCAAAAAGCATCATTATGATTTAAAAGCAACATCCTATTAAGAAGCACATAAATAGAATGAAAGGCTAGCAGTACAAGTAGATTTTGGCACTTTTACATAAATTGAGATTTTTCATGCATATCAATGTAAAGAGACATAAATTATTCTTTGCTTCCCCTTTTTTCTATTAACAAGTTGATTTAATGGCATTAGGAGTTATAATATTTTTCATAATCTAGAGATAGAAATTTTGACTACCAAGAATTTTTAGAGCTTGTGGATATATTCAAAGCTTCGTAAGATGACATTGATAGAAATTGTCTAAAGAAGTCGATTACATGAATCATGGCATAGGAAGAAGGCAAGATAATAGCACATGTTCATGAAGAAGGAGGTTCACAATCTGCTAAATAGGGAAAACCAAAGCTGGCAACTTTATATGCAAAAGAATGGGTATATTTTCTTTTAGGATCTTCACATGATCAAAACTTTAATTCCCATATATTCAAGGATGCATATTATTTCTACAAAGATTCCACTATACTTGAGACCAATGGAAATGAGATTTTCTGGTATTTTTATAAAAATAGGTTTCAAAAGTCACCCATCTACAAGCCTTGGATCAAGAACATAGAAAAATTGATAATGCTAGAGGTAATAGTAGATGTGTATCTAATGAAAGAATTAATCAAATCATACAATCCTAGAAAAAAACATTCCATAGGAAGGATATGAGCATCTTATGTAGACTGGTTAGGGAGACTTTCATTAAGGTCTTTGACCTAGGAGGACCTATGACAAAGGAAACTAAAAGGGAGAAGATGAATAAAACATTCAAAAACTCTAAGAGTTTCTTTACTAGGAGAGTCATGAAGAAACACATTCCCTGATAAAAACTAGAAAAGGGTGAATTGCCTAAGAAGGTAGGAGATCTTATGCCACTTGAATTCTTCTACATGTATTTTTTTAGGATAAAACCACAGATAGAAATAATAATTATATTCAAATGTAAATAATATCATAAAATAATAGATCACATAGAAGAGAACACAAGACACAAAGATTTAATGTGGTTCATCTGAACCATGGGCTACATCCACCAAATAGCAAGTCCAATATTATTATGATCTAGTGATTACAACTTTATTATAATTTGTCATCCCTTATCACTCAATACCACTACAAGAAGTAATTTTTGTATCACACCTTATGAAGCAATCCCTAACCCTAAGACCTTTTATACAAGTATTTTTAATGTTTCTTTTAGGTTAACATTAGTTACAAAATGTCAGCCATAAACCCCCTCTCAATGCTCGGCCCAACCCTAAACCCTACTTAGGAATTATGGAGTATGTACAATACCTCCTTGATCAATCACCACAATTAAAAAATCTCCCACTTGGAGATTTATTGGGTAGTAATACTGCTACCACATGGGGCTCCCACTGGATCAAACCACCCTAGACTTTATTGTTCTTTTATTTTTTTTAGTCTAGAAGACCAACCAAAATTGAAGATGAATTCCGCTTCTCCCTTGTCACTATTTTTGTAAACAGATCCTTTGGATTTTCATCTGTATGTATCTTGTCCAACTTTAGCTATCCATCATCCAAAATAGACTAAATGAAATGATACTACAATTGAATGTATTTTGTCTTTGAATGCAGAGCCAAATTCTATGCAAGATCAATGACACTATGACTATCTATAAACAAATAATTATCCTTCTATGGATGTCCCAATTCTTCCATGAAGAACTTAAGCCATATCATCTCCTTAGCTACCTCTATAGTAGCCACATACTCTACCTCTATAATGGATAAAGTGTTCACTTTCTATAACCTAGAAACCCATGTCACTACTACCCCACCAATAGTAAATACATAACTTATAGTACTCTGCCTGGTATCAATATCCTTTGCCAAATTTGAGTCAACATAGCCCTGTAAATTAATAGTAGAGCCCCAAAATGCATAAACTTATTGGATGTTCCTTTCAAATATCTTAGAATCCATTTTATAGCATTCCAATGCTCAATTACTAGATGACTCATATACCTACTAACGACTCCCACTGCACATGTAATATCTAGCCTTGTAAATACCATAGCATACATCAAGCTTTCTGTAGCTGAAGCATAAGGTACCATGGACATCTTATCCTCCTCTTCTTTTTAAGGAAAATTAGGTGTGTAAACAACTTCCTACACTAATCCCTTAAGGAATGTTTTGTGCAAATTCTATTTTAAATCCTTACAATTTTAGATTCAAGATTATGTAAATAATAATATTGCAGTCAACCACAAATACAAAAAATAGATAGAGAAAGAAAAAACAAACACAAAGATATGTCAATGGGATAAAACCTTTTGATAAAACAACCCCACCCCTCCAAAACCTTCACAATGTATTATCTTCAACACAAAGGTTACAACACACTTGCAATGCAAGTTCTTTTAGGACATAGAAGACAAATCTAGTCACACAAAACACTACCAACAATACACTTTTCACTCAATCCTATCTACAACACTAAAGTCACTTATATCATGCACTTTCCATTTTAGGGCAACTTCTAAAGAAGAACTATATTAGGGTTTTACTATTCTTCAAAAAATTAGGAACCCAAAAAAATTTGGGCTAATGCCTCGAACCCTGCATGGTAAATGGAGACTCAAGTGTATAGTACTCAATGATCAATTACAACATGTCTTCACATCATCATAAATCATCATATCTTCCAAAGATAGGTCTTACACATCATAGGAATATGTCATAATCATTTTAGTCATGATCTCCTTACATACTATTCAAGATGTCAACACATGGAACTGGAGTGACACATCAACATGCCAACTAGACATGTACACTCACAATTAATTACTTTATTTACAAAAAATACATTTGCAAGAAAAATAATAAGAATAGGAATTATCCAAGGTTGAGACACCTTATTCCTAGCATTCTCCCACTTGTCAAACACCTTATAAGAGCAATAGGAGCTAACTGCTATAGGCCAAAAGGCCCATAGACTTTGAAAACCATCTAAACTTCTCTATGCCCACTGGTTTTGTCAATGCATGTGCAACATTCTCTATAGTATCCACCTTCTCCAAATTTACCTTTACATCTTCCACCATATCTCACACAAAGTGAAATTGTACATCAATGTGTTTCATTCTGGCATGGAAAGTTGGATTCTTTGCAAGGCAAATAGCACTCTAACTATTACACCAAATAGTAATTTATCCTACATCAACACCAATATCAGAACACAATCTCATAAGCCAAATGGCTTCCTTAAAAGCATGAGTAGTAGCCATGTACTCAGCTTCTATAGTGGACAAAGTAACCATGGGTTGTCACTTACTCATCCAACTAATGGCACCACCCAACATAGTGAACACATAAGCACTAGTGGATCTCCTATTGTCAATATCACCTGCCCAATTTGAATCCACAAACCCATGAATACAAATTGAATGTAGAGCTCCAAAAGAGTTACCATGATAACAAATGGAGTAATCTAATGTACTGCTCAAATATCTTAATACTCTCTTAAATACATCCCAATCTACCTGTCCAAGATTACTCATAAATTGGCTCAAAACTTCCACTACTTTAGCAATGTCTGGTCTAGTATAGAACATAGCATACATAAGGCTACCAACTACACTAGCATAAGGTACTTTAGTCATGTCCTACATCTCACTATGAGATTTTGGACAATGATCTACAGATAACTTTGTTCCCATAGAAATAGGAACACATAATGGTCTACAATCTACCATGTTGAACTTGTCTAACACAAACTTCACATACTTACTCTAACTCAACCAAAGTTTTCTATTAGACCTATCTCTATTGATTTCCATACCCAAGATGTACCTTTCTACCCCAAGATCTTTCATCTCAAACTTGCTAACAACTGAGATTTAAAATTAGAAATCATACCCTTACCCTTCCCAAATAGTAACATATCATCAATATATAATGCAACAATTAGAAGGCGATCATTTTCAACTCTAAAATAAACACAATGATGTAATGTTGATCTTACAAATCCAATTGACAACTCAAAGGCATCAAACTTAAGGTACCACATCCTAGGAGATTGTTTCAAACCATACAGAGACTTCTTTAATCTACAAACCAAATATTCTTTACCTTTAACAATGTAGTGCTTAGGTTGGGACATATAAATCTCTTCCTCCAAATTACCATGAAGGAAAGTTGTCTTCACATCCATCTATTCTATCTCTAAACCACATGATACAACAAGATATAAAAGAAATTTAATAGATGTCAACCTTGCAATAGGAGAGAACATTTCACCATAATCTATTCCCTCTACCTGTGAATACCCCTTTGCAACCAATCTAGCTTTGTACCTTTCAACACTACCATTTGCATGGAATTTCTTCTTGAACACTCATTTTCTACCAATAGGTTTTCATCCTTTAGGAAAAGGTACAAGGTCCCAAGTTTTTTTTAATCCAATGAAGCCATCTCATCATCCATGGCCTCAATCCAAGAACCTACGTCTTCCATATCTAAATCATCTTTCATAGATCTATGCTCATCAGTGTTAGTAATCAAAGAAAAAGCACAATTGGAATCTAACATAGAATGACCAAACCTTTTTGGCTACTTTCTTTCTCTCATGGATCTCCTCAAGGGATGAGGTTGAGATTGTTCTTCCTTTTCTTCTAAACTATCAAAGCTTCTAGAGCTCTCCTCATCATTAGACCCCAACCATGGTGTTTATGTTCAGTCTTCTCAAGGTTAGGAGGAAACTAAACAATATCTTTCTTCTTTTCTTTTTCATCTAGTTCTAGCACAATAGGAGAAAATGTTAACTCTCTAAAAATAAAATTTCTACTATACACCACCTTACTAGTCATAGGGTCCCAAAGCTTGTATCCTTTCATACCAATACTATATTTGATGAAAATACATTTGATAGCTTTGTTTTCCCACTTAGATCTTTTCTCCTTTAGAACATGTGCATAAGCTTCACAACCAAAAACACAAAGATGTATAATTGAAGGCTTCTTACTAAACCACACCTCCATGGGTGTCTTACCATCAAGTGCTGGTGTAGGAGATATGTTAACCATGTAGCAAGTAGTGGCCATAGCTTCAAACCAAAACCTTTATTCAAGACCAGCTCCATTAAACATACTCCTAGCCTTCTCCATCAATGTCCTATTGTTTCTTTTTGCAACTCCATTTTTTTGTGGGGTATACGGATTTGTCTTATGCCTCTTGATTCCTCATTCTTTACAAAACTATTCAAACTCTACTAAGCAAAACTCACCACCATTGTTAGTTCTTGCACACTTAATCTTCAAACTAATCTGATTCTCTACAAGAGGTTTAAATTCCTTGAACTAACTAAAGGCTTGTGTCCTAATTTTTAGGAAATAAATCCATTTCCTTCTACTATAATCATATATAAAAGATAAAAAAAATATAGACTTGGAGATTGAAGGAACTTTTACAGGACCAAATACATTAGAATGAATAAGATCCAAAACATCAAAAGATTTTTGAGAACTAGAGTAAAATTGAATACATTTTTTTTTACCATAGACAAAATTTTTGTAGAAGTAAAACTTGAGATTATAATCATTTAACCCCTCAACTAGGTTCTTGTTTTTTAGGGTTCTCAGACCCTTCTCACCAATGTGGCCAAATCTCATATGCCACAACATTGTCTTTTCTATATGAAGCTTTCCTTCCAATGTGTTTGCAACCTTAAGTACACATGTTGTACTACAATTAGAAATAATAACCAAAATCTTCTTTACTACTCATTTAGATGGTGGGAATGAAGTGATAGCTACTCTCTTCTTTGAAGTAGAAGAACTATTGCACTAAGAAATACATGCATCAAGCTGAAACAAAGTACCTCTCCTAGTACCTTGAGCAAGCACCATAGCTCCTCTCATCATCTTACATCCATCTTTAGAAAAATAAACTTGTACACCTACATCATTTAGCATACTTACAGATATTAGGTTTCATGCCAAATCAGGGATGTGCATTACCCCGTTGATCCCCTTTACTCATCCATTAGGGAATCTAATAGTGACCTATCCTCATTTGGAACTATCTTTAGGTGAGAATAAGCACCCAAGTACAGCTTTCCACTATCAAAAACTTCATACTTTGAGAACTAGATTCAATGAGAGATCATGTGGAAGAAGCACCTGAGTCTATCAACCACACATCATTAGATGCATGTGTTGCCAAGACTACAATGAAAGCATTTCCATCTTCTTGATATTTTTGAAAACTTGAATTTGAGGCCTTCTTCTCCTTCTTTGGCTCTTTACAATCTTTACAAAAGTGCCCAATATTATCATAGTTCTAGCATTTTTCCTTAAAATTTCTAGGAGTTTTTGATTTTCTACGAGATTTGGATCTACCCTTTCTAGAATTGTCATTTTGTTTCCCTCTGTTGTTGGATCTACCATGAATAGAAAGAGATTCCTTAACCAAATCTAAAGACTTTTTCTTCATCTCCTTAGATAATAGTGAAGACACCACATCATCCATTCTAAAAGTGACCAAAGTAGTTCCAAGAGCCATCACAATATGGTCCCATGAATCTAGCAAGGAACATAATAGGGTCATACATTGATCCTCCTCCTCTATCTTGACACCAGATGATGTCAACTATGTAAATAGTAAACTAAAAGCATTTAGAAGATCTATAAAAAATCCTCCTTCCTCCATTCTTAAAGAAGACAACTTCTTCCTTAGGAACAACTTGCTCACCAAAGATTTGGCCTAATACATAGACCCAAGCCATGTCCACAAACTGTTTGCAGTCTTCTCATCAAGAACATTCAAGAGAACTAAATTAGCTAGATAGAATCTAATGACACCCTTAGCTTTTCAATCCTTGATATCCCAATCCACTTGAGATATTTTTGTGGGTCTCACATCAAGTGAAGTCACCTCCCATAGATCATGATCTTCAAGAAAGTCTTACATCTTGAGTTTCCACAACTCAAAATTACTACCATTAAATTTCTCCACCTCTATTTTTCCATATGATGAACTATCAATCTCAATCTACAAATAAGATTTAGAATGCTCTGCACAAAAAAACTCCCACTCAACTTGAGATTAGCTAAAAAAACCCTACCTAGAAACTAGGCTCAAAAGTTTATCAAGCTCTAATACCACTTCCAAGTAAACTCGAGTGTAGAAATAGCTTCCTATACTAATCTCTTAAGGAAAGTATTGTACAAATTATATTTTAAATCCTTACAATTTTAGATTCAATATTATGTAAATAACAATATTGTAGTCAACTAGAAAATAGATAGAGAAAGAAAACACAAACACAAAGATATGCCGATGGGGAAAAAACTTTTGGTAAAACAACCACACCCCTCCAAAACCTGCACAATGTATTATCTTCAATAGAAAGATTACAACACACGTGTAATGTAAGTTCTTTCAAGACATGGAAGACAAATCTAGTTGCAACAAAACACTACCAACAATACACTTTTGACTCACTCCTATCTATAACCCTAAAGTTTCTTATATCATGTGCTTTCCATTTTAGGGAAACTTCCAAAGAAGAATTGTATTATGGTTTTATCATTCTCCAAAAAAGTAGGAACCCAAAAAAAAATTGGGCGAATGCCCTAAATCCCATGTGCTAGATGGACACTCAAGTGTATAGTACTCAATGATCAATTGCAACATGTCTTCACATCTTCACCCATCATCATATCTTCCAAAGATAGCTCTTATGCATCGTAGGAATCCATCATACCATTTTAGTCATGATCTCATTACACACTATTCAAGATGTTGACACATGTAAGTGGAGTGACAAATCAACATGCCAACTAGACATGTACACTCTCAATTGGTTACATTATTTGCAAAAAATAAATTTACAAAAGAAATAATAAGAATAGGAATTATCCAAGTTTAAGATACCTTATTCCTAATATTCGTATGCCTTTGGACACATCTCCTTAGTCAACTTCAAATGACTAGGTAAAGGTGTGTTGATAGCTTTAGCATTCTCCATAGAGAAACGTTGCAACACCTCTACAATATAATTAGCTAGAGATAATGCTAATTTCATGTTCTGCCTATCTTTGCAAATCTTCATACCAAGGATTTTTTTTTGTTCCCCCAAATCCTTCATAGCAAATGCATGTGCTTAGTGGAATTTCAGCCCCTTAATATGATCCACGTTAGACCTAGCTACAAGCATATCATCAACATATAAACATAAAATAATGCACTTGTCATCACCCAACCTCTTAAAATGAACATAATGATTTGAATGAAACCTACTATATCCATGTTCATGTATAAAACTATCAAAATTTTAGACACCATTTTCGAGGTGCTTGCTTCAAGCCATCTAGACTTTTCTTCAATCTACACTCTAAGTTTTCCTTACCTTTGACCTCAAATCCCTAGGGTTGTTCCATGTATATCTCTTCATCCAAATCGCCATGAAGAAAGGTTTTTTTAGCATCAAGTTGCTCCAAATGCAAATCTTCAGTAGCCATAGTACTTTAAATAGTATGAATAGAAGTCATTTTAACGAAAGGAGAGAATATCTCATCAAAAACAATGACTTATTTCTATACAAATCCTTTTACAGCTAACCTAACTTTAAATCTTTTCATACCTCCATCCTCTTCTTTCAACTTGTTTACCTACAGGTAACTTGAATAAATCCTAAGTCTTATTTTTTAGCAAAGAGTCCATTTCATCTTTCATTGTAGGCTCCCACTGAATCTTAATATCCACCTACATAGCTTCATCATAACATTTAGGTTCACCAGTATTTGTTAGTAAAATAGAGTACAAAGAGGGAGAAAAAATTTCTAGAGGTCTACTTAGCCTTGTTGATCATCTAACATTCACTAGGGTGTGTGGGATTTTTTATTGTAGTTGTTGCACATCATGAGTAATTGCTAGAACATCATCTTTTGGAGTATCATCCAACACTAAATAATCATCTTCTTTCTTCTCATGTTGCTGCAATAGATCTTCTTACAACACTTTCTCATTGAATATGACAGCCCTACTTCTTACAATTTTATGATTTTCAAAATCCCAAAGCCTATAGAAAAATTCATCAATGCCATATCCAAAAAATACACATCTCTTTGACTTAGCTTCCAGCTTGGTTCTATTTTCAGAACCTATATGAGCAAATGCTTCACAACCAAAAGTTTTGAGAAAAGAATAACTCACCTTAGTTCTAGTTCATGCTTCCTCTAGAATATCATAGCCCAATGGAGTAGAGGGACCTTTATTAATCAAATATATAGTAGTGTTGATAGCCTCTACCCACATGTTTAAGGGCAACCCAACATGTAACCTAATGCTCCTTGTACACTCCATTATAGTCTTATCCATGTGTTCAGCCACTCCATTTTCCTTTGGAGTCCTTGGAATAGTTTTATGTCTATGAATACCATGAATGGAGCAATAATCTTAAAATTTATGACTGCAATACTCACCACCATTATCATATCTGAGATATTTTAATTTCTTACTAGTCTCATTTTCAACCAAGCATTTCCATTTCTTAAAAGTTTGAAATACACCCAATTTCTATGTAATAAAATAAATCCATACTTTCATAGTTACATCATCAATAAATGTAATATAATAATGAGAGCCACCAAGGGAAAATACCTGAGCTAGTCCCCATACATCTGTATGCACAAGCTCTAATTTCTCACTTTATTTTCCTTCACAATCTTCACAAAACTCACTCTCTTTTGTTTTCCATACACACAACCTTCATAAAAATCCATATTGAAACTTTTTAGACCTAGTAAGACTTTCTTTGAATGAAGTAATTTCATACCTTTCTCACTTATGTAACAAATTTTGTTGTGCCACAACACTGTATCAAAATCTACAATAGTTATTTGCTCTCCCTACTCAACTGTAGAAACTATTCCTAAATATTCACTTTTTTCTGAAACAATCAAAGTAGAAGGAATAGTATGACCTGTACAAAGATATAAGGTGCCTACTTTCACACCTTTTGTTACTAGAAGGGAACCTTTTGAAACCTTCCAATTTTTATCATTAAAAGTAGCTACACAACCCTCATCACTAAGTTGCCCTGCTGAAATTAAATTCCTACTCAGCCTCAGAATATGTCTTACCTCATGTAGTAGCCAATGATTTCCATTCTAAAACTTAATCTTAACTTTTCCTTTTCTAACAATCTAACAAGGTTTATTATCCCCCAAATAAAAAAGCCCAAAATCCCCTTGGACATAATCAATAAAATAGCCTCTATGAGGTGTAGCATAAAATGAAGCACTAAAATCTAAAACCCATGAATCATCAATACTTTTTAAAGATAGAAGCAAAGCATCCTCTTTTGATTTTTTACTTACCAAATTTTCTTCCTTATTGCCTTATGGCTTATCTCATTTATTTTTCTTTTGATTCTAGCAATCTTTCTTCTTATGCCCTAGTTTTCCATAGTACCAACAATCTCTTGATCCTTTGGATTGAGACCTCTTTCCCTTTGACTTTCCTCAAATGATTTCCCATGATTTCTGAAATTACTTCCTCTCTCAGTCATTCTGCCTCTTCTTGTGAATTCAAAGCACTTCCTTATATAGATCCACCTGAAGTTTTCCTATGAGTTTCCTCACTCAAAATAACACCAATCACATTATCATATTTTAGGGTATTAGATCCAAAGATAGAATTACTCACAACCATTACTAAGCCATTTCATCTTTCAAGAAAAGAATACAAAACCAAGAGAGCCCTAATTTCTTTATCAAAATGTATAATCATACAGGATAACTAACTAGTAATAGTATTAAACTTATTTAAATGATCTACAATAGATCCACCTTCTTCCATCTTCATATTAAATAAACACTTCATGATAAATACCTTATTTGAAGCAAAGGGATTTTCATACAATTTTGCTAGGGTTCCCATCAACTCTTACATCATCTTTTCTTTTGTAATGTTGAATGTCACCAATGGTGCCAAGCATAATTAAATGCTTCCAAGTTCCTTTCTACCTAAAACATCCCAGTCCTCATTTGTCATAGTTCCCTAGTTTTTAATTTTTCCTTCCAAGGGCTTCCATAAATCCTTCTTATAGAGATATTCCTCAATTTACATTTTCCACAACTAAAAGTTCTACCCATTAAACTTGTCAACCTTTAGCTTACCCCCACCTTTCATTTCTCCTACTCAACCACAAGATTCCTACTCAACCATGAGAATTTCTTACAAAGGATAATTGAAAAACAACCTCACTCTAATACCACTTGTTAGGATAAAACCATGGACAAAAATAACAATTACATGCAAATATAAACAATATTAGAAAATAATAGATCGCATAGAAGGGAACATAAGATACCAAGATTTAACTTGGTTCACCCAAACCTTGGGCTACATCCACCAAATAGTAAGTCCAATATTATTATGATCCAGTGATTACAACCTGATTACAATTTGTAATCCCTTATAGCTCAATACCATTGGAAGAAGCAATTTTTACATCACACCCTATGAAACAATCTCTAACCCTAAGCCCTTTTATACAAGTATTTTTCCTACTTTAGGGATAAAATTAGTTACAACATGTCAGTCATAAATTGGTGAATGCTAGCCTCAAAAATGGGGTAGATAAGGTGGTGGGAGTTGATGGCACCAATAATGCCCCAAGCTACATATATATCATAGGTGTAGATATCCAAGATCCAAATCATAATCTTTGATATGATTTTTTGGAATACAACATCACCAAGATGCATGACAAAATATTAGCAACTCAAAATGGAGAACATGGAAACTTTAGATTCTTCCATTACTCATTGTTGATGCACATCATTCTATAAAATAAAATAGGGCATATCAATCTAGACTTAATTGAAGCCACTAAAGAGAATGGAGAGAAATTGCACATGTAGATGTGGACTCACCTCTAGTAAAGGTTCTATCCTTATGCTAATTCTTTTATTTTCTATGATGATTTTTTTTCCAATTACAAACATGTTAGTAGATATAAACAAAAGAGTGCCCAAAGGAGTAAGAATGTTGATTAGACCATTTGCTTACCCAAATGGGGATAGAGTAATGAGCCATGATTGGGCTAGTTTATTTTTGTTTGGAAATTTATCATTTATAAGGGTTTTTGGGCGTTACAGCCCCCTCATGTGTTACCAAAGCATATCCCTAAAATTTTAGGTCAATTAAAATTCCTTTACCAATTGATTATGATGAACAGAGTGTACTTAGGCCCTTCTATTAGGAGAGCCTATTTTATAGCTAGAGATAATAAAATAGGGGTTTTTATAATAGGAAAAGATGTCATAGAAGAAATATATGCATATATTGTAGAGTTCAAGCCCCCCTCAACCCCAGCTAGAACCTATGACTAGAATGATTTGACAAGGCATACCCTCAAGCAAATGAGAAAATATACTCTCCTTGATAGTAAGACAAACTAGGAAGAAGATTGCATAATGAACTATTTGGTGAAAAAAGTTTGTAGAAATAGAACCCAAAAATGGAAGGAAATAATGAGAGTGGAGGAGGCCATGAAGGAAAAAAATACATCCTTCCAAGGTTTCCATAATGAATATTTGGACATATTTAATAGGTTCCTAGATAATTTTGATTAGATAATGGCACAAGTTCTTCCTGAAATTAGAGATAAGGCAGAGCCTCAATTCCCTTAGTAGGAGGATGTCATAACCATTGAGGTTGATGATGACCAGCCAAAGAGTTCTTCATGGACACAAGGGAGAAAAGAATAGAAGATGATTGGGATCCCTAAAAGGGTCAGAGGGAAAGTACTAAAAGAATTTCTTAGGGGATCCAAAAAATTTGATACAATAAGACATAATTTATTGCTAAAATGAGGTAGGGAACATGAGAAAGTCAAAAATAAAATTGAATTAAAAATTTAGATGTTAGATGAGTGAATAATTTAGGCTCAATTGTTCATCAAGGATGATGAGTTCATCAAGTTAGATGAACTTAAATCATTCTGATACAGGGTTAAGAAAAATGAGCTTACCCTAAAATTGCAACCAAGAGATTCCCCTCCTTAGAAGACCACAAAGGTAGTATTGAGGTTGTAGGAATATGATCCTAGTGGTGAGATCCTCATAGTAGAAGAAGCCAAAGGTATTGTAGCCAAAAGTGGGATGCTACTCTTCCCAGGGTGGGAGCTGAGGTGATCTTTTATGCTTGATCAAATCAAAAGGTAGGATAAATCAATCTCCTTTGAAGAGACCAATATTGCTGGTGAGCTACAAGGGTATAGTTTTAACAATGATAGCAAAACAATGGTTGTGTGGAGCATGGTCCCTAAGTAAAATAAGCCAACCCTTATGAAAATAAAAGAATCCCCCCAGGAGAATGTAATATTTTGGAATGTTGCCACTATGTCTAGTGATGAAATCCATAATCAGATGAACACAACATCATTGATGGGGAAGAGAAAAATAAATATATTGGAGGAAAAAATTTATCAAGCATACAACATATCCATTGATACTAGGAAGAAGTATGAGGAATAACTGAAGATAACTTATTTCCTAGAATGGAGAGTGGCTACCTTGGAGGAAGAGGTAAGAAGCCTTAGAAATACTGCAAGGTTAATCATAGAGGTGAAAGACCAATAAACCTAGATAGAAGTTAACATAGAAAATGTGGGAAAGAGTTAGTGAATGGACATAGATGAGTGGAATGATACAAAGGAGGCAAAAATCAAGACAATTTAGAGCTTGATCATGCACAAGATAGGTTCCTTATAGATTGTTTCACAAAATGTTCATAGTAGCTACATATCTATGCAAGGAGTTAAATCTCTATGTTTAGAGGCATTAGTCTTGATATCTCCTCTATTTACAACATGGGGGCCATATACTCAATTTTTTGATATCCTAGTCTCTCTATTGTCTCAAAAGAAAGAATTGCCCAAGGTGGTAATTATCAATGCTAGAAAGATGATTAATAGGGTAAAGGAATTACATGGTTTTTCTCAAATAAAATGAAATTAATACAAGGTAAAATGAAAATAATGTCCACTGGGATTCCAAATTTTGTTCCTATTATCCTAGATGCTAACGAAGTTATAAAAGAACGCCAAGAATAGTCCTACTCTTTTGAGGATATTTTGAGGCATCCATGGTTTATGGCCTATTGCAATAATGAGATAAATATAATAGTTGTCTATGACCTGATTGACTTTTTGGTTAGAATTGATTCAGATATGAGAAAGGTTACTCAAGAATTAAAGGTTATAACTTATGCTAAATGAAATAAGTATGCAGATGAGCTAGACACCATTTGAGATGCCACATGGCTTGATGTGGACACTAATATTGTAATTTGGGAAGTCATTGCATACATAAAGGCTTTACCATTTTTTGATGATGATTAAGTAGTTCAAGGATGCAGTTAGAGGCAAAGGAGACAAAAAGGAAAATGAAGAGGTAGAGAAAGCAATAAGAGCTAAAGACAAATAGAAAGATGCTAAAGACATCTATTGAAAGTGTCATCTAATAGTTTTGCAACTACATCTAGTTTTTAATCTAAGTATAAAGAATGTTCATAATGAAACATGTATAGATTATCTTTGTATTTAGTTTCCAATAAGTTTTTGACATGTATCCTCCCACCTGAAGCTTGTTGTAATCCTTCCTATAAAGGGATTTCTATGGTGTGGAGTGAGGTCTAAATATTGTACAAATTTCAATGCTTTACCTTTTTTTACAGTCAGTCCATAGTTTTTTTCTTTAAATTATGTGTTTTTGTAAATTTTTATACTAAGAATACAATGGAATATTGAATGGCAATTTGTTATGTCTTGAGTTATACTATAGTTTCATTAGTAATGTGTTAATCTTCAAGAAATATTAATACAAACAAAAGTTTTGAAATATCTGTGTCTTTGTGTTTTGTCTCGATTTTCATATGTCTTTAACTTTGGGATTGAATGAACAAGGTTATTTCATTTAAATGCACCTTGGATAGGTTGTATATCTCCTCATTGATTTCTTTTAATTCAAGGAATTAAGTAAATGCTTTCAAGAATTGATAAGGTTTTTACATGTATGGGAGGGATATTCATAAGAATGAATTCAAGGTAGACTACTAATAAATTTAATTGTAAGACAATTAAATAGATCAAGTTGTATTGGTTAAACTCAATATACCAATGGATAAGGCATTGGTCTTTTAGCCATAAAAATATATTTTCCTCTATTGGGTGGTGAAATAGTGTTAGGTTTGTTAACCAGTGCTCATACTAAAGCAAAGATGGCTGAAAGAAGGAAAAATATGAGAGCTTATATGAAGGAGAACCCAAAGATCCTATAGTATAAAAAATTACCAAAGGATGGTAAAATGAATTGGCCCAAAAAGTAAGGGGGGTCCACTCATACATGGAAGCCTAGGGATAACCCACACTACCAGCCTTTAGTTGAAAAAGAAATTCCATCGCATAGCTCTAAGTCCAAAACTACTAGGCTCCTGGGTGATATGTTCACAACACCTTCTCATGAAGAAGGGTTTTACCATGATAAATTGGTATCATCTCTAGGAGATATACTTTTTAGAATATATGTTAAAGAAGAAATGAACCAACATCTTAGGCCCAGAAGTATTTAATCCAATAGGCCAAATCTTTGGCAAGCCCCATACATTGAAAGAAATTTGATAGATTTGGATGATCCTATAGAATCTAAAGCAACAACCATAGACCATGATGGCTTTCTTTTTGAATTAGAAGTCCTTAGAAGAAGGGTTTCTAAAGAAGATGCCAAATGCATTTGTTTGGAAAAGGAGAAAGAGAAAATCACCATGAATACTCTCATTGAGAGAGATAACTTGCCTAGAAGAATGGCCTCCTTGAAACAACAAAAAAAGAAGTTGGAGGAGAATTCCTCTAAGTTGAACTTAGATATCTTTGGAACTGTTGAAGATCTAAGATCTAAAGTATAGGAACAAGAATGTCTCTTAAAAGAGAAAGAAGGACTAGTCATCTCCCAATTCTAGGCCCACAAGCCTATAGAGCCTAAAATCATAGACATAACTATGAAGAACCCTAATAAGGGAAAAAAAAATGTAGTAGGAATCCAATTGAATGAATCTCAATTTTTTCCTAACAAATATGCAAATCCTACCATGTCTAAGTTAGATTTAGACTTAGAAAAGGCTAAGAAGGAAAGGGGGGATTTAGCTAAAGAGCTTGAGAAGGTTGAGAATGAAACATGAGCAGTTGAAACCAAAAGAAAATTTTAGTTTATTAGGTCTAATTCTTCTTTAGTTTCTTGGCCAAATATATCTTCACAAGCCACACCCTATGTTCCTACTTTTGTGCTAGCATTTTCTAGTCAAAAAATTTCTCAATCAGCCACTCCTTCATCTTCTACCACAAGTGGTCAAATCTCTACTACTCAATAAATCCAAAAACCTCATATCCATGTCCAAAACCAAGAAGTTGTAGCAAGTACGTCAAATTCTTATAGGATTCTCACATCCCATTTCCAATTATCTTAGAGATAAGGTCATTAACTTCTCAAGAAAAAAAGTTATAACTGGTGAGGAGCACCTAAGAAATTTTTTTGACATGCTTAGCAATTATGAAGTAGAGCTTGAGGATGTGGTTATGAGATTGTTTGTTCATTCATTGATAGAATATGTTAGCGGTTGATTTAGCAGGTTGCTTGATGATAGTGTAAGTTCATGGAATGATTTGGAAAAGCTCTTCAAAGAGCACTATGAAGATAATACAAATTTTTATTTCATGTTGACTAATTTCAACAACATTAAGAAGAGAACTAATGAGTCCACATTTGATTTCAATGTGAGATTTTAGAAGGGAATGTACAAATTATTCCAAGTAATGAGATTGGGTGAAAATGTTTGTCTCACTACTTCAATGCATTTGATAATAAGATGGACTATACCCTTAGAGATAAATATCCTAGGACCCTGTTGCCTCCTGATTTAATAGAGTTTGAATAACTAGGTATGCAAAGAAATGTTGCATCTATGGGAAACTACCTCCAATAATGGACACAATTCATGAAGAGCCCAGGTCAACTATAAGGCTACACTCCTTATACACTTTAGGCTTTGCAAAACCTAGGTGGGTGAACCTCTTAGGATCCAATTATGTGACCAATGCAATGAGCATAATTAGAATCCATAATAACAAATAAAACCCCTAATTCTTCTATACTTAACCAAGAAATCATAAGCATGAAATAGCTAAGAACATAACTCATGAAAATGGCAAGCTAAGTGTTGGTTAAACTTTGAATAGCTTTCAACATAAAAGGGAAAATTGATTTAATATGTTGATAATAGTAATACCTAGGTATGAGCAACAAAACCTAATGATCCTGTCTTTGATCAGTGCCTTATCTATTGGGCAATTGAATGAATTACAACCATACATCTTTTGGAAATCTATGACATAACTTCTACATCAAGATCCTTGATCTATCTTTCACCTTGTGAATAGACATCTATATCAAAATCAATCCCATACTTAGACTATCCTTTCAAGAAATCTAAAAACCCTATGATAAACACCAAGCAATTACATGGATCTTTGATCCACAAGCAAGATATTTCAACCACATGCACTTCTAAATGAAATGCAACCTATTTTATGCTCTTTGTTCACAAACTAGAAGAAATTATAGATCCACAAATAGGAGACATGATTCAAATTGAATTTGAATCCCCTTGTTGTTCTTTATTTATTTTCCTTGAAACCAAATACATGAAAGATGTACATAAATGACTCAAAAATCACCTAACAAACAAGAACTATCTACATAAAACATAATTTGCTATTCAATACAAGAGAAATGATGTTTGTGTAGTTTTCAAAGCCTAAGTAGAGCTCCTAGAACTTAAAATTGAAAACCAACCAACAACCTTTTTCAGAGAAGAAGAAAGAATATGTATGAAGAGGGAAATTCCAAAAGCTTAAAAGAATCTCTCTGCCTTCTCTCCTCAATTGCCAAAATCAAATCCTCATTATTTGGTTTCCAAAAGCAAGAAATATCTGAGATATCTGATTCAACATTATAACTAATTTTGGTGCCAAATTTTAATCAAATTGAAGCCAAAACATCACAAAATTGATAATACTATATACGAGACCTTCTAAGCATGTTTCAAAAGTTTTATCACTAAATTCTGCAACTGGATGATTAGAACAATTGATAAATACGTAAATCAATCTCTGAGAGAAAACCTCTTGTAGCATGAACTAGTCGCATTCTATGCAAAAATGAACTTCATATGTGGATAGTTCATCTCTTCCCAGTTTCAACGATATATAACATTGCATATTTTGCATCTCAAAAACCCCCTAAAAGTCTGTTTGAAAATCACTCTCCTAGTATGAAACTCTAGCTTGCAATTTTAAATTTTCAAAAAATTAAAATTTCTCTAATGTTTGAACTTTATAAAGTGACCATTTTTGCATTTAAAATTGCATGGGACCCCTTTTTGACTTAAAAAATTTGCATGTGTACCCAATTTTGAAAAGCATTTTAAAATGGTAATTAAAAAAATGTTTTATTTTTTAGTCCACCCCTTGGGCCCTGACATGTGGCATGTGGCACCATATTATTTGTTTCCCAAATGCCCTGTCATCACTCATAGGGGTCACCACATCACGTGGCACTTGCCCACTTACCCACATTACCTATCTTTCTTGCATCTTCATCTTGTGGGTATGCGCTAGCCCTCCGATCTTCCACATGTCGCAATCTTACATATTTCTTCCATATTAGTGTATAAGAACGTTTGTTTAAAATTTCCCTTGTTGTCATGCCAGCTGGCTGACTGAGTAGGCCACTCCTCATGCATTGTGCGCCTTGTTGGAGATTTGAAAAACTACTAAGCAACAAAATGTTGAATACCAAGATGACATTACTCACACAATCTAAAGACTAGCTAATTCTTATTAACAATTGTATGTGCAAATTATTTGTCCCCAACTTCAACAAAACCAAGGGTGGTTTTCTACTCTTTAGGCTCTGCAAAACCAGGGTGGGTATACCCAGGGATGATTCAAGACTGGGAAAATTTGTATGAGGATTATTTTAGTTTCATTTTGATTCTCACCTCAAATCCTCAAATACATGCATAACTCATGAAAATTTGCTAAACACATCCCATATAACAAAACTAGAAAAAATTCCTCTATAGATCTGCAGGTGTTCTAAGCAACAGTGGCTAATTAAAGCTAAAACATTCCATGCAAACAAGTACTAGCCAACTTTGAAGATCTACATGAAATAAAAGTAAAATTGATTATAATTCTACATTTGAAAACCATTTATGACACATTTCTCTTCAAGCAGAATCAATTTGACCAGTGCCTAATCCATTGGGGTTTAGAGTCTACTACAAATTCTTAGATCTAATTTATTGCCTTACAACAAATTTTATCAGCAATTCTTATTAGAATTCATCATTCAAGAATCCTTTCCCCTACTATAGAAACCTTATCAAATTCATCAAATCCTTTACTTAATCCATTGAACTAATAGCAGTGATGAACAGATATACAACCTAACTAGATTGCATTCAATCAAATAACTGATATCGAGACAACTCATAATTTAGAAAGAACTAATATGGGGATAGCTCATAATTTGTGTTCATTTTCTTTTCAAATTTTATACATTTACAATAAACTCAGAATGACCTTAGGAAGAAACACATAGATCATTCTATGTATTCTCAAGAACTAACAAAGAAAATACATCACAAACTTGCTCCAAAAAAATGGACCAAAAATAGACGAAGTATATCACTTAGAAAAAATAGAATTTGGACCATTTCTCTAGCACTAGAATCTCACATATATAGTGTGAGATGCAACAAGCTTTAGGCTAAGAGAAAATGACAAGTGTCTTTTTACAAAGTTTTACATACACCCATCACAACAAGACAACACTATGAATAAAAAAAGGATTAGTACATCGAACATTCCTTTGTGGGCCCAGTTTTGTTATTCCCTTTGGAAAGACAAAATATTATGATCAAATTCCTTTAGTGCTCTGGTTCCTCAAGATAGGTGGCCATCAAATGTGATAGTGATGAGTCATCTCCTACTACCTAAGGATCCTCTTTATCTTTATCATTGGTGGCAGAGGTGGCTTCTACTTTTGTACCCTCTTCTTTGTTGTCATCCTCCACCTCATCACCTCCTTCTATCTATTGTGAAGACAAAAACTCTTCTTTCCACTTATTATAAGTAATATCTTCTAGCCAATCAAAATTCAAGGCTTCTCTTTGTACAATTATCAGGGAATTTGTAATTGCCTCCATATCAACTAATTCCTTTCTGATGGAGTTATACAATATCTGCACTTTAACCAACTCCTCATCTGTCATAACCCATAACAAGTGTCCAATTTCATTTATAACTTTATTTATCCTCTGACAAAAAATCTCATCCAACTCCCTTTTCCATTCCTACTTCTCCTTTACTTTATCAATAGTTTTTAATGCACAAGGGAATAAATCAAACTTTTCTGCAATATACCTGGAAAAATAAATAGTTAGTCTTTTTTGAAAGGAATTTTTCTTATCATCAAATCCTTGCAATTTATTCAACAATTCAAAGGCTTTTTCTATTTGATGACAGGGCAGCTGGATGATAGATATACACATAGTAGTCATATCTTCATTTCTTTCTGTCCACTTCTGCACAAGAGGTCTAAATACAGCTTCATCTTTCTTCAATTCATCCCTGATGGATGCAATCCTTGCCAATAAATCAAAAAATGATGACCACTCAATTCTATCTACTAAACACATTATAGCTTGCCTTGTTTTCTCCTCAAACTGATTATTTAGTTCTACATGCATTGCATACAACTTATTTTTTTCCTCTTCAAAATCCTCTGCAATGTAGAACTATGGCCTTTCAAGGGTATTTGGCACCTCAATAATTGGAGTGGACTTGAAAGATTCAATAGGTGGCCTAGGAGGGTATGCAATCTTGGGTTTACTAGTCTCTCCTAATTTTCTTTTCCCCAGTACCTTCTCCATTTGGGATACTTTTTTTTCCAATGACAGTATCTACATACCCCTTTCCTTGTATGCTTTCAAAACTTCTTCAAACCTAGCATTGAGTTGGGAAAATCTATCTTCTTCCTGGCCAGATACAACACTACCAAATTTTAGCATTTTTGAGGCCATTCCTATTATCTACTTACTACCTACCTCACTAACCCTGAAAACTATCAATGCACTAGTATGCTCTATAGTGGAAATATCTTGCATTCTAGTCTTGTCTCTTATTTCAATTAACCAAATAACAAGGGCTTGGTGGTCATCACTAAATTTGACTTCTCTTTGACCCTGTAATACCTCTTCTTTAGTTTTAAACTAGATGTCCTTTTGCTTCCTAACTAAATAAAAAACCATGACATTCACTATATCCCATTCTGGCAAAATAAGGACTCCTGACTGTTTAATTATTTTCCTTCTGGCCTCAAGGGTAAATTGAGAAAAATCATTCAAAAATTTAGACTTTACCTCCTCCTTAATAGTAGAATATGATTTATTAGGTTGTTCTACCTTTATTTTTTCACAAGTCTTCTCAAAATTTCCTATATTTAGCCTCCATAAAAATTGTACAAATGCTCTAGACTTCAAAAAAAATTCATCATTGATAAACCTCTCAAAGGCTTGGAAAATATAGGATCAATCTCCTTACCTTGGTAATCAGCAACAATTAAATCCAAGGAAGGTGTAGGTGGTTCCTGAGGCTCTTCAATCTCCAAATCTATGGAGGTAAAAATCACATCTCCCTCTCCACAAATTTTTCTAAGTTGTTCTCTCAGAGATGTTTCATCATTAATTCTGATTGGAGACTGGCTTCGGGAATATTGTTCCAATTTGGAAGAAGACCCTTGCTCTAATTTTTTCCTTTTTGTAGAGCTGGCTGCAGATGGACTTCCTGACCTTGGCCTCTGATGCAAGGGTGCTTGTTGCAGACTTTGAACCATTACATAACCTACCCTTCTCTACAATGTATACTGGCTAGGACCCAATATAGTTTTCCTACTTATCTTCCTTTGTACTTCTGCAGCCTTGTCTAGATATGCCTTGACATATGCATCATTCTTCTCATTCATGGCTTGTATTATCACAAAAAAATTATTCACTAATGCCTCCATCTTTGCTCCCCAATATTTCTTTTCTTTCAATGGATCATAATGGAAGTCAAAGGCATTAATAAATTCTAGGGTTTTACTATATAGTATCCATTTCTCCTTTCTGAATTCCTACTCTTGCAGAGTAAAAACATTTTTGATCACATCCTCTAGATAGTATACTTGTTGCACCATGTGGGAAGCTTTTATTCTCTCTCTTTAAAGATCATAGAATCCTTTAGGGTCAATAAATCTGCCATGAGATTCTGCCATGTTATATCTGTCTAAAAAAAAATTAAGGTGCTTCCACCCTTTCTTGACAAAAACAAAATCATGCACTATAGTAACAATTGGAAAGAAGGTACCCTTCTTAGATAATTCCCTCTTATCTATAGTGCCTATCTGCCATAAGAGCTTAGCTATCCCTATCTTCAAAGGCACATGGAAAGGTAGAAAATGAGGCTTTGCCAAAAATCCATATACTCTTTTAACTATTGAGACATTGTAAGGGATTATATCCCCCCAATTATGACTAACCAATAGTCCTTGTGCATGGTCCTTGGGTCTGACCAATTCTAACAATGCTTGTGGAATTCTAGGGTTGTCTCCTCTCAAAAGTAGCCTAAGCTTTGATACAAAGTATCTATCAAATCTCACATAACTAGCATCTCTAGATTCTATAGTCATATCTACACTCCACAACTATATTGGATTCCTCTCTCCATCCCTAGTTATTTCTAGCTCTATACCCTTGGAGAAGAAGGTAAATCCCTTGTATGCATACATGCATCAGTAATGAATACCAATAGAATGGTTTGTTTTCTTTTCCCCTTGCTATTCCCACCAAACCATTGTGAATCTCCTTTGCAAGGAAAGTAGCAAAATCTAGAATAGTACTCATTCCAAATTGAAGATTTTGAGCCATTATAAGAACAATTGAGCCTAGGATCTGCTTCACTTCATCAATCCCAAGAAAATTCCAAGGAGAAGTATATAATGCCTGAACCCTGGGGTTAAAATGTCTTTTCAATAATGGCTCAGGTGTGTTAGCAGTAATTACATACAAGGTTCCAACTTTAGCAGCATGCTCCTGCAATGGCCCTGTCCTCAAGTATATTCTTTGTGCATCATATCTCACTTGTAAATGATCCACATCAATGATTTCATGCATAGTGTGTTTAGGGTTAAGGTTGAAATCTTCACTGAACAGCTCAGGGAAAACCCTAAAAAGATTGACTACAAAATGATTTTTCACCCATCTCATAATAGGATCATATTTCTTTGCTAGGTCATTCAATAGATCACTATCGAAGAAGATTGAAGGAATTGTTAATTTTCTAATGTCAAATTCCCAAACATTTCTCATGGGGGTATCTAAATTTTGTTTTGAGAACCATTTCTTGAACAATTGCAAAACCCTCGATAGATACTTAGGCATCTCTTACCTAGTTTTCCCTATCATAGAAACCCTCAGCCATAACTACCCTAGGGTTCTTAGGAATGATTTCCCTCCCTTTAGTTATTTCATTTACTGATAAGAGAAATCATTCTAGGAAATCATCATGTACAGCTCTCTTTAAATAGTTAGTTTGCCCAAAAAATTCCTTTTGTGGAGGCATTTTAAAATTTCACTCTTACAATAGCAAATTCTTGATTTTTACAAGTTATAGATTACTTACCCACTAAATTCACCCTTCTCTCTCTATAAATTTCTCTGTAAATTCGTTGAAACCCTAGAGAAATCTTCTGCTATAGCTCTAGAAATCCTTTTCACTCTGAGAAAATCTATGATTGTGTGCTTCAATAATGGCAATTTTTCATATTATACCAGTGCATTGAGGTCACACGAAGGAAACTTTGAGTCATATTAATTCCTGTAATTGTTAGTTCCATGTTATTTTTCAAATTTGAATCTAACCTGTTGATCTCTCAAGGATCAGACAACTTTATTTCAAACGTAAAATTCCCTTTAAAAATTCAAGCCCCCAGCCACGTGTTAAAAGGGCACATGCCCACATTACTTAAAATTCTTGCAACTTCTTATTGCGGGTATGCACTATCCATCGATCTTTCCCAAATCAATGGTGGGCCAAAATCCTTTTCTCTGACAGCCCACTTGGCTAACTTGACAATCAAATATCATCCTTTTACAACATGTTGTGACATATTTTATTATGGCATTTAAACTTTTAGTGCCCATGACATCATTGCTTTCAACTTGGTACACCTATCCCATTCCACCAATGAGCACACTTTACTCCATCTGACCTTTCCAGCATGTCATGACTTAGCATTCCCTTTAAGTCTTGGTCCCACTATGCCCACTTGCTCGCATTATTTAAAATTCAAGCAAGTTCATATTGTGGGGAAGTGCTAACCCTAGATCTTATTCAGATCAATAGTGATCACAAATCTTCTATGACTGTAACATCTAGTCAGCTAGTCAGACCAATGATATGCTTTCTTTATACTCCAACTCATCTGACAAGTACCACATAAGACAAGTTGTTATTATCTTCTAAGAAAGGTGGGCCCATGATGTCATACTATGCCACGTGTCATATTTACGCTTCCCCACATTGCTTAAAATTCCTACACTTTAGAACTATGGGGAAGCACCGCTCGTTGATCAAGACAAGATCAATGATCAAATCAATTCACATTTAAACAAAGTCCAGTCACCTATACTAACTAATAGGAAACCTTTGTATGAGTTTGCATCTTCTGACAACATTCTAGGCCAGCGGGTCCCATGTCTTCTTCTAAGTGAGCAGTTGCTTGACATCATCTTTTCCACGTGTCAAGCTGGCACATTCTTGCATTTCTTATCTAATGAGCATCTTCAATTTGTGGGCTTGCGCCAGTTGTTGATCTTCACAAAATCAACGGTGATAGTGCTTATACCCTGCAGAGCTTCTAAGTTAAAATTTTAGATGTCATCATGGACACGTGTGTGCATGGTGCATTCCTACTTTTCTTATCTAACTAGCAGCTTCATAATGTAGGATTGCACTAACCCTCAATTTTTGAAAGATCTATGGATGACAAGGCTTCACTTCCACTTGGCAAACAAACCTCTGCAGTGGCACATCTGGCAGTACATGTCAATGATCATTTTACAGTTAGAAATTCTTGACCCCACCTTGCCATATGTCAAAAAACTGCTTGCCCGCATTATTTATCTCTCATGCAACTTCAAAATGTGGGCATGTGTTGGCCTTTGATCCTTGACGGATCAACAGTTATAAAATCATGTGTTTCAAATATCGTGCTAGCTGAAGTGATGAATAAAAAATCTCCATTCTTTCCAACTTGTCTGACACTTGCCACGAAAGACATCTCAACATTATCCTTGAGAACGGTGGGCCCATCTTGTCAGACTATGCCACTTGCCTAGTTTTTGCTTCCCTGCATTACTTAACATCTGTGCATCTTATTATTGCGGGCATTGGCAAGCCATTGATTCTTTGCAAGATCAACAATCAAGAACCTCGGGTTATAAAATAATACCTTTATTAAAGAGTGGGCCAATGATATCACAAGGATTTTAAAACATGAACTGGGAATACTGATAGTTCTACAAAAGTCCTAACTAACTCTGATAGCCACAAACTTTTTTTAGTGTGCTGAAGTTGAAATGTCATCAAGAGCTACATGTTGAAAAGGTGCTTCTCTACAATTTTTAAAGACCTTGCAACTCCAAATTGTGGGAATGCAATAGTCATTGATTTGATCAAGATCAACAGTCACACAAAGTTTGTTGTTACATAGGACTTTTTCAAATTAAAATAATGCAGTTTAGGAAAACTTTATAGGGTTTATCAAAAGATTAAATGGTCACTCTTTCATAAATAAACCTTTAGGATAGAAATTTTCCTGCCAAAAATTATTTGAAATAACATTCTCTAAAGTTTTCAAAGGCTAGGGCCAAACAAGGCAAAGCACAAGGTTATTCAGTGAATTTTTTGCCTAAGGTTCTTCTTTTTAACCAATTTTCAAATTGCTTGGAGTGTACACTAGGGTTTTTCATTGCTGAATACAACAAAACAAGGGTGGTGAAAAACTAGGCCAACAGTGGCTCTATCTAGGGACAATGAATAAGCAAGATTCATATGAGGGCTTAGAATCCCTGGGAGAAGTTGACCACAAGCTTGACCTTAAAAACTATGACAACCTAGAGAGAGCAAAAATGTAGAATAGAAGAATATATAGGGACTGTATAGAAGATGCAAATATTATACTGAATGTACAAGGAAACCTAGACTACTGTTCATGGAGAAAATAAGTATTTTCAAGAAAAATACCTCTTCAAGAACTGTCCATGAACTGGGAGTTCAAGAATATTGTCTAATAGGTCTTTGAGTACATAAGAATCCTCACCCCAAGTAGTTTCAATCAAATAAGGGCCTAACCAGATAGGATCAAATTTTCCATGTTTTCCTTTACCCTTAATTCTGGCATTCCACATTAAGACTAGATCTCCATCTTCAAACTTCTTGCTTACCATTCTTTTATCATAGAGTGTCTTAACTTGCAGTTGCAACTTTTGGTTCTTCAGATATGCTTCTTTTTTGGTTTCTATCAGTCCTACTAGTTCATCCAATCTTTCTTGCATATCATTAATGATATCCTTATCATACATTTGAATGTAGTTATAAAAACCTACCAGGTTGTTCTGAGGCATTCATGCTTGAATTCAATATACTATATCAAATGGAACTACACCAATGGCTTTCTTCACAGTTACTTTGTCAGCCCATATTGCTAACTATAACTTGGAATCCCATGCTTTCTTGTTATCATCCAAGATTCTCTTAATAACCTTTAACAAACTCTTATTTGTGGATTTAGCTTGTCCATCTCCTTGTGGATGATAAAGAGAAGATGTTGACCTAGTGATTCCAAATTTGTCATAGAATTTCTTGAATTCTTCAGACCTAAAACACATTGCATTGTCAGTTACAATTTTTTGAGGACAACCAAATCTAGAGATAATATTATTCAGTAGGAAATTATTGACAACTTTATTTGTTGCATTTCTTATGGGGATAGCCTCTACCCACTTTGTAAAGTAGTCAGTAGCCACTAGAATCCAAGAATAGCTAGTGCTAGACTTGGGGGAAATCTCTCCTATGAAATCCATACCCCATTGTTGAAAGTGTGCTTGGACCTCCACTAGCTTCAATGGAGTATTACTTGAGAACTTCAATTTTCTTGCAAACCTCTAACAAGGGTCACATTTCCTGATCATAACTTGAGCATCCTTGAAAAGAGAGGGCCACCAAAATCCAGCCCTCGTGACTTTATGTGCAGTGGTCTTGGCCATATAGTTTCCTCCACACACTCCATCATGCATTTCATTTAAGACCTCTTTTTCCTTTTCTTGATCAATACACTTTAGCAACACTCCCTCTAAATTTCTCCACCACAAACTACCTTGGACAATTATGTATCTGATGGCTTGTAATTTAGTACTCCTCTTTTCATTTTTAGGCAAGTGGGGAGGAACTTCCATGTGTTGTAGGTAATATATAACATTAATGTACCAATCACAATGATCCATGTCATATAAGTCAGGTCTGAGGTCATCAACTACCACATTTATCTGATTGGCATCCAAATTAGATTCAGCCATGAGTTCATCCAAACCTTGACCTCTTACCAACTTAGTTATCTATATTTCAATATTGAATTCTTGGATCCTGTTGATCCATCTACACCTCATGCCTAATACTTCCTGTTGAGAAAATATATCTTTCACTGCAGCACTAGGTACAAAGGAAATGACAATAGCACCTACTAGGTAGCATCTGAAAGCCTTTATAGCCTTTACTAAAGCATGTGCCTATTTTTCATTTATCTCATATTTCAATTCATCAGGCTATAGTGACTTACTGAAAAAAGCAATGGGTTGTTCATATCCTTCTTCATTTTTCTACAACAAGATAATGGCTACAGTGTGAAAGGGTGCAAAAGAAAAAATATGCATAGGCTTTGTATAATCTGGGGTTTTGAGGACTGGATCATTTTTTATTGGAGTTTTAATATCTTGGAATGCTTGTGAAGGCTCACCATTCCAATCTATAGTATCTCCCTTCTTGGTCATCTTTGAGATAGGTCTACCAATTTCAACAAAATTGGTAATAAACCTTCTAAGAAAATTAACTTGGCCAAAGAAGGATTAAATTCCTTTTACATTCTTTGGCTTGGGGACTTTATCAATAGTTGTTACTCTCTTAGGGTCTACTTTCATCCCATCTTTAGACACTATATGTTCTAGTAATCTACCTTTTGTCACCCCAAAAGTACATTTCTTTGGGTTCAAGTATAATCCATATTCCAAAGCTTTGATAAAAAAATTCTCCAAATGCCTGCAGTGATCCTCAGCCTTCTTAGAATATGTTGTAAGATCATCCTGGTATACAACCATAAATTTGTCAATATAATCATGAAATGCCACATCCATAGCTCTTTGGAAAGTAGCTCCTGCATTAATCAAGCCAAATGGCATCCTTACATACACATATGTTCCCCATGGGGTTGTGAAGGTTGTCTTGAATTTTTCATTCTCCTTTACTAGAATTTGATTGTACCCAGAGAAACCATCCATCATGGACATTAATTCAAAACCAGTTACTTGTTGTAGCATGGCTTCCATATTTGGTAATCCATGATTATCCTTCAAGGATACAATGTTCAAGTTCCTAAAATCCACACATAATCTTATGTCTTCATTTTTCTTTCTAATAGGTACCAAATTTGAAACCCAAGTGGAATGTCTAATTGGTTTGATTATCCCGCCATCCCTTAGTTTCATCAACTCTTCTTGCATTTTGGGAGCTAGGGTAGGGTTTACTGGTCTTTGTTTCTATCTAAAAGGTCATACATTATCCTTTAGTGGTATGACATGATGGAAAAAATCTTCCCTATAAGCCTCAAGGTCATCATATGACCATGCAAAAACATGTCTATACTTCCTGAGCAAGTCAATTAATGGTTTTCTTATTTCAGCAGGCAAATTTTGGCCAATATAAGCCTTTTTTGGGGCCTCATCAGTACCAAGGTTTATCTCTTCTAATTCCTGAGGCTTGGGTTCCTTAACTCCTAGTTTGACTCTATCCTGATTATCAAAAATACTTTCCAAAACCACTAACCCCTTAGGCATCTTGTTGGTTTTCAACTACATAATCTCTTAGCCAAAAATGGTTTCCTTACCATCTATGGTTTTAATTAAATCACTGCAATCCATTTATTGACCATGGTACTTGTATTAATTTAGCAAAAATATTATAATGTCTTTGTCATCTTCAAAGACTTGCCAATTTTCAATGTTATCAGGTATAGAAGGTCTATTTTGTACCTCAATTTGAGAGATTCCTGCGAATGAAATCTCCTTGGGTTTGATTGCTACATTTGCTAATAAATTTGCCATTTTATTTTGATTCCTATCTCTCCATGAGATACCAAATGCATCAAAAGATTCTATCTGATCCCAAACTGTATTTCTATATTGTTTCAATCTCTTATTCTTTGATGCATAGGTTTCTTTTATCTGGAAGATAACTAGTTCAAAATCACCTATGACATGCAATTTCTTGATTCCATGATGTGTAGCAACTTTCAATCCTAGCAACAAGGCCTCATACTCTTCTATGTTATTTGTGCAAGAAAACTTCAAAGTGAATGAGTATCTGAAAGTATTTTTCTCAAGGGAAACAAAAACTATCCCGTACCCCTACACCCTCTTTAGAACTAGCCCCATCAAAAAACATTGTCCATAATATTGGTAAATTTGTGCAACATTCAACTTCATGTTCAATTATAGTAGGAAAATTCTCAACTTCTTGAATAATCAATTTAGCTCTAGAAGCATTGACACTAGTGTCCAAGAAACAAGTGGAGTCTCTATCAATTTCTTCCCCTAAAATGTGACTGACCCTTGGCTCTCTATTTACCTTGACAAATTTATCTCCAATATGAAAATTTGCATAAGTCAAATCACATTGCAGGCTTCCCCCCATAGCAGCACTCCATTTTCTAGAGAGCAACATTCCATAGTATGGAGGTATATCCAATACAAGGACAAACATGCTTAACTCTACTTCAGGATATGCAACTAATTTGAATGGTAAAAAATTTATGGTGCCTATGATTTGGACTTCCCTAGCATCCATTCCTTTGCATCTGCCTTGCTTGGTGTCCACTTTCAACCCTAAGGCTTCCATTACTTTGAAAGACATTATGGTGTTAGAAGCTCCTAAATCTATCATACAATTTTTTAGAGTCTTCCCTTTTATGATTAGACTAAGAAAAAATGGGTCAATATCTTCTATAAAGGCCACTGAGGAATCATCTAAAAACATTTGGGGAATCTGGGATATAATACCACTATCCTCTACTACTTATGGGGTTTGTGGGATAACAATTTATTCTACAATAGTATTATTGTTTCCTATCCCTCCCAACCATAATAAAGCCTTACTCTTATGTTCTTCAATTCTAAGAAGTTCAGACAAAAGTACTTTTACAATTATTTGGGACAACATGGATATCATATCAATAGGTTTGAAAATAGTGGGTTTTACAAGAATAACTGGAGTTGAAGTCTTTTGAACAGCAGGCACCACTGTTTTCTTGATAGTATTAGGTCTTGACTTCTTTCCTTGCACAACTAGTTTTTTTGTTTCATTTGTTTGAAATTGAACCTTCTTTTTTGGTTCCCACTTCTTAACCTTGTTGTCTTTGATCTTAGCTACATCTATATTGACCTTTTTACTTTCATCATTCATCTTATGGGTAATATCTTTGATGAATACACTTGATGGCTTTCTTGCATCATTATTTACTATTCTATTTCTCAAATTGTAGTTACTATGAACTTAGAAAATCATTTCTGCTGTGATTCTGTCAATCTCCTCTTTTGAGGGCATTCTTAAGCATGTGTGACCTACATCAAAATATGTAACACATACCTTATCTACATCATAACCTTCATCATCAGAAAGAACTTGCTAATGATGTAGATGATAAGCAATTCTCTGACTAGTAATATCATTTTTAGGTTCCTCAGAATCAGAATCTATAAAGTCATCACACATGCTCACCATATTGCAACTTATATCATCATGGCTTTTCTCTACACTTTCTTCTTCAGGTTGCACACCTTGATTTGGGCAAATGACTGAGCAACAACACAATAATCAAAAGAATGAGGTGATTGACATATAATGCACCATGGTACACCATCATTCATATTTATAGTGTTTATTTGCAAGGGAACTGGGGTACCCTTATCCTTCACATTTTGTGTCTAGTTGGGGATTGGCTTACCATCTATCCACTAGGTGGTTTAAGGATAATTTTTCATTCTAGGTTGCCTATTGAAATTGCTATTATTCATAGGGGTTCTCTCAGTGACATTTGGCTTATTGAAATTGGTGGGATTCATCTTCTTCAAAAATTCCAACACCTGGCCTATTGTAGATTCTTCTGGCTTTTTTTCCAATGGGAGTTTTATCACCCTCTTTTTTGTTATTGTTCTTGGGATTAAAAAGATTTGGATCATCCCTCCTACCTAGTTTTCTAGATGCCTTCCTATTATTCTCTATATTTAGTACAACTTTATAGGCATCCCTTAAAGTTTTGGGATCCTTATCCCTCAATTGATAAGCCATTTTTCTATCAAAAGCATTGAAATATGTTGTGAGACAAACATCCTCATTCAACCTAATAACTTGAAATAGTCTGTACATACCTTTCTGGAATCTTACATTGAAGTTGAATGTGGACTCATTTGGGTTTTTCTTGATGTTATTGAATTCATTCAACATGAACCCAACATTGGTATTATCTCCATATTGCTCTTTAAATAATTTCTCCAAGTCACTCCATGAGGTGATACTATCATCAGGTAGCCTCCTGAACCAATCTCTTGCATCCTCAGTTAGTGAATGCACAAACAATTTCATTACCATATCCTCATGTTCAACTTCATAATCATTTAACATATCAATGAAAATTCTCAAATGTTCTTCACTACTAATAGCATTATTCCCAGAAAACTTAACCACTTTGTCTCTTAAATCAAACGATATGGGATGTGGAGCACTAGGGATACCAGTAAATGATATTTGTTTATACTTCTCTAGGTATACAAGTTTCTTCTAAAAACCAGGAACATTCAAGGTACTTGCTATGTTAGCTTGGTTTAGAGGAGTAGCTTGGGATTGTGGAGGTTGGACAAAGGGGACTTGGGTGCTAATAGTGGATGATGAGGCAAGGGCAGATTGGGATATTCCCTAAGTTGAAATTATCAGACCACTAGCTAGTGCAGGAGTTGCAGATGGGATAGACAAATTTGGCCAAGAAACTAATGCAGAATTCAATTTTATGAATTGGATTTTTCTCCTAGTTTTCGTAGCTTGAGCTTCATTCTCAACCTTCTCAAGTTCTTTTGCAAGATCTTCCTTCTCCTTTCTAGCCTTCTCTAGATCTAGATCTAACTTTGACATGGAGGGCTATATGGGTTTGCTTGGCAGAGCTTGAGGTTCATTTATTTGGATTCTTATGGCTCTGCCTTTCCCTTTATATGTAGCTTTTGCTTGGACTTGAGCAATAATTGGTTCTTTCCTTTGATTCAGGCATTTTTCTTATTCTTGAACTTTAGCTCTCAGATTGTCTACATCTCCAAATACATTAGTATGGAGAGTTATGGTATTTTCTTCTAACTTTTTATTCTGCTCCTTCAAAGCAGCCATTCTTCTCAGCAGAGCATCCCTTTCTATTATGGCATCCAAGGTGGCTTGCTCCTTCTCCTTTTCAGGTTGAATGTGTTTAGCTTCTTCTTTAGCAATTCATTTCTTCAAAACTCCTATCTTAGAATGCACTTCTTTAGGATCTGCAGAAGTAGCCTCTGAATCAGCAAGATCGTCCAGATCTATAAGATTGGGCTCCACTTATGAGGCTACTCTGGGATTAAAAGGATCATCAAATGAACTCCTAAATCCTAGCCTATGGTTCATATTTACTATGAGATCTAGTCTTGATGAAGAAATTCCTATCATAGACACATCTTTGTCCTGAAAAACTCTCTCATCTAGTAATGGGGTACTGAAAATGCCTCCTAAGAGTCTTGTAGTTTCGGATTCAGAACTGAGTGAAGAAGACTCTCTCCCTAATATTGGTTGATACTGGGAATTGATGGATGCATTACCTTTGGGTTTCTAGGTGGGATTTAGATCTATCCTTTTCTTATTTTTGTTCTTCCTACTACCTTGGGGTGAATCAGTATACATTGGTACATCAGGATTGGCTCTCATGTAAGCTCTTGTGTTCTTTCTCTTGTTAGCCATATTCACCTTTTGTTAAAATAAGCACTAGCTTCAAAACCTTGACTGAGTCACCACCCTATTATTGGGAAAATACACAATGACAATTAATAGTGACTCCAAGGAAAAACACACAAATAGAAAAAGAACTATCTGACACAGATAGACCAATCACTGAGATCATAAGACTGCACTCTTTGCTTGTTAGAAAAGACACTTGGATAGGCTAGATATGTCAGTGTGTCGCTATGGTACTTGGGCTATTCCCTCTTTAAATTCTCAAGGTTTGTCACTAAAATATTCCCTTATAACCATGAGCAAAACTTAAATAACCTAACACACATGTACACAACAAAACCAAAGAAACTATAGTACTTTTCACAAATATGTTGGAAAACTCCCCAGCAGAGTCGCCATTTTGTTGTAGTTTTGAAAAACTACTAAGCAACAAAATGCTCAATACTAAGATGACATTACTCACACAATCTAAAGACTAGCCAATTTTTATTAACAATTGTATGTGCAAACCATTCGGGCCCAACTTCAACAAAACCAAGGGTGGTTTTCTACTCTTCAGGCTCTACAAAACCAGGGTGGGTATACCCAGGGATGATTGAAGACTAGAAAAAATTGTATGAGGATTATTTTAGTTTCATTTTGATTCTCACCTTAAATCCTCAAATACATGCATAATTCACAAATATTTGTTAAACACATCCCATATAAAAAATCTAGCCTAAATTCTTCTATAGATTTGTAGGTGTTCTGAGCAACAGTGGCTAATTAAAGCTAAAACATTCCATGCAAACAAGTACTAGCCAATTTTGAAGATCTATAGGAAATAAAAGTAAAATTGATTATAATTCAGCATTTGAAAATCATTTATGACACATTTCTCTTCCAGCAGAATCAATTTGACCAGTGCCTAATCCATTAGGGTTCAAAGTCTACTACAAATTCTTAGATCTAATTTGTTGCCTTACAACAAATTTTATCAGCAATTCTTATTAGAATTCATCATTCAAAAATCCTTTCCCTTACTATAGCAACCTTATCAAATTCATCAAAGCCTTTACTTAATCCATTGAACTAATAGCAGTGATGAATAGATATACAACCTAACTAGATTGCATTCAATTGCACAAGCCTTTACTCATACAATATCAAGATAACTAAGTAATCAAAAGGAGACAAGATTTAGAAAGAACTGATATGGGGATAGCTCATAATTTGTATTCATTTTCTTTAAAAATTGTATACATTTATAGTAAACTCAGTATGACCTTAGGAAGAAACATAGAGATCATTCTATTATTCATGTATTCTCAGGAACTAACAAAGAAAATACATCACAAAATTGCTCCAAAACAATGGACCAAAAATAAACTAATTATATCACTTAGAAAAAATAGAATTTGGACCATTTCTCTAGCCCTAGAATCCCACTTATATAGTGTGAGATGCAACAAGCTTTAGGCTAAGAGAAAATGACAGGTGTCTTTTTACAAAGTTTTACATATACCCATCACAACAAGACAACATTGTGAATAAGAGAAAGACTAGTACATTGAACATTCCTTTGTGGGCCCACTTCTGTTATTCCCTTTGTAAAGACAAACTATTATGATCGAATTCCTTTAGCACTCTGGTTCCTCAAGATAGGTGGCCATCAAATGTGACAGTGATGAGTCATCTCATGCTACCTAAGGATCCTCTTTGTCTTTATCATCAGTGGCAGAGGTGGCTTCTACTTTTGTACCCTCTTCTTTGTCATCATCCTCCACCTCATCACCTCCTTCTATCTATTTTGAAGACAAAAACTCTTCTTTCCACTTATTATAGGTAATATCTTTTGGCCAATCAAAATTTAGGGCTTCTCTTTGTACAGTTATCAAGAAATTTGTAATTGCCTCCATATCAACTAATTCCTTTCTGATGGAGTTATATAATATCTACACTTTAACCAACTCCTCATTTGTCATAGCCCATAACAAGTGTTCAATTTCATTTATAACTTTATTTATCCTCTCAGAAAAAATCTCATCTAACTCCCTTTTCCATTCCTCCTTTTCCTTTACTTTATCAACAATTTTTAATGCACAAGGGAATACATCAATCTTTTCTGCAATATACTCGGAAAAAAATATAGTTAGTCTTTTTTGAAAGGAATTTTTCTTATAATCAAATCCTTGCAATTTATTCAACAAGTCAAATATTTTTTCTATTTGATGACAGGGCAGTTGGATGACAGATATACACATAGTAGTGATATCTTCATTTCTTTTTGTCTACTTCTACATAAGAGGTCTGAATACAACTTCATCTCTCTTCAATTCATCCCTAATGGATGCAATCCTTGCCAATAAATAAATAAATGATGACCTCTCAATTCTATCTACTAAATACATTATACGTTGCCTTATTTTCTCCTCAAACTAATTATTTAGTTCTACATGCATTGCATACAACTTATTCTTTTCCTCTTCAAAATCCTCTGCAGTGTAGAACTGTGGCCTTTCAAGGGTATCTGGTACCTCAATAATTGGAGTGGACTTGAAAGGTTTAATAGGTGGCCTAGGAGGGTATGCAATCCTAGGTTTACTAGTCTCTCCTATTTTTTCTTTTCCCTAGTACCTTCTCCATTTGGGATACTTTGTTTTCTAATGACTGTATTTGCATACCCCTTTCCTGATATGCTTTCAAAACTTCTTCAAACCTAGCATTGAGTTGGGAAAATCTATCTTCTTCTTAGCCAGATAAGACACTACCAAACTTTAGCATTTCTGAGGCCATTCCTATTATCTTCTTACTGCCTACCTCACTAGCCCTAAAAACTATCAATGCACCAGTATGCTCTGCAGTGAAATTCTCTTGCCTTCTGGTCTTTTCTCTTTTTTCAATTGACCAAATAATAAGGGCTTGGTGGTCATAACTAAATTTGACTCCTCTATGGGCCTGTAATACCTCTTCTTTAGTTTTAATCTGGACATCCTTTTGTTTCCTAACTGAATCAAAAACCATGGCATTCACTATATCCCATTTTGGCAAAATAAGGACTCCTGACTGTTTAATTATTTTCCTTCTAGCCTCAGGGGTAAATAGAGGAAAATCATTCAAAAATTTAGACTTTACCTCCTCCTTAATAGTAGAATCTAATTTATCAGGTTGTTCTTCCTTTATTTTTTCACAAGTCTTCTCACAATTTTCTATATTTAGCCTCCATAAAAATTGTGCAAATACTCTAGACTTCACAAAATTTTCACCATTAATAAACCTCTCAGAGGCTTGGGAAACTATAGAATCAATCTCCTTACCTTGATAATCAGCAACAGTTAAATCTAAGGAAGGTGTAGGTGGTTCCTAAGGCTCTCCAATCTCCAAATCTGTGGAGGTAACAATCATGTCTCTCTCTCCACCAATTTTTCTAAGTTGTTCTCTCAGAGATGTTTCATCATTAATTTTGATTGGAGACTGGCTTGGGGAATATTGTTCCACTTGGGAAGAAGACCCTTGCTCTAATTTTTGAATTTTTGGAGAGCTGGCTGCAGATGGACATCCTGACCTTGGCCTCTGATGCAGGGGTGCCTATTGCACAGTTTGAACCATGACATAACCTGCCCTTCTCTACAATGTATACTAGCTAGGAGCCACTATATTTTTGTTGCTTATCTTCCTCTATAATTTAGCAGTCTTGTCTGGATATGCCTTGACATATGCATCCTTCTTCTCATTCATGGCTTGTATTATCATAGCAAAATTATTCATTAATGCTTTCATCTTGGCTCCCCAATATTTTTTTTCTTTCAATGGATCATAGTGGAAATCAAAGGCATTAATAAATTCTAGGGTTTTACTACATACTATCCATTTCTCATTTCTCAATTCTTGATCTTGCAGAGTAAAAAAAATTTTGATCACATCCTCCAAATAGTATACTTTTTGCACCATGCGGGAATCTTTTATTCTCTCTCTTAAAAGATCATAGAATCCTTCAGGGTCAGTAAATTTGGCATGAGATTCTGCCATGTTATATCTATCTAAAAACAAATTAAGGTGCTTCCACCCTTTCTTGACAAAAACAAAATCATGCACTATAGTAATAATTGGAAAGAAGGTACCCTTCTTAGATAATTCCCTCTCATCTATAGTGCCTATCTACCATAAGAGCTCAGCTATCCCTATCTTCAAAGGCACATGGAAAGGTAGAACATGAGGCTTTCCCAAAAAGCCATCTACTCTTATAATTGTTCATACATTGTAAGGGATTATATCCCCCTAGTTATGACTAACCAATAGTCCTTCTACATGGTCCTTGGGTCTGACCAATTCTAACAATGCTTGTGGAATTTTGGGGCTGTCTCCTCTCAAAAGCAGCCTAAGCTTTGATGCAAAGTATCTATCAAATCTCACATAACTAGCATCTATAGCTTCTAAAGTCATATCTACACTCCACGGCTATACTGGATTCCTCTCTCCATCCTTGGTTGTTTCCAGCTCTATACCCTTGGAGAAGAAGGTAAATCCCTTGTATAAGCATACATGCATCAAAAATGAATACCAACATAATGGTTTGTTCACTTTTCCCCTTGCTATTCCCACCAAACCATTGTGAATCTCCTTTGCAAGGAAAGTAGTAAAATCTAGAATAATACTCATTCCAAATTGAAGAGTTTGAGCCATTATAAGAACAATTGAACCTAGGATCTGCTCCACTTCATCAATCCCAAAAAATTTGTAAAGAGAAGTATATAATGCCTAAGCCTTGGGTTTAAAATGTATTTTCAATAATGGCTCAGGTGTGTTAGTAGTAATTACAGACAAGGTTCCAACTTTAGCAGCATGCTCCTACAATGGCCCTATCCTCAAGCATATTCTTTGTGCATCATATCTCGCTTGTAAATCATCCAGATCAATGATTTCATGCATAGTATGGTTAGGGTTAAGGTTTAAAACTTCACTTAATAGCTAAGGGAAAACCTTAAAAAGATTGACTCCAGAATGATTTTTCACCCATCCCGTAATAGGATCATATTTCTTTGCTAGGTCATTCAATATATCACTACTGAAGAAGATTGAAGGAATTGTTAATTTTCCAATGTCAAATTCTCAGACATTTCTCATTGGGGTATCTAAATTCTATTCTGAGAACCATTTCTTGAACAATTGCAAACCCCTGATAGATACTTGGGCATCTCTTACCTAGTTTTCCCTATCATAGAAACCCTTAGCCACAACTACACTAGGGTTCTTAGGAATAAGTTCCCTCCCTTTAGTTATTTCATTTACTAATAAGGGAAATTGTTCTAGGAAATCATCATGTACAACTCTCTTTAAATAGTTAGTTTTCCCAGAAAATTCCTTCCGTGGAGGCATTTTAAAATTTCACACTCTTACAACAACAAATTCTTGATTTTTACAGGTTACAAATTACTTACCCGCTAAGTTCACCCTTCTTTCTCTACAACTTTCTCTCTAAATTCATTGAAACCCTTGGGAAATCCTATGCTCTATCTTTGGAAATCCTTTTTGCTCTGAGAAAATCTGTGATTGTGTGCTTCAATAATCATGAATTTTCATATTATACCAGTGCATTGATGTTGCACGAAGGAAACTTTGAGTCATATTAATTCCTGTAACTGTTAGTTTTGTGTTATTTTTCAAATTTGAATCTAACCCATTGATCTCTCAAAGATTGGACGGCTTTATTTCAAAGGTAAAATGCCCTTTAAAAATTCAAGCCCCTAGCCACATGTGAAAAGGGCGCATGCTTACATTACTTAAAATTCCTGCAACTTCTTATTGTGGGTATGTGCTATCCGTCGATCTTTCCCAGATCAATGGTGGGCCAAAATCCTTTTCTCTAATGGCCCACTTGGCTTATTTAACCAATCAAATATCATCCTTTTGCAACGTGCTCTGACAGATTTTACTGCGGTATTTAAACTTTCAGCACCCATGACATCACTGCTTTCAACTTGGCACACCTATCCCATTCCACCGATGAGGGCACTTTACTCCATCTGACATTTCCAACATGGCATGACTTAGCATTTCCTTTAAGTCTTGGTCCCACTGTGCCTACTTTCTTGCATTATTTAAAATTCAAGCAAGTTCATATTTTGGGGAAGCCCTAACCCTGGATCTTATTCAAATCAATGGTGATCATAAATCTTCTGTGACTATTACATCTAGTCAGTTAGTCAGACCAATGAGACACTTTCTTTATACTCCAGCTCATTTGACAAGTACCACATAAGACAAGTTGTTATTATCTTCTGAGCAAGGTGGGCCCATGGTGTCATACTATGCCATCTGTCATATTTACGCTTCCCCGCATTACTTAAAATTCTTGCACTTTAAAATTGTGGGGAAGTGTCACTCATTGATCAAGACAAGGTCGACAATCAAATCAATTCACATTTAAACAAAGGCTAGTCAGATATACTAACCAATAGGAAACCTCCATATGAGTTTGCATCTTCTAACAACATTCCATGCCAGTAGGTCCCATGTCTTCTTTTGAGCAAGTAGGTGCTTGATGTCATCTTTTCCACATGTCAGGATGGCGCATTCCCACATTTCTTATCCAATGAGCATCTTCAAATTGTGAGCTTGCACTAGTCATTGATCTTCAAAAAATCAATAATGGTAGTACTTATACCCTGCAAAGCTTCTGAGTTAAAATTTTAGACGTCACCATGGACACGTGTCCACATGGTGCATTCCTACTTTTCTTATCTGACTAGTAGCTTCATAATGCAGGATTGCACTAACCCTCGATCTTTGAAAGATCTATGGCTAACAAGGCTTCACTTCCACTTGGCAAATAAACCTTTGCAGTGGAAAATCTAGCAGTATATATAAGTGATCATTTTACAGTTAAAAATTCTCAACCCCACCTTGCCAAATGTCAAAAAACCACTTGCCCGCATTATTTATCTCTCATGCAACTTCAAAATGTGGGCATACACTAGCCTTTGATCCTTTACGCATCAATGGTTATAAAATCATGCATTTCAAATACTACACTAGCTGAAGTGATGAATAAAAAATCTCCATTCATTCCAACTTGTCTGACACTTGCCACAAAAGACATCTCAACATTATCCTTGAGAACGGTGGGCCCATCTTGTCAGAGTGTGCCACTTGTCCAATTTTTGCTTCCTCGCAATACTTAAAATCTGTGCATCTTATTATTGCAGGCATACATAAGCCTTTGATTCTTTACAAGATCAATGATCAGGAACCCTGAGTTATAAAATAATACCTTTATTAAAGAGCAGGCCAATGATATCATAGGGATTTTAAAACATGCACTGGGAACACTAATAGTTCTGCAAAAGTTTTGACTAACTCTGACAGCCACGAACTTTTTTCAGCATACTAAAATTGAAATGTCATCAGGAGCTACGTGTTGAAAAGGTGCTTTCTCACAATTTTTAAAGACCTTGCAGCTCCGAATTGGAGGAATGTGATGATCATTGATCTGATCAAGATCAATGGTCACACAAAGTTTGTTGTTACATAGGACTTTTTCAAAATAAAATAATGCAGTTTAGGCTAACTTTATAGGGTTTATCAAAATATTAAAAGGTCACTCTTTCATAAATAAACCTTTAGGATAGAAATTTTCCTACCAAAAATTATTTGAAATAACATTCTCTAAAGTTTTCAAAGGCTAGGGCCAAACAAGGCAAAGCACAAGGTTATTTGATGAATTTTTTGCCTAAGGTTCTTCTTTTTAACCAAATTTTAAATTTCTTGGAGTGTACACTTAGGGTTTTTCACTGCTGAATACAACAAAATAAGGGTGGTGAAAAACTAGGCCAACATGCCTTACAAAAGGTTGTGTCTTATTAGACACCATACCTAGTCAGTGGAAGAGTATATAAACTTTTAAAAAGCTCCTAGTCTAGTGAATGTGGGATAAATCTCCTTTATTTTTTCTCCACTCTACTTCTACATTTTTAAAGCATGAGACTACCCCTTTATTCCTCTACCACAAAGCTCTGCAACCTGCCTCCAGTAGCTTCTCTTTGGCTTGTGGCTTGCTTGAAGTCTATGCATGGGTTTGATGCTTCCTTTTTAATGCCCTACAAATTTCTTCCTATGCACAGGCAACTTTGGACCTTGCTCATAGCTTTTCCTCATTGTTGTTAGTATATTCTTTAAACTTCTCTTCACATATGTGCTCCCTTGTAGTTGTTGGCATGTTTCTACTCTATTTTTGTTTGTGTGAGTGTTCTACTTGGCATGAGTTTCTTTTGCAGCGGCTTTCTCTTCTATTCCTTGTGGGATTCCTATGCCCTTTAACTGGTGTCCTGCCTCTTTTTATTTGCTATGGCTTTTGAAATCTCAAATACCATTCATTATAGGAGGTGAATTGCTCAATAGTTTGTATCTAATAGTTTAGAACTCAAAAATAATAGATGACTAAATCATATGATTGATTCATATGAATAGAACAGGGTCTTGGTAATATATTTAAGCCTAAAAATTCAATGTTTAGAACACAATGAATCGATCTTGATTTCCTTCTTGAGCTGTTGCTTGGGTTCAGCTCTCTTATTAGCAATGTGGGCCTCCTTTGGCTATGCTTTCCTTTAATCTTCCCTACACAAAAACTCCTCCAAAATGCATGGGATGATTAGTCGGCTTCCTTTGTCTTTTTGTTTGTTGTGGCTCTATCCTTTGACATGTTGTCTTGGACCCTTTTCTTGACCACAATCTAGCTTTGACCTAGCTCTTTTGCTACCCCTCTTAACATGTGTGGGTCTCTATTGTTGGGCCGCTTCTATTCTTGCTATGGGCTCCCCTTTGCTAATGGTAGTGGTCTACTCTTTTAAATGTTGCATGGCCAATGCTTATGTTGTCCCCTACCTTATGGATGCCTAAAACTGGATTGCCCTGTGACATAATCAATCCATCGATATCATAGCCCAGTACAAATAAAATTTCATCCACTACCCAATTAGCAAAATCTACATCAATCTCATGAGATCCTTTCTTTTCAACTGTTAACATTTGGTGGGAAGCAACTAGTGTGTATGTCCCTAGAATAATGTTTTTGAAGAAGTATCTTCCTCCATGCGAGGTAAACACACTATTACTTAATTCACCCCTGGTTGAGATGAGATTGACCTTCACATTGGTAGGACCTTCATTAAATTTTGGACAGATTTTTCTTCCAACAACCCCTAGAATTCTTCTAGATACAGTGAACACAGTGAAGTGAGAATTTATGTCTTCATTGCTATTGCAACCATTATTATCCACTGATACAAGAACCTGATCTAGATTCCATGACCATCCATCTGGACCTTTGATTTTGATTACAAAAGATCCTTTTTCGTATACAGGAATGTAATAATATCCATTTGGTGCACATTGTGTCCATTCCTTCACCAAACCATCCAAGTTATGTGAGAGTAGTCAAGCTTCGGATTAGTAGGCTTTCTCAGCTTGATCAAAGATGGGCCTGCCTCAACAAAACCTCCATAACCATGGATACCATCTGCTGCAACTCCTACTATGAGGAAGATGAGTGACAATAGAAGCATCTTCACTTCCATTTCATAGGCCTTCATAAAACCCTCATTTAAACCTTATCAATCTGATGGAATTAATCGAGCCCCAAAGTGGGTATGGCTAAAAAAAAAATTTGTTTCCAAATGACTGAACTACAAAACTGATTTGTTCATCATTTGATACTAACTGTATTCAAATTCAAACAATTTTTTTGTCATTAATAACTCATTTTATCATTTTCTACAAACTATCAATTTAATGCAAAAGGGTCCTTTGAATGGCCTTAAAAATTGATCAAAACACCTAATCCGGCTTTGAAATCAAACACACTGATTCTCTCTTTTGCATACTTACATCCTGTTGAATCCCATCTCATGAAAAATTTGGGGTTAAAAGATATTGACCACCAAATTTTCCCTCTTAAAATCACCTGCAGATAAACATGTCAGAAAACACTAAATTGCATTCAAATTTGGCTTTGAAAACTGGGAAAACTGAGACTTGGGAGAATGAAAACTAGGACATTGGTTCTCTTTCATGAGGATAATATGGATCTATGATTTGGGCTCATTAAAAATAATAGGACACAAATGGCGAGTGGTCAAAGTGGGCTACTTAGAATTTGCAATTGGAAACAATGACAAGATAACAATTTTTGCAAATGGAATTAACCTAGAAAAGTGTGCAGATGGATTTGTCAAAACTTGCAAACTAGCACGCTTGGAGTATTTTCAAAGTACAACACAATAGTAAAATCCATTTGATCTTAACGATCATGGATCTCAAGTTATGACGTCTCGAATAGGGGTACTGATCAATTTGCAAATGCTGACACCAGTAAAAAGATAGAAATTACGTTTGCAATCACATTTGAAAACTAATCAAATGGATTCGTCATGAACTGAAACTTGAAACATAACAAGTGTTTGACATCTACAATGCAACACAAAAAGGAATTTCAAGATTTTGGTCAACTGGGACAAATTTATAACATGTCAAACAAGGCTTCCCAAAATTTAGAATTAATTGCAAAAGCATGAAAATAGTAGACTACCAACTTTGAGGGATTCAAAACCTAGTCAAACGGATTTGAAACAACTTGAAATATAAAACATAGGATCTTAGGTATGAACACTAAAAATTCCCAAAGAAATAGGTCATGACACATTTCTAGGTGCAATATATTCACTTGCAAACATGGCCTCCTGTCACTGTTCGACACAGGTGAAAATGCAGATTTAGAATGTGCTCAAAATGATACTTCACAAAATAGCTTGAAATGTCAATTTATCATCATGAAAAAAGTAGGCATATTGAATGGAAGGTGTTAGAACATTGAACACCTCTTAGGCCTCGACTGGATAATCGGGTACATATGTACTTAAAAGCATTTATAGGGCTCAATTTCTCAATGGTACTAAAAATTGACCATGCAATTTTTAGTCCCAATAGACCTCAGAGATGTTTACAATATGATTTTAAATATTGAGAATAATAGGAGAGCCTTCAATAAGATAGGAAGAGATGACCCTAAATTGTTTAATCCAAGAAACATTACAAACGAAGGTGAAAAGCCTGTTGCAGGTAAGAAGCTTCAAGAGGACATAATGGGTCCAAATCTTCTTAAGAACATGAATCCACTAGTAAATAATACCACTAAGAAAAATGTTGGTGATAAATCTTAGTTCAATAACCACTACAATAGGAAGCCTAGAATGCAGAACTATCCATATACTACTCATTGGAAGGATGGAAAACCAATCTCCAATCCTACTAAGGGAACTAAGGACAAAGGTACACACTCTCCTCTACATAGAAGTATTGTGAACATGATTGATGATATGCCTTTGTGTATTGTGTGTCATTCCCCTAACTATTATGTAGTTGCTCAATCCTTTGTTGAAAATAAGTATGAATAGAATGAAGAAGAAGAAGAAGAGGAAGAAAAGAGTCATGAGGATGTTGGATGTAATATGATAAATTTATGTGATGATGGTGATGAGTCTTATTTAGAAGAATCTAAAAATAAATGTTGCAAATCAGAGAAATGTCTACCAGTCATACCATCAACAAGATTTCTCTGATGATGAAGAGCAAGATGAGGACAGGGTGTGTAATACAATGTTAGGCATAGATCACATTAACTTGAGAAAACCCTCTAAAGAAGAGATTGATAGGATCATGGTAGAGATGATAGCTTAGGTCCATAGTAATTACAATCTAAGAAATAGAACTATCAAAAATGATACTGATAAACCATCTAGCATCTTCATCAAAGACATTACTCACAAGATGAATGATGACAGTAAAATGGATAATATAGTGACAACTAAAGTTAAAGATACTAAGAGAAAAAAGTGGGCACCTAGGAAGAAAGTACAGTTTCAAATAGTTGAAATAGTCAAAGCTACTACACAAGAAAAGAAATCAAAACTTGATGTCATCAAGCAAGTGGTAGGGGCTACCACTCAAGTATTATTAGCTTCAAATATTATTGCTTAACCTATTACTAGTTGACATGATATCTATGTTATCTCAAATCACTATCAAAATTCCATTTTCTAAAATTTTTAGAATAGAGAAACATAAAAATAAGGCTTTGTCTTGGTTGGGTGGGATAGGAAATAGAAATCTTGTTGAGAAAAAAACCCATGGTCATGCAGAAAACACCACTCATAATAGAAGATAAAGGATTAATGTCCCAAATACCCCAAATGTGTTTGGAAAACTCATATGTAGCTTATTTATAAGACATTTAACCTTTATTCCCTAGTTTGGTTATAAGTGGCAGAACACTAAAAAATTGTATGATTGATTCATAGCATCAAACACCACAATGCCTTTCAAAGTTATGGAAGCCCTTGATTTAAAAGTAGAAACCAAATAGGGTAGTTGTAGAGAAATGGATTCAAGGGAAGTTTCTATCATTGGTACAATTAATACATTACCTTTTAGTCTAGCTTCCTATCCTAATGTTGAGTTGACCATAATTGTCGTTGTAGTTGATATTCCTCTCCATTATGGAATGTTACTCTCTAGAAAATAGAGTGCTACAATGGGAAATAGCTTGCAATGTGACTTATCATATCCTACTTTACATATAGGAGACAAGGCTATCAAAATTTATGTTGAGCTAAGGATTACTTATGTCTTTGAGGATAGTATTGACAAAGATGCTATGTGTTTCTTAGATATAGATGTTAATGCATTTAGAGCTGAAATGGTTATCCAATAAATTGAGAAGCCACCACCACTAATTTCACAAGAGGTGACTTGTTGTATGGATTCACAAAATTTATGGAATATGTATTTTGATGCTGCAAGTTCTAAGGAAGGATCAAGAGCTGGGGGGTATTTATATCTCTAGAGAAAGATACATTCAAATATTCATTTACTCTAAATTTGACATGTAACAATAACATTGTTGAGTATAAAGCACTTTTATTGTTATTAAAAGTTGTAGTAAGACATGGAATTAAGATATTACATGTTATTGTTGACTCTAAATTAATTGTCTCTCAAGTTAGAGGAGTATATGTTTCAAAGAATAAAAGATTGAAACAATATAGGAATGTTGTCTGGGATATGATTTAGTGTTTTGATTCTTTTTGAATAGCTTCGAAGAATAGAAGTAACAAAAAAATGGCTGACTTATTAGCAAATGTAGCTATTAAGCCAAATGACATATCATTTTCTAGTGTGTCAAATATTGAAGTGCAGAATAAGTCATCAATTCCTGGTAACATCCAGAATTGGCAAGTCTTTGAAGAAGACAAGGACATAATAATTTTTTTAAACTATGAAGATCAATTTTGAGGCTAGGAAATTGACTGTGTAGCCAAGACAAAGAATATTGATGGAAAATAAATTATGTTTGGATAGGACATTATGCAATTAAAAACCAACAAGATCCCAAAAGATTTGGTTGTTCTAGAGACTATCTTGGATAGTCATGATAGATCCAAGGTAGAAAAAAAAAAGATTCTAGTTCCTAAGATCTCAAAGAAGTAAATTTAAGGACTAATGAAGCACCTAAGAAAGTATATATTGGTTTCCCCCAAGATTAGAAGAGATTTAATTGGCTTGTTAAGGAAATATTGGCATGTATTTGTCTAGTCTTATGATGACTTGAAAGCATACAAAGATGATCTCTTTCAACATGAAGTCACACTAAAAGAAGGATCCAAACCTTTTAGATAGAAGCAAAGGCCAATTAGTCCTACTCTAGATGTAGGAAGAGTTAATAAAGCTAAGAGATGTTGGGATCATCAATCCTAACAGACATTCATCTTGGTGTCAAATTTGATTCCTAATAAGAGAAAGAATCAGAATATAGGGTTATGTGTTGATTTTAGAAACATGAACATATCTTCATTAAAAGAAAATTATGGCTTACCTAACATGGAGGCAATGTTATAGAAAGTTACTAGATTAGAAATAATTCCCTTGGTGGATGGGTTCTTAGGCTATAACCAGGTGGTTGTAAAAGAATCAAAACAATATAAAACTACATTTACAACACCTTGGGGTACTTATGTCTATAGTAGAATGGCATTTTGTTTAAAAAATTTTGGTGCCACCTTTCAAAGAGCTATGGATGTAGCCTTCAAAGATATTATTGTAAAATTTCTAGTAGTATACCAAGATTATTTAACTACTTACTCAAAAGATGTAAATGATCACTATATGCACCTTGAGAAGGTATTCATCAAATCTTTAAAAATTGGAATATCATTCAATCCTATAAAATGTGCATTTGTTGTTATTGAGGGTAAGTTATTGGGTCACTTGGTTGGAAAAGGAGTCATGATAGACCTTGAAAGAGTTGAGGCCATAGACAAGATTCATAAGCCCAAGAATGTAAAAGGTATTTAGTCTTTCTTTGGGCAGATAAACTTTCTCAGAAGATTTGTCACTAAATTTGTTGAGATAAGTAGGCCTATTTCTAAAATGCTAAAAAGGGGCTCAAAGATCAAGTGGGAAGAAGAGCCAAGTGTGGAATTTAATAAGATAAAACAATCCATCAACAATACCCTTGTTTTGAGAGCTCCAAATTATTCAAATCCTATGCACATCTTTTCTTTTTCTTGATTTCACAAAGTTGTTGCAGTCTTATTGTAAAAGAATGAAGAAGGATTTGAATAGCCAATTGCATTTTTCAGCAAGTTGTTACAAGTTGTAGAACTTAAGTATGATATAAATGAAAAAAAAGCACATGCATTGGTTAAATAAATAAAAGTATTGAGATGTTATTTAATGGAAGCCACTATAATTGCATTTGTTCAAAGTGCTACAGTGAAAGACATCTTCTCATAGTAAGAGGTTTCAAGGAGAAGATGTAGGTGGATCAATAGGATCAAGAATTTAATATTGGTATCCAAATTACCAAGTTTGTCAAAGGTCAAGGCCTTGCTAAAATAATGGCAGAGGTTAACCTTGAAGAAAACCAGACTAATCAACTTGATGATGGCTATAGAAGTGATTTGTGTGACATGGGCACTTCTGATTAGTACAAAGGTACAATCTTTTACTTAAAGCATAGGAAGGCTCCATTAGGATTTACTAAAAATCAAAGGAGGTCTTTGAAGTTTCAAGACATCAAATATATTTTTTTAGAGGTCAGTTATGGTGGAAAGACATGGAAGGTGTTCTTCTGAAATGTGTAAATGAAGAAGAATCAAAGAATATTTTGAGTGATATACACAAAGGAGTCTGTGGGAGTCATTATATGTAAAAAGAAATAGCCTAAAAGATCCTTAGATCTAGCTTCTAGTGGCCTACATTGTTCAAAGATGCATAGGAGTTAGTAAAGAAGAGTGATGCATGCTAGAGATTCAATGGGAAGTTGAAATTTTTTGAGAATCTTCTATTGAAACCAATGGAGGTGCAAGAACCTTTTTAGTAATGGGGTATTGATTTCATTGGTGAAATATTAAATAAGTCTAGTGGAGGGAATTCTTGGATTATGGTTGCCACTGGCTATTTTACAAAATGGGTAGAAGTTATTCCTACTAGTAATGCAACAAGTAAGGTGTAACAAATTTCATACTGAATAATATCATTATTAGATTTGGATGTCCAAAACAAATTGTCACTAATGATTCTATGTGTTTTAGATTACATGAATACAAATGCTTTTGCAAGAAATATGGAATTACTAACTCTACATCATCACCTTATCATCCCTAGCAAAATGGTCATGTTGAGTCAAGCAATAAAATTTTTCTCAAGATTGTCAAGAGGATTTTAGGAGAAAACAAAAAAGCTTGAGATTCTAAATTGCCTTTGACATTATGGGAAGATAGGGTTACAATAAAAAAAAGCTAGTGGTTGTGCCTTTTTTATTTATTATATGGGATCCAAGCAAGATTGCCTCAGAAAAATCTAAATGAGATGTATATGTTCATCCAAGTTTATGATGAAGATATTGTTGATGATATGCAACTAAGAATTGATGATATTTTATAGTTTAGCGAGACAAGGAGGGATGCTTCTGCAAAGAATGCAAAGTTACAAGTATAGGTGAAGTGTTTCTACAACAAAAAGGCATCAAATGGGAAGTTCCAACTTGAGGAATTAGTATCATTATGGAATGCTAGACTTGAAGACAAAGGAAAGCATGGTAAAGTTGATCGCATCTAGCTTGGTCCTTCTCAAATCCATGGTAATAAAGGTGAAGAATCATATTTCATAAGAGAACTATCTGGTAATATTTTTGAGCTACCAATTCATGGATAGTTTTTGAAGAGGTATTTTTTCTCAAATGTAAATCTCCTGTGTGTGGTCTGCTTCTGCTAGGAATTCTACATTCCTACATGAATACAAGTTATCCATCATCCCTAGACAGAACCACTATTAGCCCTCATTTTCACTATGATTAAATCCTAAAAATTTCAATGTGAAAATGTTTTGAATTTTATAGTGCAACTAGGATTTTATTATGTTGTGTTATCAATTTTGGTGAAAATACCTAATCCGATATAGTTTTCCCATCATTGGTGTTCAAATTTTTCTTCAAATTTCATAAAAGATGTTTTACCCTAGAAAACCCTTGTGTTAAGCCCACACCCTTTTTAGGCTTTAAATTTTTAAAACCATCAATGGGTTGTTTTTACCTTAACCTTTTGGCATTTTTATGTGAGCTTTTAAAGTATGTGACCAGGTGACCAAGTTATCACATGATTTAAGTGCTTCATTAGACTACAACATCAAATGGTGCAGGTCAATGAAGTAGCTTATTTTCCTTTGATCATGGAGTCACAAAAGTTAAGCACTTCAACTCTTTTTATACCACGACTAGGTAAAATAGTAAATGAAGCCTCAATCATGGGGTCATTGGAATGTGGCAGATAAGGTGTACTACATCTTAATTTTGTAGTTTGTACCTTGTGTATTTTGATCTAAGAGGTACTTGTACTCTTGTTATATTATATTTGAGATGACCTAAGGGTCAGATGTTATACTTTGATTTCAGTATCATAGATGTTAGATTACTATGTTGTTCAATTTATCATATTTGCATGATGATGGCATATTGATATGATAGTAAGTTTTATGATGATACATGATTATTCAGTATTTGGACATATCTCTAATTTGGTTATGTGTTGGATTTGATGCTATGGTGATTTATTTCATTCTTTCTTTGTTATGCTTTATGCAAACATGAGTGATGTAATTTGATTATTTTAGTATATTTGAATAAATGGTTAAATTAGGTATTTAATACATTTATTGCTTCGACTATGTTATTACATGCAATTGCACTTGATCATGTGTTTTAGTGTTCAAGAATCATATCCCTAATAGTGGCACAATGGAATAATGATTCAACTATTCATATTTACTAATTTCATCCTTATATGGTCAATGTATCCTTATTTTATTATTTAAATTAAACCTTTTAGTGATTATTAAATTTGAACTCATTTGCATTATGTGACTAGACCTATGAGCATGTTTGTGCATTTAGAGGTTCACATTGTTGTGAAAGTTATTATGGAAATTTTAGTGATTTTGGGTTTTTAGGCTTTAGTTTTTATTGAATTTAATTTTTGGCAGCTTTTCCATAGATGAATTCCACCTACTTGGAATAGCTTGTTTTTGTTTGAGTTGATTTAGGGTCTAACTAGTTTAACTGGTTATTTACCCTAATCAATTATTCACTTGAAAAGTGAATAAGTATTGAAAGAGGAAATTAATTCCTAACTTCTCACTTTTGGAAATTAAGAATTTAATAGCTTTTTCCAAAATCCTCTTCTCAAGGATTACATTTCTATTTGTTGTGAGAGATGCAAGTGTGGGATCTTCACGAGGTCAGTCGAGTTGCAAGTGCAGGATCTTCACGAGGTCAATCTCATTGGATCTAGCTTGAGGAGACCTTGTTGTGCCATGATTTTTGATAGCTGCTACGTGTTATTTATTTTATTGTGTTTTTTCCTATTTTAGCCCCCTTTTGTTGTCAAATAGGGCTCTCCCATTTTCATGTTTCAACTCAATTTCTACATTTATTTCTCATAGTTATTTGTTATGAGGCTAAGAACTAGTGTTTCCCTCCATTTTTGCTTGTTGGTTCTACCTTGTTGGCTGGGTATAAACATTTTCCCTATTTTTGGGATGAGGATTTGGGATATTTCACTGTTATACTAGTCATTTTTGCATAGGTGATAGAACCCAAATTTTATTGGATTTTTGTCACTTTTGTGCCTAAAGACCAAATGGATTTTTATTTCAAAGTCTTCAAGTTTTAGGGTTTTTACCTCGATTTTTGTATCACCCAATTTTCTCAAGTTTTCTTGGCACGATGTTGATCATGGACCTGGATCATGCTTAGGGTGATAGTTAGATCATTGCTACACTTTTATGTTGCATTGGGATGTGTCTTGTATCTATTCTCTCTAGCTATTTTGGTTGAGTATTTTATTATTTTTGTCCTCATCTAGCCCTTATGTTTTGATATTTGTGACAGTGGTGCATCCACTCAAATTCACATGTACATACATCTATCGAGTGACTTATGAGGCCTGAACTCTTAGTGGTAATGTGGTTGAGTTATATCTTTGGGGTTGGGTTGGGAATATGCATGCCTATGGGTGCTCATCATTGGATTAATATGGTAAGGGCAAGGTAGCTTCATGGAGGGGCTTCTACTACATCCCTAGTGACTATGCCCAGGTTGACAAGTAGAAAGCTTAACTAAGTGATAACTAAATATACTATTGAGTGGTAATGAAACTTAAGATAATAAAATGTGTGAGCACTCAATTAAGTTTGGGGATGCAGTGCATGACCCTTCCTTTGGGAAGTTGATTATGTGCCATGCTAGCTTGGGCTACTTGATGCCATGTTATTTCCCCTCCAGGTGACTCCCTACATAATTATCCATTGAGTGTCTAACTAGGACTTGTTGTATTAGCATTATCTCTTGATCTTGGTTGCAGTCCTCTTACTATTTGGCATGAGTATTAGACATGAATGTTTTATTTATGTGAGTGTTGTTGGATCATTATCTCCATCAACATGGTGGGAGTGGACCTATGTGTTTCACATGGTTGGGAGGCATAGCTACCCATACCACTGCTAGGGACCAGTATATAGAGATAGTCTATTATCCTAGTGTGACTGTTGCTTGTTGTTTCACTTGGTATTTGGTTTACCAAAGTATGTTTCCTTGTGATTTATGTTTCATTGGAATGATTGGATATCATGTTTAGCTTATGTTAGTTTATTTTATGCATTCCATTATTATGATGTTTAGTATATGATTAATTTGATGAGTTTGATTAGTTGGAATATCTAATGCTTTACTTTTAGCATGTTAGATTTCCTTATTCTTATGATGTAGTACATTTTAGTAGTGATGTCCTCATAAGATAACTCTGAGAATTTGGTCAGTAGTTTGGGATGTTATGTATGGGGGATGGCTAGGACCTATGAGGTCTCATGATGGTATTATGGTTGGGAGGAACCACACATGAGTTTTATTATTTCTATATAGTGTGATGTTGCTTTTGTATATTGCGATGTTACTTTTAGTTCATTTCCTTTTCTATTATGTTTAGACGGTTAGATTCAATTTTTTCCTTTTAGTTGTTATGATTCGAGTATTTATACCTTGATTGTGGATATGGTACTCCTTGGGTGGAGGAATCATCTTTTCTATCTTTTTATTTCTTGCTTTTCTGGTGTATTGTTATGGTTCCTTACATGAGATTGTACTTCCTAATGTGAGATTGTGGAAGTTTTGCATGGTTCTCTATAGTTCCTCATGTGGGTCATTGCTCTTCCTCACATGAACCTTAGCACCAGTGTAGTGCTTTTGGTTGCTGAACCCAACACTTACTCCTACGAGATGTTGTTTCCTTACATGGCTCAGTGTACTTTCTTGCATAAAGAGTTACTTTCTCATGCAATACTATCAGTTATTATTCTCTCATGTAAAAGTAGGGGGCATCTTCACTATTTTTTAGAGAACACAATTAGGACCTTTGAGTACCCTTTAGTAATGCTAGTGGTTCCATGCTTTAATATATCAAAGATTATGTGTTTTTTTGGCATCTTTGGTTGTTTTCTTTTAGTTGAATGTGTCAGTTAGTAGTGGCATTTGGAGATTCATTGGTGATTAGGATAGTTCATTCAGTCTTCTATTGTGATCTTCGTGATCCTCGTATGTTGGTTGTCATGTGCTTTAATACTTGTAAATTTTTTTATCTTGGCTTATATTTAATCCTTGATCCAAGGATCTTTGGGTGACACATTACATTTGGTATTGTACCTGTGAAATGTTGGCCTCTGAACCTCACAGACACTTCAACACGATCATTGTATGCGGATTCATCCTGGAATGAACATTGGATTGTTCATCCGAAAATCAGCCCTGCAAAGCAAACTATTGCCTTCTATCTAAAGGGAATTGCTTATCAGATATCCTCAGATTTGAGGTGTTTAAGCAACCAGACCCTCTAAGAATGAAGGATTTGTAAGAAAGTACGACTAATCTATATGAGAATGCAGATTAATCTAGAATGAAAGATGCAAAGTAATATAAGAACAAATAAATTAAACTAGATTAAGCATATGCATGATTAAACTAAAATTAGATCAAACTAAGAATGAGAATGCATGCAAGAAATGTAAGTGAGCATGAATTTCAACAGCAATCTGATAGCAAATCAATTCATTCTCCTTGAAATGAAGGGAGGAGGGTCTCTTAAATAGACTTTCCTAGAATCCATCAACCATTGAGATCGATTTCAATCAACGGTGAGGATTGAAGTCATTATTACCTCTTACGCATGTCCCTGTTTGGCTTACTCGTTATAGATTCTTGGCTTTAAGTGGGTTGAGGAATCTTATGACGCGTCATAGATTCTCTTCCAAATTTAATTTAATAACATGAGATATGCTCTCGTAATTACCTTTTTCATTTAATTAAATAATTTTATTTAATTAATAAAAGATGCTTTTCTCATTTAATTAAATAACTTTATTTAATTAATTAGGAATGACTTCCCATTTAATTAAATAACTTCATTTAATTAATTAGAAATAGATTTCTCTATTTAATTAAATAATTTTGTTTAATTAATCAAAATAGGCACATTTATTAAATTAAATAAATTTAATTCCATAGTACATTAGCCTTAGGATATGATTTAATTTAATTAAAGTATAAATACTCAGTAATTAAATTAAATATTAATCAATAGGTTTAATGTGACTAATATGAGTCAATACTATAGGAATTAAATAAAGAGTCTGATGAATGCAGATTTGGGTTTTCTACATCTGACAATTAAGTCAAGTAGTGAGTAGCCAAATAAGAATTGCCTATTAGAATAGGTCTTAGGATTGATCAAAAAAATAGACCAGAATTGGTTGAAATGGCAATGAGCCAATTTTGGGGTATTACAGGTATCAGGGCCCATGTTGCAACATTGGGATCTTTATGTTATGCTTTCACTACAGTTTTGTTTTTAGTATGTGTATTATTATCTTATGTTTACTATTGTGATATCTGGTTGGTTCATGCTTGCGACTCTCATGATTTTGATGTTCATTCTAATGCTTATCCTATGATTCCTCAGTGATCCCTCTTGCATGTAGGCCTGGTGGTCAGAGAAATGACCAATACAATAACCATGAGGAAGAACACCAAGAGGAAGAATGGAAGGTTGGTGAGGAAGACCAAGTTAATAAAAATTAGGCTTGCATTGTGGTATTGATGCCTGTGCTACTAGAAATTATTGGTTGGTTGGGACCTCCTGTAGAGGAATACCAATAGGATAGTGATTAGGAAGAGGGATCCTATCATGGGGATTCCCACATGTTTAAGCATATAGAGGAGGAGTGTGAACATGAACATTCTCATACACCACTAGGTGGCTAAAGGCACCATCGAGGTGGTAGAAACCATGATGATGAGGATTCCATTTTTTTAGACATTATGAAGACCCTTAAGCAATCTAAACTGCCATTCTATGATGGCAAGGGAGGTGGCCTCAGGGAAGATAATTTGTCATTATAAATGGAGCATTACATTACCATGTATCCATATGCAACCAATCTAAAGGCCCATGGTGCAATTATCCAACTAATGTACCATGCATCTATTTGGTGGAATATAGAGAGTCAAAAGCTCTAGATCAACATTGCAAATCTCACCTAGGAGATCATTGAGGAGAGGTTCCAAGGGAGATTCCTATCTCCTCAATTCAGAGAAGCTTATGCTAATGAGTTCCATTCGATTGAGCAAGGGAACATGTCAGTGGACTAGTATGAGATTAGGTTCCTTAAGATTAGGAATCTCTCATGCTACAATCATGATGAGGTACTCCTAACTCAATATTTTATTTGAACCCTTAAGGATTCCCTTATTGGAGAGGTTCGTATGGATCAACCTATGACTCTTATTCTTGTTGTAGAGAAGGCATGAATTGTAGAGAGAAATCTAACTAGAGTGTTTAGTGGTAAAGGTTATAGAACCATGGTGCACAAAATTCAAGACAAAATGCACAAGGTAACTTGTCCTCTAGAGAGTGGAAAACTCAATTGGCACCCTCGCAAGGGGACCAAGGCCACCAAAATTGATAGGACCATCATCGACAAGCTAAGGGTGGATAGTGTTCTATTGTCTCAACGAAGAAGGGAGATGACCAAACTCATCATTGGAAGCCTCAACAAAATTGCAATTCTTAGAGTAACCAAAAAAAACTCTAGCAAGGGTAGTGTACTTTATTCTAGTACTGCCTAGGGTGGTTGTGAGAACAATTCCAACTTTCTAGGTGAATGTTTCTCTTATGGCTAGCTTGTTCATAAGGCATAGAAATGTCCTATTAAGATAGCTATGGGACCTAGTAGAGGTACAACCAGATCCAAGCCTACTATGAGAGATGCTAGTAGAAATCATTGAGTATTTGTGACATTTGATAACTATCAAGTTGAGCACCAAGGTATAGTAGTCGAGGCTACAAGTACATTGCATGATTTTTTTTTTTAGTGTTATTTGACTCAAGTGCTTCAGATTCTTTTATTTCACCATCTCTTATTTAGTGATTTGGGCTAGTGGTAGTACATCAGGTCAATAGGTGGTAGGTGGAGTTAACCCCAAGATCCAAAGTGGTTGTAAACTCCTTGGTTAGAGGTTGTAGTTTGAACTTGGTTACCTTCACCACCATAGTGGATCTTCATATTCTACCTCTTGGATCATATGAAATTGTTTTGGGTATGGATTTTTTAGCCACCCATTAGGTGAATATGCATTATTGCCATAAGTTGGTACAATGTGTTGATGACACATGTGGGTAGGTGGAACTTGTAGGGGCTTAGAGACTAGTCTTACTTCAAATGATCTCAGTGAATAAGCTAAAGTGGAGTATGTAGATTGGATGTTAGATGTTTGTAGTTTCTATTAGTGATCTCAAGGAAGAAGAGAGACATATAGTGACACTTGATGATCACCCACTCCTTCATGACTATGTAGATTTGTTTCCTAATGAGATACCCAGTATGCCACTATAATGTAACATTGATTTACAGATTGATCTTGTACCAAGAGTAGAGCTAATTTAATGAGCTCCTTACTACATGAATACTCAACAGTTGAGTGAGCTTAGATTTTAGTTGGAGGAATTATTAGCCAAGGGCCATATTCATCCTAATATATCCCCGTGGGGTATACTAGTCATCTTTGTAAAGAAGAAAGATGGATCATTGCATTTATGCATTGACTATTAGTAGTTGAATAAGGTGATGGTGAAGAACCAATACCCTTTTCCAAGGATAGATGATTTTTTAGATCAAATGAAGGGAGAACAAGTGTTCTTCAAGATTGATCTAAAGTCAAGATACCATTAGCTTCATATCCAAGAGGTCAACATCATCAAACCACTTTTCATAAATGATATGGGTATTATGAGTTTATGATTGTACCCTTTGGGTTAACCAATGTGCCATTGGTGTTCATGAACTTGATAAATGGAGTATTTTTCACATACCTTGATCAATGTGTCATTGTATTCTTGGATGACATATTTATCTACTCAAAGACTATAGAGGAACAAGAGGTCCATTTACACTAGGTATTGTAGTGCTTGAGAGATCATCCTTTGTATGGAAACTTGGGTAAATGTGGATTCCTCCAATCCAAGGTGAAGTATTTCAAGCATATCATCATAGGTGATGGTATTGCAGTGGATCTAGAGAAAATATGAGCTATGGTTTATAGTTTCATGGGATTTATGGGTTACTACCATCACTTTGTGAAGTATTTCTCATGAGTGGTTCATCCCATCACTTCTCTTCAATAGAAAAGGAAGAAGTCTATTTGGTTAGACTAGTGTGAGGTGATATTTAATTCTCTTAAGTAGTTTTTTCCTAGTGCACCAATCCTTGTAGTGCCTAATCTTGTAGGTGATTTCATGGATTACATAAATGCTTTATTGGAAGGTGTGGGTGTAGTGTTGATGCAAGATAGTATAGTGATTGCATATGAGTCTAGAAAACTCAAGGGCCATGAGCTTAACTACCCCACTCATGATTTGAAACTTGCAACCATAGTGCATGCCCTTGTCTATTGGTGGCATTTTCTTTTCAGACATAGGTTTTAGTTTCATAGCTATCATAGGAGCTTACAGTATATCTTTAGTCGACCAAACCTGAATGCACATCAGTGTCATTGGATGGAGTTCCTATGTGAATATGACTTTGATATTCACTACATTAAAGAGAAGGAGAATGTCATTTCGGATTCCTTGAGTAGGAGGCAACATGAGATATTAGTGTTGTCATTGGGGATGGATTTGCAAGGGTGTATTTTACAAGCTTTTCCTAGTGACACTTGGTATCAGGAGGTTTGGTGATTATATAAGGAGTCAAACCCTTAAGGCACTCAACGGCATGACTAATGACTAGAAACATTAGATGGATTGTAAAGTGGCCAAAAAGAGTGCAACATTATGATCACTCAGCCATTGGTGTTTAAGTGCTAAGGTAGAAAGTGACCGCAGAATGGAAAACAAAGGGGGTCATTGGGTCACAAGAATGAGTTTCAAAGCCAAAATGCTAACTATCAAAAAACATTATTATGATTTCAAAGCAATTTCCTATCAAGAAGTGCATAAACAGATTGAAAGGCTAGCAATACAAGTAGATTTTTGCACTTTTACAGAAATTGAGATTTTTCACTCATGTCTACATAAAGAGACATAAATGCTTCCCTATGTCCCCTTTTCTCTATTAATAAGTTGATATAATGGCATTCTAAGTATAAGTATTTTGCATAATCCAGAGATAAAAATTTTGAGCACTAAGAATTCTTAGAGCTTGTAGATATATTCAAAGCTTCCTTTGTTAATGTAGTTCCTACCCCTAGTTTACATTTCTATTATCATTTTTGAACTCTTTTAGGCCATTTTTATGCTTGATTATTAGTAGTATTATTTTCAAATTATTAAATATTGTTTTATATTCAATTGATTATATGATGAGATTACTTGGTACTCTATACTTCATGTATGCATGATGATTATTCAGTGATTTTAGTAATTAATGATGATTAGTTAGATGTATTATTATGTTTCTTCTTATGATACTTACCCCATATTGCATGTGTATGGTGTGAGTGTATGTTTTCTTTATGTATGGCATTTTTGATGTGGTTAAGGAAGGGAGTCATAGTCACCTGCTAGTTGTGATCTACACGATGCACCACTTCCTTCCATTGCCTATTTAGTTTAGTATATATGTGTTTGTACATGTGTGGATTTTATGGAGATTGTAGGTACCAGGTATTGACTTCCCTTAATTGCTAGGATGAGCGTACCCTATTGCATTATCTCAATAGTAAGAGTGGGGAGATAAATTCTTAAGTCTAAATGCTAAACCCTTAACCCATTTGTCCTAGAAAATTAGGACAAGTATCTGAGTTGATTACCCTCTGAATACATCAAATGACATTAATTCATGATTATAACCCTTTAGTTTGATCTTGTATGTGTTTTTCTATGATGGGTTTTCGTATTTTGTTCTATGAGTCCTTGGTGATTTTTCTATTAATTAAGACAAATTAAATGATTTAATTAATGATTTAATATAATGGAAATTATTATGATATATTAATATTTAATTAATTGGGAAATTAATTAAATTTAAAGATAAAATTTATAAGTTTAATTTTAGAATGCGGTAATATTTATTTTATTTAATAATAATATATTTAGAGTTCATTTTTAAATAAATGCTAAATACTATTATTATTTAAGTTAAAAAATATTTTATCAATTAAATGTTCAAAAATATATTAAGAAGTGAAAAAGATATTAATTTATTAAAAGTTTCAAAATTGCATAATGTGTGCATGAGATTAAAATTTTATAAATTAATTAAAAAGAGAAGTCAAGTGAAAATTAAATAAAGTTATTTTATAATTCAATAAACGTGCATGGAAAAGATAAAGAAAAGAAAAAGAAAGGATAATGAGAGTTAAAGTTTGGTGCGCAAAGAGTCCTTTCAAGTGAATGCATAATTAGTGCCTCGATTTTAGGAGAGAACTTCTTATCACCAATTGAGGGTTCATTTTTGAGGGACCACAAATTTTGGAGGATCAAATGATTTTAGAAGAGAGAAGGTTTTGCAGGGAGAAATTTATCTCACAATCTTCTTGGGCATAGCAATTAGCATCAGATTCTAGGTAGATGCTTGTGATTATTCACACAGTTTATTATGTTTTTTCCTTTCCTATATTCTATGTGACTATGGATTGTAAATTCAGATTTCTCCATGATGAACTCATGAATGTTTCAATATGGTAAATTATTGAATGCATGTCAATATCTTCTATATATGTGGAGGTTTAAAATGTAGTAAAAAAAATTGCATTCTGTAGATTTGGTGTCTCAATTTTATTCAAGAAGGGTTTGAAATGATATAGAAATTTTATATGAAAAAAAATTGGTTCGTTGAATTCTCCCTGTAAAAGTTTGGTCGTAATTTTGTAAAAAATATATATATATATTTAAAATTATTTAAAAGAAGGGAGATTTTTTGATGATCTTGTTTTGTTTTAATAATATATATATAATATGTTTGAGGGAGGGGGTTACCCCACCTCCCCCATTTCTTCCTTGGTCATAGTGGCTTTGCTGCTAATGCAGGGACTATGAGAGCAATAGTACATAGTATTGTCACAGCCATAGGCCCTGTGATAGTTGTGAGAGGCTGCAGCCAAGGCCAGCAGGCCTTTAAATAAATGCCAAAGGTTTTCTTAAAATTTTATGTATATAATATAATTTATTTAAAATGTTATAAATAGTTTATTAAAAATTAATAATAATTAAGTTACTAAATTATTTTTATTCTTATTTAAATATTTATTATTTTTAACAATGTATTTAATAAAATATTAAGATTAATATTCATTATAGTTATTAATTAATTTAATTAAATAAAATTTAATTAAGTTTAATTAATATATAGGAGCACTTAGTGAATTGGATTTATTTTATTAAATGATAATACTGACTTTAATAAAGAATTGAGAATAAGTTTTATTAGAAGATCAGTATATATTATTTTAATAATTAGTTTAAATAAATTATTATCCTTAGAATATTTTAGGGAAATTGACTTAAAATATAGTGGGGTTAATTCAAAATTTGATTCAAAGAAATGAATGAGTTAACTTGTAGGATAAACTAAGAATCTTTTACTAGAAGCGTACTTTGAAATGAAAAATGAAACCTTACATTTAACTCATCATTATGTTTTCAAAATCAATCCAAACTATGAAACCTACACTTTGTATCTATATGTTGTCTATGTTTGGGTTAACTAGAGTGTTGACCTATTCTAGGATGTCTACTAGAGGCTTGGGAGTTCTGTGATTGTGGTAGTGTGCTGACTTGATCTTGATTATTTTAACTCAACCATGGTAATGTGTTGGTATGCTCTATGATGAGTGTGATTATATTGTTGGTTACTATTTTCATTATCATTGTAGGATAGCCAGATAAGTGCTATAATATATTTGAATTGACCATTTTGAGTCTTTGATTAGTATTTTTGGGGTACTTTTTGGTTGTTTGAAGAGAACCAATGGGTATTGTGATTTATATTTTGGATGCTTTCTAATCACTTCTATAGGGCTGAGGTGATTTTACTACAATTCTTTGATTTGTGATTTCATGAGCTTAGGATAGGTTATCTATATGTTATTTTGGGAAGTGTCTTGCAATGGAGGCCGAGGCCCTAAGTGGTTGCCAGAGTAACCCATTGTAAGTTATTTAATAAGTGAAAATGCTACACTAAATGAGATTAAAATGAACCTAATAAGATTCTTGTGTGTTCTCACCCATGCCTCGAGTGCTAGTACAAACTAGGATGGGAATAGAGAGAACACTTGGTTGTGGCCATGCATCGTTAGTATGCCTTGTTAGTATGAGAGGATACTAGTGCCACATAGGATCACTAGGGGGTCAAGGTCCTAAGAGACTACCAGGTAACTCTATCGTGATTCATATGATGAAACTTGCTCGCTTACATAGTAGGTTTCCTACATGTCTTTGTGGGCCTCTAGGTTTAGATGTTGATTTATCTTGGAACCTTTGAGTTAGATTACTTTTAGGACTTCCTAGACTTAGACAATACTTTTGATATTTGGGTTGTTATCCTGTTTGGGTTCTCGAGTGGGGCATTACAGTTGACATTGATAGAATTTTTGTGACTAAGTTGATTATAGGAATCATGGAACAAGAAGAAGGAAATATAATATAACAGGTTGATGAAGAAGGAGTTTTGCAATCCGTTGAATAGGGAAAACCAAAATTGGTGATGTTATATGTAGAAGAATGGGTATATTTACTTCCACAATCTTCACACACTCATAATTTGTATTCCCATATATTCAAGTATATATATTCTTTCTATAGAGATGCCATTGTACCTAGGACCAACATAAATGCACTTTTCTAGTATTTTTATAACAATAGGTTTTAGAAGTCACCCATCTACAACCCTTGGATTATGAACATGGAAAATTGATAATACCAAAGGTAATAGAAGATGTTGATCTAAGAAAAGAATTAATCAAATCATACCATCCTACAACAAAAGCATTCCATAGGAAGGATATGAGTATCTTATGTAGACTAGACATGGAAACTTTCATTGAATTCTTTGACCTAGGAGGACCTATGACAAAGGTAATTGAAAGGGAGAAGATGAATGAAATATTTAAAAACTCTAAGAGTTTATTTATTGTGAGAGTCATGAAGAAACATTCCCCAATCAAAACTAGAAAAGGGTGAAATTCCAAAGAAGGTAGGAGACCTTATGCCACTTGAATTCTTCTACAAGTATTTTAGGTATACCATATTTGGGATAGATAAGGTGGTGAAGTTGTTGGAACCAGTAATGCCCCAAGCTATAGATATATCATAGTTGTAAATATCTAGGATCCAAATCATAATGTTGGATATGATTTTGTGGAATATGTCATTACCAAAATGCATGATGAAATTGTAGTAGCTCAAAATGGAGAACTTGGAAACTTTAGTTCTTCCATTACTCATTGTTGATGCACATCGTTTTGTATAGGAACATAGGACATATAAGTCTAGACTTCATTGAAGCCACTGAAGAGAATGGAGAGAACTTTCTCGTGCAGATGTGGACTCACCTCTAGAAAAGGTTCTATCTTATGCCTACTTTGTTGTTTTCTACAATGATTTTGTTTTTCCAACTACAAGAATGTTAGTAGATATAAATGAAAGAGTTCCTAAAGGATTAAGAATGCTGATTAGACCATATTCTTCCCCAAATGGGGATAGAGTAATGAGCCATGATTGGGCTAGTTTGTTTCTATTTGGAAATTTTTCAATTGTAAGAGTTTTTGGGTGTTCACAGCCCCCTCATATTTTACCAAAGCATATGCCAAAAAGGTTAGGTTAGTTAGAATTATTTTGGCAATTTATTATGATGAATAGAGAGTACTTAGGACCTTTTGTTAGGAGAGGCTCTTTTGTAGATAGAAATACAAAATTAGCGGATTTTATAATAGAAAAAGTTGCCATAGAAGAAATAGATGCATACATGGAAGAGTTCAAGCTCTACTTAGCCCTAGCTAGAACTTATGACTTGAATTATTTGGTGAGGCATGCCCTCAAGTAGATGAGAAAATATACTCTCCCTAAAAGTAAGCCAAACTGGGAAGAAGATTGCATAATTAACTATCCAAAGATAGAAGTTTGTAGAAATAGAACCCAAAAATGGAAGGAAATAATGAGAGTGGAGGAGGTCATGAAGGCAACAGATCCATCCTATTAGGGTTTCTATTATGAAGGAAGATATTTGGATAGATTCAATAGATGCCTAGATAATTTTGATCTGATAATGGCATAGATGCCTACTCAAATTAGAGATAGGGTAAAGCCTCAATTACCTCAGTAGGAGGATGTCATAACTATTGAGGTTGATGATGAAAATCTAGAGAGTTCTTCATGGGCACAATAGAGAAAGAAACAAAAGATGATTGAGATCCCTAAAAAGGTCAGAGGGAAAGCACTACAATTTTTTTCTAGGGGGTTCAAATTTTTTGATATAATATGACATAATTTCTTGTTGAAACAAGCTGGGGAACATGAGAAAATCTCAAATAAAACTAAATTGCAAAGTTAGATGTTGGATGAGTGAATAATTTAGGCTCAAGAGTCCATGAAGGATGATGAGTTCATCAAGTCAGATGAATTTAAATCATTCCTATATAGGGTTTACCAAAATGAGCTTACCCTATAATTGCAACTAGGAGATTCCCTTGAGAAGACTATAGAGATAGTACAAAGGTTGCATGAATATGATCCTAGCAATGAGATCCTTTTGGTAGAAGAAGCTAGATATCTTGTAGCCAGAAGCAAGATGCTAATCTTCCTAGGGTGGGACCTTAGCTCATCTTTAATGCTTGATTAGATCAGAAGTTAAGATAAATCAATCTCCTTTGAAGAGATCAATATTGTTGGTGAGCTACAAGGGTTTGGTTTTAACATTGATAGCAAGACAATGGCTGTGTGGAGCATGGCCCTTGAGGGAAGTAAGCCAACCCCTATGGAAATAAAAGAATCCCCCTAAGGAAATGTAATATTTTATAATGTCACTATTGTGGCTAGTGACTAAATCCATAATCTGATGAACAAAGCATCATTAATGGGGAAGAGCAAAATAAATAAATTGGAGGAACAATTGTATCAAACATACAACATATTCAATGATGCAAGGAAGAAGTATGATGAAGAGTTGAAGAGGACTTATGTCCTAGAATGGAGAGTGGCTACCTTGGAGGAAGAGGTAAGAAGCCTTAGAAATACTACAAGGCTGATGATAGAGGTGAAAGACCAAGAAACCTAGACAAAAGTTGACCTAGAAAATGTGGGAGATAGCCAAAAAATGGACATAGATGAGTAGGATGTGCCAAGGAGGCAAAAATCAAGACAATTTAGAGCTTGATGATGCACAAGATAGGTGCCTTACATATTGTTTCACAAAATGTGCATAGTAGCTACATATCTATACAAGGAGTTGAATCTCAATGTTCGGAGGAATTAGTCTTGTTATCTCCTCATTTTACAACATGGGGACCATATGCTCAATTTTTTGATAGCCTAGTTCCTCTGCTACCTCAAAAGAATGAATTACCCAAGGTGATCATTATCAATGTTAGAAATATGATTAACAAGGTAAAGGAATTACATGGTATTTTCTTAGGTAAAATGAAATTAATCCAAGGAAAAATGAAAATAATTGCCACTATGATTTGAAATTTTATTCCTACTATCCTAGATGTTAATGGAGTTATAAAAGAATGGCAAGAATGGTCCTACTCTTTTGAGGATATTTTGAGGCATCCACGATGTTGAGCTATCATTTTGCACAATGCTTAACAACAAGAATCCTTTCAAACTCCTCTCTTGAAAAGTAAATTTGAGGATCAACTCCAAGGTTCTAAGAAATCTTGTGACCTACTAGAATCCACTCAATTGAAGATAAATGTGAATGTTCATGAGGAGGCCTTTGCTGATTCGAACCAATTTCAGAACAAATGACCAATCTGCTTGGTGTTTCAAAATTAACCACACAAAAAAAAAGATATGTTTTTGGTATTTTCTATTTTGATGATGAATGCAATCTAACAATGAAACTATTTGAATTCCTAATTTAACCAGGGGTTAGTAAAGAAAATAGCAAGAAGCTTAAAGAAAATAATGTGAAAGTAAAATCCTAATGGACATAAGCTACAGAAAACAACACATCTACAAGTTAAGCTTGCAAAGAAATCGGTAGGTAACCAATGAAAACGAGAGCAGTACTTTGTAGATTCCACTGATGCAATCATTGATGGGAAACTTAATAACCATATGATGTTTCACTCTTCATAAAATCACAAGGCCACAAAAAGTGCACTCATGTGAGACAAAGAGTTATGTAGGCACAATTTGGTGATTTCTTCTCGAACTAGATACATCAGTAGAATTCATCAAACCATAGAAAACACTGGAATTAAAAGATCACACAACTAGAAACAAAGCAATAAACCTTTGGCTCAATCACAATTCCATCAACATGAATTCACAAAACAATGACACATTTAGGCTAGAATCACTACACTCCAAATGTGAGTACCAAAAGCATAATTTTATTGAAAAATAATGGTGGCCCCCAATTACATATTACAATGGAGTATTTATAAGAAATTGTCTCCTCAATTTGTGTTGAGAGTGTGAGATATCTTCATGCAATAATATGATTTTAAATTAATAAAAAGAACTAATTATATACAAACTAATAATCTAACTAGTGCTTAGTTAGACTCCATCCATTTTTATTCATTAATTGGATGCATGAGCCTTTACATGTCAAAAACAAAGAATTTATGAGAGGAGAAAGAAAAAGAAAGCCTTTAGTCGAAGTGGAAGTGTCTAGAAGTGCCAAAAATGGAATTTGATCCTTCAATGGGCATCATTTGAAGTTAAACTACCATTAGAATGTATTTTTGATGCATGGAAAGCTTAATTTTTGGAACTGGCAATTAACTATTGGCACACCTCTAGAAAAGTGCACCTAGGAAGAAGCGCACCTACATGAATTGCACCCCTACATGAATTGCGCACCTGCATGAATTGTACACCTACATGAATTGTACACCTGCATGAATTGTACACCTGCATGAATTGTGCACCTGCATGAATTTTGCACCTATGCACTATGCACCTCAAAGTCCAAAAATGCAAAATTTTACTTAGTGCCAAAAATGAAATTCTAGCTTCTGGGTTTTGCCCCCCTTCATACCAAAGCTATATCTTGGATGTTTGCCCTTAAATTTATCTATTATTTTAGTAACCTTTGCTATATATAGTAAATCTAAGGCATTATATTTTTCATTCATTTTCTACCTATAGTTGGCCACTTCTATACGAATTTTAGCAAAATCCCCAAGCTTGGTATCCAATTCTAGCAAAGCTTCTTCTATCCTAAAATTCCAAGGCACTTGTATTGAATCCTATCATTAATAATTGCATAAGATGAGGAATTTTTTCTGGATTATGTGTCCAACCTCTATATCTTTGATCTTTTCTTCTCTACAACTGCCTTATCCTTCCTAGTGAGAGACTGAGTGATCCAAATTATTTAGAATGATCAAATGTTTGAAAATTTTTCAAAAGGTTTTCCAGGCATTTTTAAATGGCTTTTTCGGAGGTCTTCTACTCAAAAATTCAAGTTGAAACTTTCATCGATCCCTAAAACAGGGCAGCCAAAGGCTCACTGTGTTAGGGACTGAAATTAGATCTTTAGTTCTTCTTTCCAATGGTGTAAATGGTTTTGAATTTTGAGCTCTTGGTCAAAAGTTATGACTCTGACAAGTTAAGGATACCTTTTTACCTAGACAAAGAAGCAAACATTAGTCTAGAGAGATGAAAATCAAACCCAAAACAAACCCCAATTATGATGTGAGAAAACCCAAAAAAGACCTAGTTGACAGAAACACCTAAAAAACTTGACTTGTACCCCTAGAATGCAAAAACAATGCACACCTGGCACACCTCTAAGGTGTACCTAGTGTGTCATTTCCTTTAGCCAATGTTCAAGTATAGGTGCACTGATGAGCAGCCTATTATCATTTTGGTAAAAGTCTGAGTTTTTAAGGGAGTACACATCTATGCACTTGATTAGGAGCGCTACTGCACACCCTAATTAAGGTCTTTGCGTTGTGTTTTAAGGTTTTATGAAGTTTTTGCAAAAAAAGGAATAAGGTGTATAGTAGCACACCTAATTAGGTGCCCTACTATACACCTTAATCTTTGAAGTTTTAACATGGTTTTTTCTATGTTCTTGTAGGGAGAAGGCAAATGATGCACACCTTGGAGATGTGAGGGGTGCAATGTGACAAAGCTCAAAGAACAAAAGAACACAATGTAAGGAGAGAGGGGGAACCCCCCAGGTTATATAGCCTATGCACCCTTGGTGCTACATAGATGTGCATCACCAAGGGGTGATGCCCTTGCTTTGGAATTTGGCACACTAGTGCACCTAATCAGGTGTGCTGATGTGCCTTTCTTTTTTGCAAAAAATGTCTTCTTCCTCCAAAACTCAATTTTTTAATTTCTCAATTTTCCAATCAGGACCCACACTTGACCAAAAACTCTAAAAAAGACTTAGACCCTAGACTAGGGTTTTAGAGAGCCTAAAAAAATAAAGTAGGGGGTCCCCATTTCTAGTTGAAATGGGGTGTGTGTTGTGAAGCCACAACACATAATTTATGGCCTATCGCAATAATGAGAAATTTATGGCCTATTGCAATAATGAGACAATTATAACAATTTTCTATGACCTGATTGACTCTCTATCTAGAATTGAGTCAAATATGAGTAAGGTTACTCAAGAATTAAAGGCTATAACTAATGCTAAATGAAAATGTGCATAGATTAGCTAGACACCATCTAAGATGCCACATGGCCTTATGTGGGCACTAATATTTCCATATGGGAAGTCATTGTAAACATAAAGGCTTCACCATCTGTTGACAATGATTAAGTAGCTCAAGGATGAAATTAGAGGTAGAGGAGACAAAAGGGAATATGAAAAGGCAGAGAAAGTGATAGGAGCTAAAGACAAACAGAAAGATGGTAAAGACACTTGTTTAAAGTGTCACCTGTCCATTTTGCAATAGCATCCAATTTTTAATCTAAGTACAAAGAATTTTTGTAATGAAACATGTATTAAGTATCTTTGTATTTAGTTTCCAACTAGTTTTTTACATGTATCCTCCCACTTGAAGCTTATTGCAATCCTTCCTATAAAGGGATTTCCAAGGTGTGTAGTGAGGGTCCAAATTTATACAACTTTTGATGCTTTACTATTTTTTTAGTCAGTCCATAGTTTATTGTATTAGTTAAGTGTTCTTGTAAATTTTTATACTAAGAATACAATGGAATCTTGAATGACAATTTGTCATGTCTTGATTTATACTATATTTTCATCAGTAATGAGTTAATATTCAAGCAATATTAATACAAATGAAGGTTTTGAAATGTCTATTTCTCTATATTTTGTCTCCATTTTCATATGTCTTTAACTTTGACATTGAATGAATGAAGTTCTTTCATTTAAATGCAACTTGGATAGGTTGTATATATCTTCATTGATTGATTTTAATTCAAGGGATTAAGTAAATGCTTTCATGAATTGATAGGGTTTTTAGGTGTATGGGACAGATATTCATAAGAGTGAAATTTAGGGTGGACTATTGATAAATTTAATTGTAAGGAAATTAAATAGATCAAGTTGTACTAGTTAGACTTGGTATACAAATGGATAAGGTATTGGTCATCTATTCAAATGCAAATTGAATAGTTCATGTGGTTGTGCAAAGTATAAATCAAAATCAAATCATTGTTTACTTTTTGCACTGAATAATTTCACTTCTAGTCTTTACTTGTTTGAAGTAATTATCCTTTGGAGTTATTGCTAGCTACTGTAAACAAGTAATTACTTGCAAATCTAGAAGATTATTGACCAAGTATCTGTTGTAGAGGATGGATTTAAAAAGAATTATTAGTGAGCATATGTTTGAAAGATAAAATCATAAATCCAATCATATTTACTATCCCTAAGGTGCACCTGCCTAGGCCCTATCAAGCTTGAAGTGTAGAGAAAAATAATATTTTTTTAATATTTTTCCAAATCTAAAGAGAATCGTGTTGAATATAGGATTTAGCCAACCCTTAGGCTTGATATTTTCTTTTACATTCTAGTATTAATTACATTTTTAGCTTGGTAGTTTTAAAACACCAACACCCTGCCTGTGCCTTGAGTTCTTGTATAGGGTAAGGAGGGGAATGGGATGATACCTAGTGAGAGGTATTTCTTGTTTTCCTCATCTTCTTGAGAGGGAATTCTAGTTTTGCATGTTTCATTTTGAGGGTCTAGGCTTCAGAGTAATCAGTCCATGGTAACTCAATGCTTGAGGGTCTAGGGTCTATTGAGAAATCAGTCTAAGATAACTCAAGTAGCTTGACCATGTGATGAAACTCCTTAGAATGTAGCCTAAATCTCCTCTATAGATTTTGTTTGTACCTCTGGTGGCATACTTGTTGTTAGATGTACTTGATTTAGTTTTATTAACTTTAATTAATGGTGATTGGTTATTCATAGATGATGTACTTTTGACATGTTTTTTACTTGAGGTGTATATCTTCATTGGTTTTACATTGTGATTTTGGTATTTGATTTACACTTGGCACAAGTATGTATTTTTTTTTAATGTGATAATGGTATTAGGTTGAGAGTTCATTCTATTTGGGTTGTTTGTCCTTTCTAAGTAGATTGTATACCCTTGAGCTAGTTTTGGCTATTAAGATTCCTTGCATAAGATAGTTTGACCATGTGATGACACTCCTTAGAATGTAGCTTGAGTCTCCTCTATAGATTTTGTTTGTACCTCTGGTGGCATGCTTATTGTTGGATGTACTTGATTTGGTTTTCTTAACTTTCATTAATGGTGATTGGTTATTTGTAGATGATGTACTTTTGACATGTAGTTTTTGACTTGAGGTGTATATCTTCATTGGTTTTATATTGTGATTTTGGTATTTGATTTATACTTGGTGTATGTGTGTTGTTTTGTCATGTGATGATGGTATTGGGTTGAGAGTTCATTATATTTGGGTTGTTTGTCCTTTTCAAGTAGATTGTATACCCTTGAGCTAGTTTTGGCTATTAGGATTCCTTACCTAGGAATATTTTATGTTTGATTAGTTGTTTGTGCATCATTTATTACCTTCCTTTCATGGTGGGAGTGGAAGCCTAACTAGGTAACCATGCAGTTGGGAGGTAGTGTCTTCTTGCCATTTGGGTCCTCCTCATATTGCCAGTTGTTGGATATTTGATAATGAAAATTTACCTTTACCATTCTTACTTCTATCTTCAAGACTTCCATTTGAATGATGTATTTATGTTATCATGTAATCTAATGCACTGTATCTATTCTCACATACCCTATGACATGTGTAGTGGATGTTCATTATTGAATTTACTTTCATTATATCAGTTATACTTATGCATTTTCTTATGAGATTGTGTATCTATTACTTCTTCATGATCATGAGGCATTGTACTTGAGACTTAAACTAATTGATATAAACTTCTCAATGTGAGTCCATGTGAAGGAACCCTTGAGGAATTGAAATTGTATTTATAATTTCTTGCTTATTTGATTTGTGTATTCATATTTTGTCCACATTCATGTTACCTTGATTTTGTTTAAACTTTTAAAATAATAGTTTAGTAAAAATTGTTACATGATAGGTTTATTTCTCTTGTGTTTTCAAGTGGGGTGTTACATATGGTATCGAAGTCAAGTTTCAACACTAGGAACTCTGGGCATATTATGCAACATGACTTGAGCAATTAGTAGACTTACAATGAGATTAAACAGTAAATATTTATTGACATCAAACTTGAAACCAAACATTTGAACAACCTCCAGAGCCATAAAACTTTTGAACATGAAACTTAGAAACTCGTAACATTTATGTTCTAGACTTTTGATTTCTATCTATTCATTATGACATTATATTTTCTGATGGACTAAGAGATGTTGATCTTTTGTTTGAGGTTTTTTAGGGGATCTATTTTAGTTTTTGTTAAAAAGATAAATGTTGAATCAATATGGTTCTTGATTTACTCTTAAACTAGAATCATATCACTCTTAGTGACTAAAAGTGTATGCATAGTTAACTTATTTGTAATACCTTTTAGATAGTACATTTTGACTTTTAATTACCCTAGTCATTGTAGTGGGCTTCCAAGAGTAAGCCTAATTCTAGGGGGTTGGATATAATGCCCACTCATAGTTAATAATTTGATTGTCAAAACTATTTTAGGCTTATTTCCATGAATTGGTTAGTGTTAGAGATATTTGATCTACAGTTATATGATATTAATTCATGAATTAGATTAGAGAAATTTATTAGTGATGACTGTTTAGTTGACTCAATTTCACATGTTATTAATGTTTATGATTTCTCATGCACTAATGATGCTTCAATGATTCTTAGTTATGATTGTGATTGATTTAATGATGATGTTGAATATTATATGTCTATAATGATGATTATTTGATATTCATAATGATGCATTTCTATATATGAGCATTAGATGTTTGACTTGTGATTTATTATAATACTTACTCCATACTTGAATGTGTATGGTGTGCGTGTCTATTTTACCTTTATGTTTGATGTTTCTAACATGGTTAAGGGAGGGAATTGTAGTCACCAGCTAGTCAAGATCTACACAATGTACCACTCCCTGTCATTGTCTATTTAGTTTAGATATATATTTGCACATGCACATTCTTGTCTTTTATGTAGGATGCAAGTACCAAGCATTGACTTTTCCCTAAATTGCCAAGATGAACGTATCCTGTTACAATTATGCAAATGGTGATAATGGGAAGATAATGATCAATTCCAATCCCAACCATAGCCTAAATACTTGTCCTTCAAGGAGGATTTGAAATTGAGTGTCTACCCTTTTAAAAACCCATGAGTCTTTTGTGCATATGTGGTTTTATTCTTGTTTTGGTTGATTTTCCTTATGCCTTTCTTGAGGTTTCACTTGGTGATTTGTTTGATAGTTTAGTTGTTTATTATTCTTTGATTAATAGTTGATATTGAATTATTAAATGTTAATTAATTTTTCAAAAAAGTCAAAAAATGTTAAAATAAGACAATTTTGCATTTATTGGAATTATATGAATTTTCAGTTAAAATTAAAAGATTTATTTAAAGTCCTATTTTTAAAATACTACACTAAAAATATTTTAAAATTAAATATTGAACTTTACTTATGGTGTAGCATTATTATTTAAATAATAAAGATTTAAATTTAGTGGCATTTAAATAATGCACTTAAGTTATCTTTATTAATTAAATAATAACTAAATGTCATTTATGAAATTTTCTTTAAATGAAAAATGGAGAAATAAATAAATAGTAATATAAGAATATTTTAATTAAAAATTGGATTAACTATGCATGAAAGGAATAATTAAATAAAATAAATAGAAATTTTGAGTTGTGGAGAAGAAACCCTAAAAGGTAATTAGAGTTCTATATTAGCGTCTTTTGGAGTCATTTTCACACACACAGGTTTTGGAAAGCAACTCTGGGGTTTGGGAAAGAAGGTAATTTTGTGGCTTGAAGGATTTTTTTGGCAAAATGAATTTTACCAGCTACCAGATTTTAGCATCAGCATGAGGTAGGGTTTGAAATCTTGTGAATGCATTTTCAATTGGAAAGGATCTATTTCCTTCGTGTTTGATAGGGTTATTAGATTATGTTTGTCATTTTGATTGTTTCTCCAAATCTGATTGAACAAATTTAGTTTCTTATTTGTTTATAAAAGAAAATCTAGAATAGAAAACAATGAATTTAGAGGCTAGAATTTGATTGAGATTTTAAAATAGATTGATTTTTAATTTGATTTAAATATCTTCATATTTTTATTTTTATTTTTTGGTTTTTAGAAAAAAGAGCTTGCTAGAAAAATTTGACCACCGTGCATGTACTTACAAAACCATTATATATATATAATTAAAACTAATTATAATTTTACAAAAAATGTTTAACAATTGTGGTGAGAGATGGTTTAGAATAAAAAAGATAACAAGGAAATCAACACACAAAAGAGAGAGTAAATCCACACCTTTAATTTTGATTTTATCCAAGCATATTTTTCTCTTTGTGAGTCTCTAACATGAAAAGATAAAAAATAATAAAAATAGGAATTAAATATATTATGCATGGGGAATTGTGTTAAAAATATGATCATCTCCCTTTATTTTTGCTTTATTCCTTCTTTAATCAAAAATAAATTAATTAAAAAAATTAGTGAATGTCTCTTGCATGACAATGCTTGAGAATTTACCACTTATAAATTGGATTGTACACATGTAAGTTGCAATAAGTTTTGTTTTATTTTAAAAAAATTTGAGTCCTCATAATATGTAGGACTAGGGAGGATGTAGTACTTTATCACCTCTTGCCTATTTCCTAGGCATGACAATGTTTCATTTTGTCTTAGAAATTATTTTAAATTTTAAAAAAAAGACTTTCTCCTTTTTTAAATTAAAGTTCCTAAGGTATTAATACTAGCCTAGCTTTTATATTTATATTAGCTGCTAAGAAGTTTCTTGATTGGTATAAAAGCTCTCGTAGGTTTTCTTTTAATAGATGCCCTTTTTATTATATTTTAAATTGATTATATTTTAGGAATAATAAAATAAAATTTGTGTGAATGCTTGAATAAAATAAATTTAGGAAATTTATTATTATTATTTCTTTTATATTTACATTATTTATTTTATTGGTAAATATGTACAAAGAAAAATTATATGTATAAATAGTTTTAATGTATAAGAAAAATAATTATTTGATAATAATATTTAATCTAAATTAATAAATTTGGAGGATTAATATAGGTCCAATATTTTATATTTTCTATAATTGATATATAGATGTATATTATCATTTTATTATTTAAATAAATTATTGTGGCTAAACTAGACTATTGATATATAAGTGGATTAAGTTATATAGTTGAAGTCTTAAGTTTTGTTTACAGTTGATTTTGGAATTTTTATGATGATTTGTTTTAGTTGGCCAGCTAAGACATACACTAGAGGTTGTTTTTGTGATTTCTTTTATGATGTTTCTCTATTCCAAAAATTTTGATGAGCTTGTGTTTTCAATTCGAAAGTTGCATTTAAGAGTTTTTTTCTATTTGGTCCATTTATGTCTACTTTGGTTAGGAGAGCCAACTTGTTTTTTGGTTTCCTGATAAGGAAACGAGTTCGGTCTTTATGGATGTTATGGTATGGGACACAATAGTAATTGCATGTTTAGAAAAGGTTGTCTAGTTGCATGTCTTCAAGAGTGGCTTGTAGTAGAGGTTCAAGACCCAAAGTGGTCAGTGCCAGGGTAACTTATTGTAAGTTATGTAATAAGTAATAATCTAGTAATTAATATATTGGGAAAACACAATAAAATAAGTTAGAGATACTTTCCTCACTCATGCCTTGAGTGCTTCTATAGGCTAAGGATAGGAATGGGATGATACCTAGTGAGAGGTATGACTTGTTTTCCTCATCTTCTTAAGAGGGTATTCTAGTTTTCTATTTGTCACATTGAGGATCCGAGGTTCAGAGTAACCAGTCTAGGGTAACTCAACACTTGAGGGTCTAAGGTCTATTGAGAGATCGTTCCAAAGTAACTCAATCAGTTTGACCATGTGATGATACTCCCTTGAATGTAGCCTAAGTCTCCTCCATAGATTTTGTTTATACCTATGGTTGTGTACTTACTTTTAGGTGTACTTAATGTGGCTTTCTTTACTTTCATTAATGGTGATTGGTGATTATGGATGATGTATTTTGGACATGTGGTTTTTGACTTGAGTTCTATATCTTCATTGGTTTTATCTTGTGATTTTGGTATTTAGTTTAAACTTAGTGTATGTATGTTGTTGTTTCATGTGATGATGATATTGGGTTGAGTGTTCATTCTATTTGGATTATCTATCCTTTCTTAGTAGATTTTATACTCTTGAGCTAGTTTTGGCTATTAGGATTCCTTGCCTAGGAATATTTTGTGTTTGAATAGTCATTTGTGGATCATTCATTACCTTCCTTGCATGGTGGGATTGAAAGCCTAACTAGGTAACCATGCAGTTAGAAGGTAGTGTATTCTTACCATTTGGGTCCCCCTCATATTGGCACCTATTGGATGATGGATAATGTATATGTACCTTTATCATTCTTACTTCTATCTTCGAGACTTCTATTTGGATTATTTATTTATGGTATCATGTAATCTGATGTACTATATCTATTCTCACATACCCTATGACATGTGCAATGCATGTTGATTATTGAATGTACTTTCATTGTATTAGTTATACTTTTGCATTTTTTGATGAGATTATGTATTTGTTACTTGATCATGAGGCATTGTACTTGATACTTAAACTAATTGATATAAACTTCTCAATGTGACTCAACTTGAAGGAACCCTTGAGGAATTGAAACTGTATTTGTAATTGCTTGTGTATTTGATGTATATGTCCATATTTCTTCTGCACTATTTTTATCTTGATGTTGTTCAAATTTTTTCTAAAATATTTCAATAAACATTGTTACATGATAGGTTTATTTCTCTTGGGTTTCTGAGTGGGGTGTTAAACAATATCTAGAACTTTTTCCTTTGTATGTTTTTTGTTTGTATCATTTTAATTATTTTTAGTATCGATGTAAAATTAACTCATTTTTATGTTATGTATGTATTATAGACCATTTCATAAAATTTTGGGTACCACTAGTTACCAAATAAGAGGGTGGAACTGACACTTTTTCATCACAAGTATCTTAGAGAATGGAGGTATATGTTTGGAAATATAAGAGTGGAATGCAATATGGACTACATTGGAAATGAATTGTCACCAATAATGAGCTTCCAAGAGGAAACAAATGTTTTTTAAGCCGATAGGTGGAATCAAACACATTTTCATGATCTATGTTAGCAAATAGTTGGAAAGCATATTATTTGTAATTAGTTTGTTAGTCATTGGCTTTATGTAGGAGACTAATCTTTTACTTGGTTTCTAATAATAAATTTTTCCCTCAAGTCATTTTTATCCTATGCTCTTCTTTATTTTTCTATCAAAATAGTTTTTTCCAAATAAGGTCTACCTTTGAATTGGCCTAACCAATTTTTACTGGTGGTGCTTTTAATTTTTGCTTTGATAAAAATAATTTAAAATATCAAGGGGCATATTTTCCAATTTGATGAGTATTTTTCTTTACTTTGGAGGTGTCTTATGCAAGGATCACTCAAATTTTATTGAAATTATTATGAATTAAAATGCATGTTTTAATCCACCCAACATTCCTTGCTCATTTCTTTAATCTTTTATTAATAAATTCCTTGAGTCTTTGCATATGTTGAGTTTGGATGAGCCCTATAGTTATTTCCTTGGGCTTAGTAGTAATATTTTATCTATTTTTTTCTAAACATTTCCATGTTAATTATCATTCAATGTCATTAGATTGATTTTTTTGTATTAAGGTAAAAATATTTTTTTTGAGGGGACCCAAAACACTTTACATATGGATACAAAAGATATTCAAAGAATGCTTGATCATCCCAAATGAGGGCCCTAAGACAAGTTTTGAGGGGACCTAAAACCTCTTCAATGGAATTGAAGGGATCAAAATCCCACAACAAGACAAAAGCTACCATAGATTAATTGTAAATGTTTAGGAGTCCCATCCAAACCAAAAAAAAGCATAAGAATTATTATCACATTGTCCAACCAGTTTTCAGAGCAATAGGAACCCACAAACTACATCCCAGAAGGGAAAGCTAAGAATTTCCTTTATCTCCCTTCTTCTAAGAATGGAGAGTCATATCAAATTGAGGAGGGGCCCTTTTAGAACATTTAAAAGTTATAGCTCCAACCAATCTTTGAAAAGGGCTTCAAAACTAGGATGGGTCATCCACATCTTCTCAAATCTAAAAGGAAGTTTATTCCTACCATTCATTGGATCAACTATAAATTGAATTGGAAAGTCATTGGACCTAATTTTAGATAAAGAGGAGAAAGAGCAGTAAAAATGTTGAAGCCAATCATGAGAAAAAGGGGCCCTACCAATCTTGACTTGAATAAGATCTTACCCCACCCATATGTTAGACCAATTATATTTGGTGTGTCTTAAGTCTAATTCCATTAGAGCTTCTCTAGACATACAATCCAAAAGATCCAGCCGACCAACTTGAGAGTTAGAGACACCCCTAAATTCCCCTCCATCATTTAAAATTGTATTGAAACCTCCAATGACCATCTTGTTTTCCTTCATGAAAGATGATCTTTGCATTGAGACATCCTCCCAAAATTTTATTCTTGCAGCTTTGTTATAGGAGCATAAATATTTGACATCACCCACTAAAAATTATCCTAATATTATGACACAATAGATAAATAACATTTCCTTCAAAGGATAGGGGCTTACCTGAAATGATGTTGTTATCCCAAAAGATAACAACACCACATGAATTTTTGGTGAGTCAATTTTAAGAAAAGTTCATCTCATGAATTTATATGATGAAAATCTGGTATTAATGAGTTTTTTTATGTGGAAATGATGCCTAAAATCAATGTTAACAAATCTAAAATCTTTTTCTTTGACACCAACATGATCATATCTAATAATATTGTTAAGATCTTGGGTTTGCGGTTGACAAACTACCCTCTAATTACCTGGGGGTTCCTTTCTTTGTGGGGGTCAACAAAGATACCTATTAGTCTATTATGGTGGATAGGATTAAAGATAAGACTTTTTCCTAGAAGGTTAGATGGATATCTCCCTTTGGGAAAAAATTTCTCATAAAATCGGCATTATCTACAATATGCAACTACTATTTGTTAGTCCTCAAAGCCCTAGTAATAATCATCCATCAGATAGAGAAATTCATTCAAGATTTCCTTTGGAAAGTAACATGTCTAATAATAAGAAGATCCCTCTTATCTCTCTAGAAAATATGGCTCAAAAGAAATCTCAAGGGGGATCTAGACTGCATAATCTTAGCCACAAAAATAAAGCTTTTGGGGGAAAGCTTGTTTGGAAAATGTATGCCAAGGCTCATTCTAAATGGTGCTGAATTTTGCAAAAGAAATACTTGGATGATAGGAATCCCTCCCAAATCTTCTCCCTTCTTGACCCTCCTAATGGATTAGCAATTTGGAACTTCATGGTTAATTCTAGAGACCTTATCTTCAAGTACTTATCTTGGGAAGTAAACAATGGTTGCAGTGTCAAATTTTGGTTAGACTCATGGAATGGCCTCCCTCCTCTCTCTCAATTAGATCAATATGAAGATGTCATAACCATTTTGACCAACTGCTAGGGTTCTTATTTGTTGGACTATGTGCTGGCTATCGAAATCTCCTCAAGAAAAGTAACTTGATAGGACCTGTTGGTGTTTGAAAATGTTACCAGTTTTCAATTACCCTGATGAGAACAAAACACATCTAGGGGCAACTAACTCCCATTTTCAACATGACCATTCAAACACCAGGCCAACTATAAGGCTAGACCCTTCTTCTTCAGGCTCTGCAAAACCTAGGCGGGTATACCTAGATTCTTTATAAGGTACCAGTTATCAAAGCATACACTGAATCTAATATGAAGCAAATAAAACCCTTATTTCTCCTGATAACTCATGAAATAACATCAATCTATAGTAGCTAAATGCAGATCTAGGAACCTCATAAGCTGAGTGAGGGCATTCTATTATAGGTCTTCAACATGAAAGGGGAAAAGTGTTAGATTATTGACATTGATTTTCAACAAATCCTCAAACATGCAGCAATATAACAAGTGATCCTATAACTGATCAGTGCCTAATCCATTGGGTAATTCCATGAATTAAAAACATACATCTGTGACATCAGGACATATTCTGTATACCCAGACATCAAATCTATCTAATCACCTTGCAATTCAGACATCGGTGTTCATTCAGGTCTCATTCTCACACAATATCCTTCTCAAGTAACCAATAACCTTATTTAAACATATCAAGCATTTACTTGGCCCTTTGGTCCAACAGCAAAATACATCAAACATACAACCTGAAAGGGATGCAAATGAGTCTTAGATCTTTGTTCCAAAACAACATAACACTTACAGATTGCTGAGACATGAGACAACAACCAGAATGAAACTAGTGAAATTACTGCTCATATGTATTCATTTCCTTGAAACTATACATTAAGATGCATGAAATCAAAAAATGAAACAACCTAACATCTCAGAACTATCTGTATTATCTTTACACTTGATGTTCACATGAGACAAATTTTCTGAAGAATGGAGGTGGAATCACAGTTCTGGATCCAAAGAAATGGTCTCACAGAATGACTACAAATTTCCAACCCATAATGGTCTCACAGTAACAAAAACCTGGAACCAAAAAATGGAACCCCTCTGGTATAAAAAAAACATGTCTGCACATCTTTGATTTTAAATTATCAAAAATTTAAATGAACATAAAATTTGAACTTCATATTAAAACCTTTTTTGAATTTAAAACCTGTGGCGTGCATTCATAACAAAAATAATAATAAAATATTATTATTTTTATCCTTCAATATTGCCATTACCCTATACTCTAGGTCAACACATGTTTGACCAACTGCCACATGTCACTGCTTGATTGGCTAAGCCTTATGCATCATCTACCACGTTAGTGCCACTAGGACCCGCGCCATGTGGCACTTTCCCACTTTCTCGCATTATTTATCTTCCTTGCATCTTCTTTTTGTGGGAATGCAGGCACCACAAGATCTACCACATGGCAACATCCTACGCATCGATCTTAGACTATTGTTTAGTACCACCCTGCCACCAGCTGGGACCTACTTACCACATGGCAACATCCCACTTTCCTGCAATATTTATCTTGTGCACATCTTATTAATGCAAGGAAGCAAGCACCATTCGATCTGCCATGTGTCTTCATCTCCTCACATCTAGGTGTCTTCGCCACACCAGCATCTGCGTGCATTTGATTAAAATTTTGCTTTGCCTACATTGACGTCACTTACTTCCAGCTAGCATCTGGGTCTGGTCCCATGCGAACTTTGCTTTCACAAAAGCCATATGCCATATAGACATTATTACTTATGCATGGAATTGTATTTAAATACATTAAAAACCCATCACATGGCGAATATGGGATTAAACAACCTCCCCTTCTATAGCTCTATTTGATGCATGGATGACCCTGCTACATGGACTACGATGCTATCTTGGCTTAGGCTTCTTTATGTGCAGTGGCTTGTTTTTTTATTTCATCCCTTGACTGCAGGTTTTGGCATTCAATGTGTAGTCTCTGTTCTTCTTTTAAGCATAGGGTTGCCTTTAAAAAATGTTGAGTCTTAAACTCTTTTTCCTCTGTACATGTCTGTTGCTTGACTTAAGACATTTTCTCTTTGCATCTGTGCATGGGAAAGCTTATGTTTTTGTGTTGCATCTTCTCTCGCAACTTATGATGTGAAGCTCCCCTCTTTATGCTGATATGTGCCTCATTTTTTGATATCATGATCTCTCTTTTACATGCATTGGAAACTTCCTGTCTTAAAAATGTGGACCTCTCTATTACATGCATTGTTCTATTTGGTGGCTCTTATTTTTTTCGTGGACTGGTAGCTTCATTGCTCTACCCTTTTAAAATGGGCATTCCTTGCCTTCAATTTGCAATTTTTCCTTTTCAACTACCCTGTGTGAATAGCTTGTTTTTAATGGCCACAACAATTAGATGGGCACTCTTGTCTTGGAGGGGAAGCTTTCCTTTTAATCTGACATGAATTGCTCACATTTTCTTTAACAAACATCTCTTTATTGCACTTGGTGTGGGTTTTCTTCACACATGCGTTAATGTGAGGTCCTTTGATTTGCGTGGGAGCTTGTGAAGCTATGTGTAGATGCTGACTACCACTTGGCATTGATTTAAAAGGAATATGGAGATCTTTGTGACCTATGAGCTCCTCCCTTTTCTTCAGCATGGAGAATCTTCTTTTAATGCATGAGAGACTGCGGCCTTTTTGTGTGAAGGAGCCCTATTTTAATATGATTCTACCCCTTTATTCAACATGACCTATGAGTTGTGGTCTTAGAGATCTTTTATGTCGACTTCTTACAGTCTGGCGTGGTTACCCCTCTAACATCCATTTCAATTAGATCTGGCATGGTATAAAGCTTTGAAAGATATAAGATTCAGATACAAGGTTTCGCAAACTGAGACCCTTCATGTTTTATATGCATGACACAGAGTTATGGCTCCAAGGCTTACCATACGAAACCTATTATCAGTTGTCTCTCCACCGTTGCCTAAAGAAAATTCATCTTCTAATTAGAAAGTTATCAACTCTAATGTTTTTAGATTGGTAAGTTCATTCATAAATTTTAGCAAGCAATTACATTCTAAAGTTTCATTTTCAAAGTTTAGTCGTAGCATTTCCAGACCTTTTAACAATCCAAAGAACCTTAACAGTTCATTTAGATCTCTCATAGATTCATCTTTAGGTGAGTCTGTAAGATAAGGTTGAACTAAGTAGAGTAGCTCTCTCAGCTTGAGTGGAACCTGGTTATTATCCCTTCACCACAATCTCCAAGGCGATTCTCCTAAGTTTGTGCAAACTATCAAATTGGTGCCAGATGGTCCGTTGACTAGCCTTAAAAATTGACCCAAACCTCTGATCGAGCTCTTAAAACTAGCACACTGATTCTTTGCTCTGCACTCTTGCACCCTGTCGAATCTCGCCTCATGAAAAATTCCCACTCAAAAGATATCCGTCGTTAAATTTGACCTCTCAAAATTACCTGCAAGTAAACAAGTCAGAAAACAACAAACTAGGTTCGAATTTGGCTTTGAAAACTGGGCAAATGAGCATATGGGGAAATGAAAACTGGGGCATTGGTTCTCTGTCATGAGGAAATTATGGATTTGTAATTTGGGCTCATGATGAATAACAGGATGCAAATGGCGATCAGTCAAAGTAGGCTACTTGGAAATGGCAGACTGGAAACACTGACAGAAAACACTTTTTGCAAATGGAATTAACCTGGAAAAGTGTGCAAATGGATTCGTCATGATCTAAAAATCGACACACTTAAAATATTTTCAGAGTAAAACATAGTGGTACAATCCATTTGATTTCATCTATCATGTATTTCAAGATATGACATCACAAACATGGGTACTGACAAATCTGCAAATGTTGACACCAGTAAAAAGTTACAAATTGTGTTTGGAATCACATTTGAAAACTAATCAAATGGATTCGTCAAGACTTAAAAATTGAAACATAACAAGTATCTAATGTTTAAAATTCAATGCAAAAGGAATTTTAGCATTTGGGTCAACTGGTCAAAAGTTATAACTCGTCAAACAGGGCTTCCCATAATTATGTGCAATGTGCATTAGCATGACAAATTTAAATGACCAAGTTTGAGGGACTCGAAACCTAGTCAAATAAACTCAAAATGACTCGAAATCTAAAACATTGGTTCTTCATTATGGACACTAGATACTCTCAATGGGGAAATTTATGACACATTTCTGGGTGCAAGATATTCGGGTGCAAACAGGGCCTCTTGTCATTGTCTAACACTTAGGGTAAAATGCAAATTTGGGAAATGCTCAAAATGGGACTTTACAGAATGGCTTGGAACAACAAATTATCACCATGGAACACTTAAACACACTAAATGAAGTGTGTTAGAAACATTAAACACCTTAGGGGCCTCAAAGGTATAGTCAGGTGCATATGCATTTATGGGGCTTTCATAGACTTGACTTGATTCAAAATTTTAAATGGACGCTCAAAATGAGAAAGCAATTTTGAGCTCCAATGGTGGCTCTATCTGGGGATGCATGCCCCTTGTAGGCATGGCAAGATTTTAGATCTCTAGGATAAGTAGACCACACACCTAAACGTCAAAACTTCTCTCGAACAGCTTTATTGAAAATAGGAAAAAACTACTCTAACTATGTATACATGATGACCTCGGGCCATTGGAAAGTTTTCAAAACTCCTTACCTCTATCAAAAACCTGATTCTCATTTACATCTCCTTGAGGTAAGCTAGAATTATTTTTCTCAATTTTACCCATCATATTAGCATCTAGGATCACATCACTTGGCAAGATGAAATATCTTTCTTCATTCTCATAGTGCATATAAAATTCAAAGACTATTTCATCTTCATGCTCACTATGAGAAAAAGCATCAGCATGCTCATGACTACACAAATTGAACTGAGAATCAAAATACAACGATGATTTATGCATGCTGATCAGAAACACAAAAATTTCAAAATCTACATCATTCACCAAGTTGCAAACACCAAAACCTTGCAACTCACCTTGTGTCTCTAGCTACAAAGAGTATTTGGAATCCGATTTTTGCCTACTTGCAACCATGTTACTCTTTGAATCAGATTTATCCTTTGCTGAAACCTCTTCACATTATTCAAATAACTGATTAGTTACCAAACATGAAAATTCATTCTGAAAGTGTTGATCTAAACTATGTTGATCACTGTCATTTTCTTCATCTAACTGAATGTCAGAATAAACCTTGAACTTATCTTTACAAGACTTATTAGCATATAAAGAAAATCTATAATCGGATTGACAAAACTCACTATTTTCCTCTTCATCATATGAAATATCAAAACAATGTTCAGCAAGATCAACATAAAAAGAATCTGAAACAACATTAACCTTCCCTTCATTAACATTCTCTACATCTAGCAAATCATCATGTGCAAACACATTTGAGGTACTGTCATCTACACCTCCAAAGTCTAACAAAGATTATTCGAATTCTACCTCTTTTTCCACATCAAACTTTGGGGAATTGATTTGATTGAATGAGAAAGTATTATGAGAGAACATATGAAGATCCTTAGAGATACTTACATGCTTTTCAAATTCACAAGTCAAAAAAATAGAGATTTCATCAGAACTCAAGAAGATTGTCTCACAAATCTTCTCTTGGCTGTGATTGTCATCTGGATAACATGAAGAACTTACAATAGGAAGATCATTAGTGTAACAATATGGAAAATCAGAATTATTACAACATTCATTCTTATCATGGAAATCACTAGATCTACTGTTGTTACAAATTTCTTCAACTTCATATGTACTGTAACAAAATTTATCTTCTCTTTTATATCCATATTTTTCATGTTGATTGCTATTACCTAATTCATTAACATTTGAATCCACCTCTTCACATACGAAAGATAGATTATCTTGCTCTACGCACTCATTGTATTCATTTCTACCTTGGCTTTCAACACACTCATTATCATTAGAAGACATAACATGAAATCTATAATCATCATCTTCTATCTCCTCAATGAATCTTTCAATTTGTAAAAACCTTTGTAATCTTATAGGTGCTAGCCAATTGACTGAATCAGGTACTAGAGCATCAAGGAAAACACTAGGCAGGGAAGATTCCTCAGGTTTAAAATGAAAAGGCATCTTACTGATTACTCACTTAAGCCTTAAATAGCATTCTTCAGCACTTAAACCTTGAGTACTTCCTACCTCAATTCTTATAATATTGACAATCCTTTTGTAAACCAGTCTATTCAACATAGCAATGTTATTATTCATGATTTCCAAACTCTCAGAATTTGGCAAACTAATCTCAGATTTGAGATTTGACTCCATTATAGAACAAAATTTCTACCTCTTCCTTTTAGTGCTAAAAAATCATTGAATAGAGGCAACTTTTTCAAACACTTGACTTCCATGAAAAGAAACATGATGTAGGACCAGAAAAATGGGTAAAATGCATAACATACTATGAGAAAATCACAAAACTCAATCAACATACATTAGCACCCACTAGTCTACCATGAAAGCCAAACTAATAAAGAAAGCAATAGAAACCCCCTTTTTGGTTTGTAGCTCACATGTCCTTATTTCTTCTCCAAATGATTGTAGCTCCAAAGTTTCCTATAGTGCACACAAAATTGAAGCAAAAGTCTATGATGTGGATAATGCCATGAGAATACTTGAAGTTGTGATTTGAATGTGAGAGATGGAATGCAACATACAAAGAAGTAGAGACTCAAAGATTCAAAGATTTAGATTTTCAAAACTTAAGCATTTCGATCCAAGGACTCAAGACTTAAGCATTAAGATGTGAAATGAGAGGAAGGGTGTCCATTTTATAATTTTCATTCAAATTGAGGGCATTGGATTTGTCACCCATAGATGTGCAATGTGGCAAGAGATTCCTATGACGCATATGACCGAATATGCCAATTGTGAGATTCTATGACACATGCAAGTCAAATTTGGAAGAGAATCTATGACGCGTCATAAGATTCCTCAACCCACTTAAAGCCAAGGATCTATGATGAATAAGCCAAATAGGGACATGCGTAAGAGGTAATAATATTTGATTATGAAAAATCTCAGCCAAGTGTCAAAGGAGAATCCACGAGGTGCCATATCCAATTGTCATGATGATGGAATATTTTATGGAATATTTGAATTAAAAAATCCTCTTATTCCACAAAATAAGAATTAGTAGAAAATGGATTTAATGATGAAAAATGGAACTTAGGAAATTAAGAATTTCCATGGTTTGCAGATAATGAATCAATTAATTAATAAAATTAATTAATTGAGGATGATAATTGGGAAGAATAATTAGAAAGAATAGGATTAAATTATGGGTTATTTAATCCTATAGAGAAAATTAGCAGATGATTGGCCAAATTGATTAAATGAATGCGACAGTATCCTTTGATGAAAATGTAATGATGATATAGATCGAATAAGATGATGACCAATAGATCAAAGCCATGATCAGATTGATTGATGGAAGTTGATAGCATGCCAAGGACACATGAGATGAATTGGTTGATATGTAACATTTAACCGACATTGTAAATGCTACAAGATTGAAATTGATTGATAAGGTTTGATCATAATAACACCAATGAATATTTGCAATGTTATTAAAATGGTTGATGATGCCATGATTTGACATTGAAAGCCTCAACAATGTCAAAGATTGAATGACATGAATGATATTTTGACCTAGCACTGAGAGCCATGATAGTACTAAGGTCAGATTGATAAGATTAATAGGTTGATAGGTTTCCAAGGCACTGAAAGCCACAACAATGCCTAATAGAAAATAAATGATGATTGATTTGGGATGTTTGATATGTTTTGAGTTGATTAGGATTGATTCTGAGTGATTCTGGGTTGATTTGGGGTGATTCTGAGTTGATTTGGGGTGATTCCGAGTTGATTTGATATGATTTCGAGTTGATATGAAATTGATGTGAAAGGGGATACAAATGACGAAATATGGTCAATCTGGCCAAAAGATCAAAGTTAGTAGAATGAGAAAATGGGTCAAATTAGTATGAAGAAGTGATGAAACCATAGATGCAAACCATTTTTGAGCATCTACACATGAAAATCAAAAATACCTCAAGTGTTGATGCTGAACTTCGATCTGCTAATCTGGCATAGGTGCAAGACAGAAAATCATTTATACCACTAATCAAACTTTGTAGAGCTTCCACCTCTTTACAAGAGGAATAAAATAATTGTTGTGATCTATTCTTACATTCCAATTCTTTATAATAGCAGATTGCAAACAACACTATGAAACTTATCAAGAATTTAAAACTCCTTTTCAAGAAACAACCAAAAACTTCAGATCTGCACGTACAATAGAAAGTCCTTCAAAATTTTGCAATGAAATCAACTAGGAACAAACTGGTACAGAGATTTGAGAATCGCCACTCACACTTTGTGAGAAATAAAACATAATTAGTCACTTGAAAAATTTGAACCAGACCTTCAATGTAGGAAATACTTGTAGATCACTAACACCTTGAAAAGAAAATATACGTTATAAATCAATTCTTGACTTTGGACTTTCTCAACAGCACTTGCAAAGACTGAACTGATTGAAGATAGACTTATGACAGTCATAGCACACAATTTTCATCTAGTTTTACAACATACTGATGTCCATGAATAAAGCTCAACTGGGGGACATGAAACTTCAGCAAGAAAATAAGGAACACATCTTGCTATCAATATGCTATATCCAATTTGTTTCACATCAAAGACTCCTGTTCTTTCAACAAAATGGATTGCCATCTTATCTCCCCAGCAGAGTTGCCATTTTGTTGGTGTTTGAAAATGTTACCAATTTTCAATTACCCTGATGAGAACAAAACACATCTAGGGGCAACTAATTCTCATTTTCAACATGCCCATTCAGACACCACACCAACTATAAGGCTAGACCCTTCTTCTTCTTCAGGCTCTGCAAAACCTAGGCAGGTAGACCTATAGATTCTTTATATGGTACCAGTTATCAAAGCATACACTGAATCTAATATGAAGCAGATAAAACCCTTATTTCTCTTCATAACTCATGAAAAAACATCAATCTATAGTAGCTAAATGTAGATCTCGGAACCTCATAAGCTGAGTGAGGTCATTCTATTATAGGTCTTCAACATGAAAGGGGAAAAGCGTTAGATTATTGATGTTGATTTTCAACAAATCCTCAAACATGCAGCAATATAACAAGTGATCCTATAACTGATCAGTGCCTAATCCATTGGGAAATTCCATGAATTCAAAACATACATCTGTGACATTAGGACATATTCTGTATACCCAGACATCAGATCTATCTAATCACCTTGTGATTTAGACATCGGTGTTCATTCAGGTCTCATTCTCACACAACATCCTTCTCAAGTAACCAGTAACCTTATTTAAACATATCAAGCATTTACTTGGCCCTTTGGTCCAATATAAAAATACATCAAACATACAACTTGAAAGGGATGCAAATGAGTCTTAGATCTTTTTTCCAAAACCACATAAGACTTACAGATTGCTGAGATAGGAGACAAGAACCAGAATGAAACTAGTGAAATTACTACTCATATGTATTCATTTCCTTGAAACTATACATTTAGATGCATGAAATCAAAACATGAAACAACCTAACATCTCAGAACTATCTGTATTATCTTTACACTTGATGTTCACATGAGACAAATTTTCTAAAGAATGGAGGTGGAATCACAGTTCTGGATCCAAAGAAATGGTCTCACAGAATGACTAAAAATTTCCAACCCATAATGGTCTCACAGTAACAAAAAATTAGAACAAAAAATTGGAACCCCTCTGGTATAAAAAACATGTCTGCACATCTTTGATTTTAAATTGTCAAAAATTTAAATGAACCTAAAATTTGGACTTCATATTAAAACCTTTTTTGAATTCAAAACCTGTGGCATGCATTCATAACAAAAATAATAATAAAATATTATTATTTTTATCCTTCAATATTGCCATTACCCTATACTCTGGGTCAACACATGTTTGACCAACTACCACATGTCACTACTTGATTGGCTGAGCCTTCTGCATCATCTGCCATGTCAACACCATCGAGACCTGTGCCACATGGCACTTGCCCACTTTCTCGCATTATTTATCTTCCTTGCATCTTCTCTTTGCAGGAATGCGGGCACCGCAGGATCTACAATGTGGCAGCATCCTGCGCATCGATCTTAGACTGCTATTTTGGCCACCTCACCGCCAGATGAGACCTACTTGCCACGTGGCAACAGCTCACTTTCTCACAATATTTATCTCTGGCACATCTTATTAATGCAAGAAAGCGGGCACCGTTCGATCCACCACGTGTCTTCATCTACTCGCATCTAGGCATCTTTGCCACATCAGCATCTGCATGCATTTGATTAAAATTTTGCTTTGCCTATGTTGACGTCACTTACTTCCAGCTAGCATCTAGGTCTAGTCTCATGCAGGCTTTGCTTTCACAAAAGCCATATGCCTTATAGACATTATTAATTATGCATGGAATTGTATTTAAATACATTAAAAACCCATCACATGGCAAATATGGGATTAAACAACCTCCCCTTCTATAGCTTTGTTTGATGCATGGATGATCCTGCTACATGGACTACGATGCTATCTTGGCTCATGCTTCTTTCTATGCAGTGGCTTGTTTTTTAATTTCATCCCTTGACTGTGGCTTTTTGCGTTCAATGTGTAGTCTCTGTTCTTATTTTAAGCATAGGGTTACCTTTAAAAAATGTTGAGTCTTAAACTCTTTTTCCTCTGTACATGCCTATCATCTTGACTTAAGATGTCTACTCTTTGCATCTATGCATGGGAAAGCTTCTTTTGTTGTGTTGCATCTTCTCTTGTAACTTATGACGTGAAGCTCCCCTCTTTATGCTTATCTGTGCCTCATTTTTTGATATCATGATCTCTCTTTTACATGTGTTGGAAACTTCCTATCTTAAAAACATGGACCTCTCTATTACATGCATTGTTCTATTTGGTGGCTCTCTTTTTTTCATGGACTAGCAGCTTCATAGCTCTGCCCTTTTAAAATGGGCATTCCTTGCCTTCAATCCACGAGTTTTCCTTTTCAACTACTCTACATGAATGGCTTGTTTTTAATGGCCACACCAATTAGATGGGCACTCTTGTCTTGAAGGGGAAGCTTTCCTTTTAATCTGACATGAACTGCTCATGTTTTTTTAACAAACGTCTCTTTATTGCACTTGGCATGAATTTTCTTCACACATGCATTAATGTGAGGTCCTTTGATTTGTGTGGGAGCTTGTGAAGTTGTGTGTAGATGTTGACTGTCACTTAGCATTGATTTAAAAGGCATATGGAGATCTTTCTGACCTACAAGCTCCTCCCTTTGCTTTAGCATGGAGAATATTCTTTTAATGTGTGTGAGACTACGACATTTTTGTGTGAAGGAGCCCTATTTTAATATGATTCTACCCCTTTATTCAACATGGCCTATGAGTTGTGGTCTTAGAGATCTTTTATGCCGACTTCTTACAGTCTGGCATGGTTACCCCTCTAACATCCATTTCAATTAGATCTGGCATGGTATAAAGCTTTGAAAGATATAAGATTTAGACACAAGGTTCCGCAAACTGAGACCGTCCATGTTTTATATGCATGACACAAAGTTATGGCTCCAAGGCTTCCCATACGAATCCTATTATCAGTTGTCTCTCCACTGTTGCCTAAAGAAAATTCATCTTCTAATTAGAAAGTTATCAACTCTAATGTTTTCAAATTGGTAAGTTGTTTCACGGATTTTAGCAAGCAATTCCATTCTAAAGTTTCACTTTCAAAGTTTAGTCATAGCATTTCCAGACCTTTTAACAATCCAAAGAACCTTAACAGTTCATTTAGATGTCTCATAGATTCATCTTTAGGTGAGTCTGTAAGATAAGGTTGAACAAAGCAGAGTAGCTCTCTCAGCTTGAGTGGAACCTGGTTATTATCCCTTTGCCACAACCTCCAAGGCAATTCTCCTGTGAGTTTGTGCAAACTGTCAAATTGGTGCTAGATGGTCTGTTGACTAGCCTTAAAAACTGACCCAAACCTTTGATCAAGCTCTGAAAATTGGCACACTAATTCTCTACTCTGCACTCTTGCACCCTGTCGAATCTCACCTCATGATGAATTCCCACTCAAAATATATCCGCCGTTAAAGTTGACCTCTCAAAATTACCTACAAGTAAACAAGTCAGAAAACAACAAACTAAGTTCGGATTTGGCTTTGAAAATTGGGGAAATGAGCACATGGGGAAATGAAAAGTGGGGCATTGGTTCTCTGTCATGAGGACATTATGGATCTACAATTTGGGCTCATGATGAATAATACGATGCAAATGGCGATCAATCAAAGTAGACTACTTGGAAATGGCAGACTGGAAACACTGACAGAAAACATTTTTTGCAAATGGAATTAACCTGGAAAAGTGTGCAAATGGATTCGTCATGATCTAAAAATTGAAACACTTAAAATATTTTTAGAGTACAACATAGTGGTACAATCCATTTGATTTCACCTATCATGGATTTCAAGATATTACATAATGAACATGGGTACTGACAAATTTGCAAATGCTGACACCAATAAAAAGTTACAAATTATGTTTAGAATCACATTTGAAAACTAATCAAATGGATTCGTCAAGACTTAAAAATTTAAATATAACAAGTATCTGATGTTTACAATGCAAAAAAAAAGGAATTTTAGCATTTGGGTCAACTGGTCAAAAGTTATAACTCGTTAAATAGGGCTTCCCAGAATTATGTGCAATGTGCATCAGCACTACAAATTTAAATGACCAAATTTGAGGGACTCGAAACCTAGACAAACAGACTCAAAATGACTCAAAATCTGAAACATAGGTTCTCCATTATGGACACTATATACTCTCAAAGGGGCAAGTTATGACACATTTTTGGGTGCAAGATATTTAGGTGCAAACAGGGCCTCCTGTTGCTGTCTGACACTAATGGTAAAATACAGATTTGGGAAATGCTCAAAATAGGACTTTACAGAATGGCTCGGAACAACAAATTATCACCATGGAACACTTAAACACACTTAATGGAGGGTGTTAGAAACATTAAACACCTTAGGGGCCTCAAAGGTATAGCCGGGTGCATATGCATTTATGGGGCTTTCATAGGCTTGACTTGATTCAAAATTTTAAATGGACGCTCAAAATGAGAAAGCAATTTTGAGCTCCAACAAGACCCATCAACACTTCCACTCAGTGATCATAAATCCATCCTTCTCCTTAATATTTTTTAACGACTTTCTATTTTCTTATTAAACCATGAGGATAAATTTATTTGGGTACCCTCCAAGGATGGCAAGTACTCGATCAAGGAAGGATATAGGGCTCTCCAACAGATTGTTAACAAAAATAGTATGAGCAAAGCATATTTCTTTTGTTGGAACCCATTCGTCCTTCCTAAATTAGGATGCTTCTCTTGGATAGCCCTCAGGAAGTAAATATTAACAAGTGAAAAACTTTCAAAGTTTGGTATTAATGTTCCTTTCAATTATGTCCAATGTGAAGAAGAAGAAGAAACAGTGGACCACCTTTTGATTAATTGCAAATTTTCACATTCCTATTGGATGTTTGTCTCAAGAAACTTAATGTTTGCATGGTCCTCCCAAACAAGGTTTCAGACTTGTTTGAATCCTGGCCTCTATTGTTCACTACCTCCACTTTTTCTTTCCTCTAGAAATGTATTCCATCTTTAGTTGTCTGGGCCATCTAGTGGGAAGTAATAAAAGAATTTTTAGAAAAGATATCTCTCCCATTGATTGGGTTCTTCAATAGCTAGAAACTTCTATCTCAGAGATTGCTAACTCTAATTTATTCATCATCATATGTAATCACTGCTTTTCACACTGGGACAACATGATTTTAAAAGAATAGAAATTCATTTTCTTTCTAGTTGGATCAGTTCCAAAGTGGAAATCCATTGACGCCAAAGATAGGTCCATTATCAAGTGGCATCCTACTTTTAGAGATTTAATCAACTTTGACAGAGCTTCAAGAGGCAACCCTGATATTTTAGATATTGGAGTTTGCATTAGAGATTGGTTAGGGATTATTTTGGTGGTTAAGGTAGCCCTCATTAATGCAGGCAAAAACAACATGGTAGAGGCTTAGGCTTTATTTCAAGGACAGGTGTTAGCAAAGAAGTGTGGTTTTTCTAAAGTCCACATTGAAGGGGACTCCCTAGTGATTATTAATGCATGCACATCCAAGATTGTTCACAATTGGAAATTACAATATGTTATGTATCAGATATGGATCTTACTTTGTTCTTTTCAAGATACTTGTATTTCACAACACATAGAGAAGGTAACAAGGTGGCTGATTGCTTATCAAATCATGGATGTCATAGTAACTCTTTTGAGACTTGTTTAGTAGACCATTTCTCAAACTTGATTCCTGAATTAGGGAAATTAATATGCTCTGAACTAGTATAAATTAGCCAAAAATTGTTGGTCTTCTATTTATGTCCCCGTCTTCTCCATTTTTCCACAAACTTGTTTGACCAGAGTAGTTCTGGGTCTAGGTCTTATGAAGAACATGCATTCCTAGCCACCATTTGTGTGCTTGAATTTTTCTTTATCTCTTTCTATGTAGTAATCTAGTAAGGATACTAGTTTTTCTCCCTAATTCTTTCCCAGTTGAGCCCTTGAATCAGGTTATCCTTTTATATATTCTAGTGGTTTGCCCACTTTTTCTTTTAAAAAAGAAATATTAAAAACTATTAAACAGTAAAAGAAATTTATATTTGTGTTTTTCTAATTATTATATATGATATTTATTTTAACATGTATTTTTTCAATGTAAAACATTGTTAACCATCTTTATTCTATTGATTTTAATCAGCCTACTTAAATCAAATCATATTAATTATAAAGTGACACCACATATTATGAATAGTGCCCCCAATAATGTCCTGTCAGTTTTCAATTTTCATTCACAAGAAACAATTAAACTACTTTTAAATATTCTAATGTAATTATTAAGTTCTCTATTACTAAAAAGAAAAAGCTAGATCTAATCTTTCATTCATAAACCAAACAAAATATATCATCTCTTAAACAAGAGATGCATAGCGTCATAGTTCCTGCCTAATGATTGTAGAAGTGTGGTGGAGTAGAAAACTATGGAGATGAAGTGAAGTGATCAATATCCAATACTCCAAAGAGCTTTAAAGCATGTATAGTAAGATCAATGCATAAACGAGAGAATTATTCACTCATATAGTTGGATGTGCACAAGATAGATATCTTTATATCTATGAATCAAAGTATTTTTTTAAAACAATGTTCAAAAATTTAACCTCTTTTGACATTATTATTAAAGACAAGTAAAAATATTTTTAAAATACTTAAAATTTTCAAAATAGCAAGTAAAAATAACATTTTTAATATACTTTGAAAAAATAAATATTATACTATTTAATTTGAAGTAAATATAAAGAATCTTAAATAACTAATTATAAATATTAAATATAACTAAATAATAGTTTAGTCATTTTTTTTAATATTAGTTTACCTACTAAATATTTAGAAAAAAATATAAAATTTATATTTAATACAAATTTTATCTATTATCATTTGTCAATATTGAGTAAATTTTGGAAGGTTTAAATGTTTATGATTAAGAAATGCAATTGATATAAATAAAAGATTAATACAATATAAAGGCTTTTGATAAGCCTTGTTTGTGTTTCCAAATTTACAGAGGGTAGTAATGTGTTGATTGAAGTGCACAACATTAAATTTGTGTGTGGCATGAGGATATAAAGATATGAAGGTGGATACGACTTTAATGAGAAGAAATGATATCATGAATCCCTAGATGGCAATGTGGTGGTGTTGTGATGGTGATGAGAATTGAAAGCTAAATTTTTATTAATGGGCATTTAATACAGGATTTCTCTTTTAGTTTTTGTCGAAAAAAAAAATTTCACTTTACCTTTTCGAAAATGACCCAATCAAAGCTCAAATAAATAGCTTTATACTAATTTTAAAAATATATAAAAAGATCGACTTAAAGTAAAAAAATTTAGAAATGAATTAATTGTAAATTTTGATTGGTTAGAATAATTGATTTTATACACTTAAAACATAAGTATTCTTGTCATTGTCATAGGCAGGAACTAATAATTCACCTGTCATGTATCATCTCCAAAATAACTCACCTGTCAAGATTGTTTGTTTGATTTAGAAATCTTCTTTTCCACTAAAAAGAAGATGAATAATTTCGTAAGAATAATGAAAAATTGGAAACCAAAACAAACTTTTAACTTTGATTTGAAGGTAAGCATAATGCTTGTTTGGATTTATAAGTTAAAATAAAAATAATTTTACAGATTTAAGCATCAAGGACCCACCCAAATACATGAATAGATTATTAATAAAATATCAACTTTGCATCATAAAACTTTACCTAGGCAGAGCTTGGATCATAAATCTCTATGGCTGGTGCAATTGGAGAAGCATAATTATAGTTGTAGTGGTTCATTAAAATAGCAATGATCTCAAGTAAAATGTATTAGTATCTCCTTGTATGTCATGAGCTTCATAGCTTCTACTCATCTTTGAAATCTTAATGCAGCCAAAATCTACAGTATTAATAATTGATGTATTAGAAATGAGTCATTTTAATGTGGTTTTAACTTTCTTTACATTGGCAAGTGAGAGCATTAAACATTGAAGTGTCTTCCATTGGGTATTAAAAATTTAGAATGCTTGATATTAAGTTAGACAAAACATAAATGTTGAAGCATAACACAATTCAGAGACATAAAACATAATCCATTAAACAGAGGCTATGTCATTGAAACAAGAGAGAAATGTATTCAAACTATTCACTATATAATTCAACAACATAACTATATGATGACATATGATTCATCTACATATCTATCTATTCCACTATGTGCACTACAAAAGATACATTTGATATATATAAAATAGAGCAATAAACATGGGTGCCAAAACTCTAATTCAAAATACAAAAATGGGTGTCTAAATCTGGAAACTTCTTTTTGTTGAATGTTCAAAATTTTCACATTGTTAACATGCTTGACAATTGTTGTTGGAGTCATAATTACTTGTGACACTCCCCTTTAGTTTTGACTCTATGAATGTTGTTATATTTTCAAAACTTTTGCTTCTTTGTTTTACTAAGAGATATTTTCCTCCATTTGAAGGTTTATGTTGTAGTATCCTTTTTGACTCTACAGGGTAAACATGATTGGTTTACTATCTCCTTTCTTTGCAAGTTTCTTCTTTCAATGCAAGATAGAATGCAACTAGTTCTCCTTATGTATCTGCAGGGTACAGCATGATCGATTCTCCCAAATCTAGTTGCTTCCTTTTCTACAGAGTGGGACATGACTTATTTACCCAAAAAACCTCTATTTTATCTTCACAGCAAGCAAACACAATTGGTTTTTCCTATAGTAGCATTTCCTTTCTCTTAGCCATTCAACAAAAATATTTTAGATTCTTTTTTTTTTCATCATAGCATCTTCTGCACTCTTTCATTTTCTCTTAGTCATTCAACACACTTGTCATTGTATTCTTTAAATCTTTTCCTCAACATAGTTTTCAATTCATAAACTTTTCAATAGACTTGTACTTCTTTTAGCTTGCTTACCTTTAACAAAAAAATAATTTTTCTTTCTTTCTTCTTTTCTTCATTCCAATTTTTCTTTTTTTCTTTCTTCTTGTTTCTTTCGATCATATCTTTCTGCACTTTTTCTTTTTCCATATTTTCTCTCTTTCATTCTTTTTATCCATGCTCTTTTACTCATCATTCTTTTCACCATTTTTTTTTCTTATTTTTTTCTTATCCTTAGTCCCTTAGCACACACTTCTACATCTTTTCACACTTCAACTTGTACTTCTCAAATAGAACCAACAATTTTCTACTTCTTCTTTTTGGACAAACATAATAGTGCCTTCACATTCTTCCTTTTTCTCTTTAATTGTCATCAGATTCTATTGCATTTCCTTTCTGTCCTTCCTTTTTATTTCTTTTACTCTCACTCATAATTTTTCTTCATCATCTTTGCACTACACTTTTCTTTCTTCTTCTTTAGCTTCCTTTATTTTTTATCCACATTCTTCTTTCAAACACATGCAACTTATCATTTATATGACTTCACTTTCACAAAGATTACTGCTACCTTTTTATTTGTAGATTTACACTTTCTTAATTTCTCACTCAACCATTAACACACACATACAAACTTCTTTATTAGTTTCTCATGTATCTTCACTTGTTGTTATCTTTTCTCCTTTTAAAACATCCAATCTTCCAATAGTTGTGGCAGTCCTTCACCCTTTTTATAATTGTTGACATTTTTCTTCACATATAAAAATTTATACATCCCCATTAACTTTTTTGTAAGCCTTTTCCAGCTACATTCTAGTGGAAATAACAATGGTAAATTGAAGTGTTGATTCACCCCCCCTCTTAGTATTTAGTTTCCCATTGTTATTTCCAACAATTGGTATCAGAGTGTTGGTTCTCTAGAGGGAAAGCTTGATAGCTTTGGAGGAAAGATCTTGAAGATGGAAGTCTACAAATTATGAAAGGTTATTGATAACCAAAAGATTGATATACAACTTAGCCTACATTAGTTGAATGAAGAAAGAGATGAGTTTAAGCATTCATTGAAAAGAAGGAAATATAGATGGCTATTCAATAAGATGACACACAATGCAAAGAGATTGACACTACTGGAAAATTTACAGAAGGAAATTCTGGAGAGTTTGATCAAGCCATTACAGATCTGATAAAAAAGAATGGTGCCCTAATTGAAGAGGTTAGAAATCTTAAAAGGGAACAAGAAGCACAAACAATACTAGTATGTGAGACAACTAAATTTGTATAACTCTTGTTGAGTAAACGTGTTGTACTATTGTTGTACCCTATTTCTATCTTTAGTTCTCCAAAATTTTGTTTTCATTCCCCTCTTCTTCACTATCCCCTTTCCTCACTATTCCCCCATTTTTGATGCTTATGTCATGGGTGGTACATGAATAGTGTGTTTGTCCAAAAAAAAATTACGGATCTCCATGATGATCTTTAGTGTTGCATCCCAATTTTTGTATGCTACCTCTAGAGATTGGTATTGGACATCTAGCTAGGGAGAAAGGTCTACTAAGACATCATGAGTAGAAAGATGAGAATCTTTATTCATCAAAATTTTAGCATAGGCTAGTTCCTTATGTAACACTTTCATGCATAGTGTCAACATGGATTGGATATTGATCAAGGTAGTCCTTATGTTTGCATCATGTGAATGTAATGCTACTAGTTGACCTTGAGATGATAGTAACCTCTAGAAATGAGCTTGGCTTTGAACTAGAGATAACTTAAGAATATTACTTATTGTTTGTATATCTTCTTCCAATTGTTCAATAGCTCTCTTAAATTCTAGTGTGAATAAATTCACATCACAGAGTTTAGTGTAAAGAGAAAAGATATTCTCCAACCCCTTCTTCACATTCTCTATCTTGGTTGCTAGATCAACCTATCATAGTGCAAGGTCATTAGATATCTTCTCAAGTACTTTAGTGTGAAATTTCCTTTTAGACCATTCTAATAGTTTGGTGTTTAAGTCCAGGTCTTCATCACTTATCTTCATCTTCATCTTCTCCTTATTCTCTTCTCCCCCTTCATCAAATCTCTCCTTCAGCTTCTTGACCATTTTGTTTTTCTTCCTAAGAGCAGTAGCTATTTTCAAGTCTATTGTAATTCTTGACTTGGTTTCCTTATAATTACCAAATTAGGTGGCACTCTTGTCAACATCTTTTTCCAGTACAGTTGTGATGGCTATATATGCCTTGTCCATATTGATTTCATATCTAACTTTCCTAGCTTATCAAATTCAACATGTGTGAATCTTGAAAATTTTGCATTATGCTTAATATTATCACACAAGTTGTCTAAATCAGAAGAGGGACTATGGCTTACCACCTAAATTGACTCATGCCATCTAATTTTATATTCTCCTCATCTTAATTGGCTAGAGCAACATACTTTCTCCTCTTTCGTTTTCCTAGCTAACTCTACTCTATAGTAGCAATGGTTCTTTTACCCTTAGGTTTCTCAACTTCTTATACTTTTTTTGCAGTTTCCCTTCTTCTAGCTCTAGTAACAAGTAATGTTGACTTCTATTGCATTGGCTTTACAAATTTCTTTATCTTTTCTACTTCAGGCTCCTTTTCCTTCATTTTCTTCTTCTCAAGTTTGGGTGCTTCCTTGACTTCTTCTTCCTCATCACCTTCTATATTTTCTTCTTGGTCTTCTCCTTGATCTTGTGTGAGTGCTAATGGGGCTTGACCTTGTTCATCCTCATCTTCAACTTCTTCAGGTGCATGATCACTTGAATTTTCTATTGTCAACCCATAAATAAGACTAAATCTCCTTAAAAAGTAGTCTTGATAGGCTTTTGTAAATCCTTTAATGGGGTTCTTACTTTATTGTGAGTTAAAGTCCTCTAACAAGACACACTTTTAGCAGGGTGTTAAAATCATTCAACATAATGATCTTACAGTTAGCACTGCTCTACTAGATATCAGATCCTCTCTATCCTAATGTGTACTTGATCCTTCTAATCAAATATATCTCCTTTGTCCTCTTTCTACTCTATTTTGTTCTCCTCTAACTAATTCTCCAATTCAATTTTTTATTACAACCTCCTTAGTCACTAGGAACTCTCTATCTTCACTTAGCATTCATCTCCTTCAATGACTCTTGCCTCACAAACTTTTTAGGGTTTTTCCTCCTTATAAAATGATTGGTAGAATAGGATTAGGTAGGAATCAATGATTGCGATTCATCCATATTGCCTCTTAATTCATCCTTTTATCTGGTTGGTTGCATGCTCTACATAGGGATACTTAATATATATTCATACTTATCTTCTAGAACTGTAAACAATCCTTACGTTAACCCAAAAAATGGTTCACATAGAAGTTTATGCCATTAGAAAGAACTATACAAAAGATTGTTTACTTAGCATTCAAAGACTTCGATGCTTGGCATCCACTATATCCTTAATATTGTAACTCAACTTTTGAATGAGTCAACATCCATTGTTTACTTGACACCTGAACCACTCAACATGTATTGACTTGCTCAACACTAACTATCTTCTTAGCACAAATTGATACTCGGCACTAACTATATATTTTTCTTGGCATGCATTATCTAACAACTTATGCTCAACATACACTACTTACTTGACATGCACTAATATTTATTAATTAATGACTTAATTTTGTTGTCACTCTTTTGTCAAAACAAAAATGAGATCAACACATTCATCAATTAATCCACAATTCATCTGTACTCTCTCTTTCATTGATTCTTTCTTCCATTCTCTATCCTAACACATATTTTCAGAATGATTTTTCAAATGACAAATCTTGCATGGATGCAAGTTCCAACACATCACTTTTTTGTGACCTTCTCTATCACAATGAGAACATTTATTTTATTTCTTTGTTTGTGTTGATTTCTTCATACACACACATCATGCTAATCATTACTATCACAATTATCATATCTGAGACCTACATTCATTGGTCTCTAAATGGCCTTAATTAGCTCTTTCATTCCTTGTTCATTCTTTTCTAATCCTCTTCTTTCATAGCCCATCTTCTTTATTGTTTTCAATCCAACACTCTTATTATCATAACATACAAAATCTGCAAACTTCTTGTCATTTTCTTTCTTACACTTTTCATCGCAAACAATTTCAGCTTCAACTAAATTACATTTCTCAATTGCATAATCACTGAAATTGTTTGTGTCACATGATACATCATACAAAGATGGATTAGACTTCAAAATTTCTACTCTCTTATTTCAGATTTGACATTTCCATGTTTAACATACTATTCTCCTTTTCTAAGTACTTCAACTTTATTTCTAAATCTTTTTTCTTTTTCTCAACATCATCAAACAACATTAACCTTTCTTCTAATTCTTTATTTCTCTTTTTGGCATCATCATATAGCTTTAACATTTCTTCTAATTTACCATTTTTCTTTTTAACTTTGATAAGTTTTTTCTAAATCTTGAACTTGATACAAGTACTGATAGTTTTATTTTCCAACTTCTTTGAACCCTTAAACCCACTTTTTCCTTTTTTCAGCAACTTTTTTTGTATCCTTTCAAGCTTTCTTTATGAACTTGTTCAAAAATTAAGTCATAGATAAACCTTTTCTACTTTCAACAATTTACAAATGAACTTATTTCATATTCTATGGAAACTTTTTTAATAGTGACTTCAAATATGAACCCAACAACACATGTGAAACATATTTTCATACCTTTCCTCTTTTTAGAGCAATTATTCTTACTACTACACTTCTCCTTGCAACACCCATCTTTTATAAAAATACAATTTCTCACAATTTAATTTTTTAGCCACCTTTTCTCATTTTCTTCATCTTTACTTTGCAACTATCATGGAATCAAACTCTTCCTTTTTTGATCCTTGAACAACACTCTCTAGCTAAAAGGTAATAGCATGAGGGTTTAACTAACTTGACAGAGATACTTGGCAATAAGAAAGACTAACTCAATCAATCAACATAGAAACAAAGGGATGACTGAGAAAATATTAACCCCTAGAAATATAATGTGTTAACCCACTATGAAGATACATAGATTACTAAAAATAAGTTTTTATTCTACTACTACACACATACAACTTTGTTCTTTTTTGAACTCTTCTCTACTCTCAACCATCACTTTTCATCCATCAACTTTCCTATATTCAACTCTCCTTTTAAACCTTGAGCCCTACCACTTCCTCTATAGATTTAATCAGCAATCTCCAACCACTAACCTTGGAGTCTTCAACTCTTAAGGACTTTCAACCTTTGACTCTAACTCTTTCTTTGCTGATTTTTTCTACAATCTACAACCTTTATTTTTATCATGTTCTTTGCTAGGCATCACAAACACAAACCCCCAACTTGATTTAATCATCAGATATCATTGACATTGATTCACCATCATCTCTAAACTCTCCATCTCTCCAAGATTCTTAACCATGGGATTTGAAATCTTTACTCTCCATGATCTTTAACCTTGGGCTTTGATACCATATTAGAAATTTAGAGTGTTCTAATACTATGTTAGACAAAACATAAATGATCAAGGATAATATAATTCAAAGACATAAAACATATTCTATAAAACAAAGGCTATGTCATTGAAACAAGGCAAGAGATAAATGTATTCAAACTATTCATTATATGATTCAACAACATAACTATATGATTACATATGATTCATCTACATAACTGTCTATTCCACTATGTGTATTACAAATGATACATTTGATATATGTAAAATAGAGCAATAAACAAGGGCACCAAAACTTTGATTCAAAATACAAAAATAGGCACCTAAATCTAGAATATTCTTTTTGTTGAATGTTCAAATTTTCTACTTTGTTAACATGATGGGTTAACATGCCCAATAGTTGTTGTGGAGTCATAATTACTTCTGACATTGGGATGGAGCAAAGAGTTTCCCATGCATGGTGGATAACTTGTTGGATTAATAAAACAATTATGTTTGATTAGATTAAAATATATATAAAATAATATAAAATAAAAATAAATATTTATTTATTTATTAAAAAATATCAATTTCAACTTTTATATAAATATCATTGAATAGTATTTTACAAATTGGTAGGCACAAGATTTTTTTTAAGAATTTAAATAGTGATATTTGTAGTAGAATTCAATTGTACATTCAGAGTGTTATTTATTGTATTAAAAAAAATCATTTCTCCTTTTCAAAAAAAAGTAAAAGAATGCAATAATTATATGTATTTTTAACAATATTTTAAACTATACATATATTTCATAATGATCATAACAATAGATAGTTTTATTTATCCCTTTGAAATGATTAAATCATTTTTTGAACTAAAGAGATTGGATACAATAAAATAAAATAATATTTAACAAAGATTATAAATTAATTTTATTTACTATATAATTTATATATTATGTAATAAATAAATTTTACTACAACAACATTTGTTTTGCATGATAGATCTCCTTTAAAATTGTGTCAATACTCTAATTTTTATGCTAAAAAGGCACAAAGATCTCTATTCAATGAAGATCTTTTTTTCTTCTTTTGATCATTTCTTTCTAATTAAAATTTGTTGGGTTTGAAGGGGTCAATCCATGTTCTATGACATTTAGAGTGATCAATTATGATAGGAAGAGGAAAAGGAAAAGGATCCAAAGAAAAGAGTGTAATAGAGAGTTTCTTTAATTGATTCCAACTTAAATTTCCCCTTCCTAGAATGAAATTACATTTCATTTCACTAAATCTTTTCCTCCCAGAAATGCTATAGTTGAATGTCAACTCCCTCATTTGCATGCATTAAATGATATTTCATATGCACAAGAATTCTCTTGGAACATAAAATTGTCAAACATACACCTACGCATCCACCTTGTAGAATCTACCATAAACTAATTTTTCTTGAAAAATCCCATGTCCAATTCCTCCAAATTCACATCAAGATTATGAAATTCATCTAAAATGTTATTTGTGACTTAAAAAGTTAAATTTAATTTGATATAAATTTATGCCAAAATATTTGACTTTATTAAATGCATAGTTTCCACCTATTGTGTAGGTTATTCCACTTAGGACAAACAAGTTAACAACCACACAAAATAAATAAATCTAATTATTTTGTTAAATAATGTTCATTGCCACTATGGAACTATATGTAGGATGCTTGTGTGTGAGATCTTCCTACAAATTTTTTCATATCCTCCAAACAAATCTTTTAATAGTCCCAACATCAATTAGAATGTATATAGTCTAGCCCACTTTTGACATTTCTCTACATCACTATCATAATTATAATTTGTAGAGTACACTAAAATCACTATTGTTTCTTCTTGGATTTTTTTCTTCCTTGGTAGCCATGGAATAAGCCTTGTAAAATGTTTTAGTCACTGAAACTCATCTTTTCATTTTATAAATTTTTCTTCTCTACAAGTTTTTCTATTATCTTGATGCTCCTTTTGATCCACAATAGACATCATAGGCTCTTGGTTGAATTGGCTTGTTCTTTTATTGTCCTCCTCTAGAAGAATGATTGGATCAACAACTTTGTCCTTGTTAGTGAAGAAAAAAAGATTATAGTGGTATCCAATATGATGTGAGTGATGAAGTTTTGGATTATATGTATTATCAAAATTATAGATATGGGATACTTAGCCCTTAAAGTGGTGCACATGATTTTTTTTGAGAGCCACTATGGAGGTTGTATGAAGCTCATAATGGTTTTCCATGTTCCATATTCTACCATTTTTCCATAGTATTCTTTAAAATTCATATGATATATAGAAAACTTTTGTACATCTAAGAAAAATTGTGAGAAGGCAATAAGCTTTCTACTATATATAGACAATAATGTTACTTGAGCTCCATTGGTTAATATTATTTATGTGTCTTACCACATTCACACACATGTTTGATTAGATTGGGTTGGTAAAATTATTGATCTATTATTTATTATCTAGGTTGTAAGCCACCATTTATGCCCATGTGAGTTGTCATATATTTTGATAATTATAATGGTTAGCATAAAACATCAAGATCCAAAAAGTATACTAAGTGTTCCCATAACATTAGGCAGTTGAAGAAAAATTAATCTCACCATGTTATGGGTTACTACTATACACAAATCTCATGGAATTATGTTACAAAAAGAAATAATTGACATTGGTAAAATAAAGAGACAAGGACTAACATTTACAACTCTGTCTAGAATAAAATATTTATATGGTCTTTTTGGTCAACCCACTTTTACCTTCAATATTTAATCCAAAATAAAAAATAATTCATATACAATAACATGAAAATAATGAATCTCAACTAAACCAACTATCAATCCAAAGAAAATGTATAGATTTTTCTAATTATGATCAAGATTTCCACATCAACAATACAACAGCAAAGTGTAGTATATATAATACTATCAACATAACCTTTGCACCCTATTGTAGTTTAACAATGAAAACCCCATTTTAATGTAGAAAATGGGGACTTTGTAGTTTCAAAATCCCTTCCAAGGCTTCTATTCCAAAGCCCCAGTCATTTTGGATCCTCCCTTGGGTCTAGCTCAAACTTGGGTCTTTGACTGGGAAGGTTCAGGCAACCAAATGGTGAAAGAATCAAAATTACAAGGGAAATGTTCATCATTGAATAGGTGCACACATATGCACCTCTAGAGGTGCACATATGTGCACCCTCTAGAGCTACGAACTTGCATACCACCAGGGGTGTGCACATGTACACCCCCCTCTTAGGTGTGCATCTCCCTAGGGTCTATATAAGGCTCTGACCCCCTTCTCATATCCTCATTCTTCTCTTTAGCCCGCTCCAACATAGCACCTCTGCAACTGCTCCCAATGTGCTACTCTACAACCTTGCTCCCTCCTGCACAACAAAAAAACTCTAAGGTTAGAAAACCTAAGAGATGCATAGGTGTACACCTCTACAAACTTCAAAAAACTTTTTTTTAAAACCAAAAAAAATGCAAACTTTAAAAGACCAAAGGACTTCCTTGGAGGTGCACACCCCTATGAGGTGCACATATATGCACTCCTACTCACACACAAAGACTAAAGTCCCCCCCCCCCCGTGCCCCCCCCCCCCCCCCCCCCCAATTTTTACTAGGGCACTACACACTTTTCCAAGTTGCGCACATGTGTTGGTGTGTAGCTACATGAAAAGCCATTTCAAGGCTTAATTAAGTGCATTAGTGCACCTATAAGGGTGCTCTAGGTGTGCTAAGTTGTACATCATGCCTTTCTAGGGGGAAGAATTGCATTTTGGTCCTTTTTGACTAACTTGATCTATTTTTTAATTAGTTTAGGGTCTTTTTAGGTCTCACTTTTCCTTCTAATAATGTAAGACTAATGCTTTCCTCTTTCATGCAGATCAAATGGCATCCTCATCATCTTCCATGCAAGACAAAATGGCACCGAGACCTATTGCATTTAAATATAAATGATCTACAAAGAAGTCACAGTTCCAGGATGGGAATGAATATATCTAAGACATGAATTTGGGACACATTGATTGGACTGCTTTCCATACAATTTGAAACAAGCCCAAAGAAAGGTTGGTAATGGTTCGTACTTCAATTTAGCCTAGATTGGTAAATGTAGCATCACACCCCACATTAGTTCAATCTTCAAAACTAATAATGACACAAGTAGAGCATTATGTGACCAAGAAAATTTTCTTAAAGAGCACAATTGGAGAGATAGTCATGGAGCTCTGACCCTAAAACATTGAGAAAGTGTTTCACCTTCCAAATGAAGACCAATACCTATAGATATCATATGATGGATCAGAGTGATGGTATAGGGAAAATGAGAAAGAGACTAAGGAGCTAGTATAGACCTCATTTATAATTGACAAAATACCCCTAGGCCAAAGAGTAGGAAAGGTGGATATGACCAGAGGCTACATGAAAGAAAACATCAGATACTCGATTGTCCTCCTAAGAAGAGTCATGGGTCTTCATGCAGCAGATCACCTTTAAATATGGATGGTTCATTTCATTGAAACCATAAGGACCATAAAGACTCCAATTGATTGGGCCACCATCCTAAGTGATGACTTGGATGAGCATCTAGTCACCATTAAAGCAGACCCTTTCTTTTCATGACATCATACATGGTGTACTTGCTAGTGGCCAAAATCACTAACTATCTAGGCCTATATAGAAAGGGAAGCATGTAGGATGAAAATAATTGTCCCTATGTGGTATACCAAAAACTAGTAAAAAGAAGCTCCCACTTCAAAGTGTGGAATATAGAGTGGTCAACAATGGGTTCATCTTTGCAATCATCTATTTTATTGAAGGGGATTATGCAGAGAGAATATCAAAAAAGGTAGCAATTAAAATTATAGAAATAGGTGCCTACTACATTCAATTTAAAAACTTCACATATCTTCATGTAGATGGTACTATTTTGCACCCCAAGAAGTTCCCAAGATACCCCTCAAATTGGCTAACACTTGTGGAGATATCTCACCAATTAACTTCTTCTTATGACAGAGTGGGAACAACATAAGAAGACATGGATTTGGCCCATTATAATTGGCACTTTTGAGGTGAAGAAAAAACAAGATATTTCCACCTTCAACTCTAAATGAGATCTATATCCTTTGGAAGAATACAACTACCCTTGCTCATTCTTTGACAACATTGGGATGGTGCAGCATCTGGCAAGGAAAGTGATTATCAATGTTGAAACCCTAGAGGACCACTAGATGAACATTATTGATGAATATGATGTCCATATAATGGAATTTTCTAGGATGAATCTATACTTAGCAAAAAATGTACTTAAGATGAAGATTCCTCTATAGGCCATAGACAAGGATGCCAAAGAAGTCATAGATCCTTTGTACAATAGAGACAAAATCTATGACATGCCTATCATGAATATCAAAGTGATGATATAGATCATTGGGCTAAACATGTGGTCTAATTGACAAGGGATTAGATCTAGAAGCCATTTCAGATGGATCTAGTCCCTCAGACCATACCCCTACAAGCCATAGCTAGGCCTATCAAAGGTAAAGGTGTAAAGGTCATCGTACCAACCTACCTCACTCAATCACTAGTAAGGTTTGAAATGATACACCAACATGAGAGAGAGAGAGAGAGAGGTTGAGTATTTTCAAGTTGATAAGGGAAAGAAGAGGAAAAGGATATCTCCAAAGTGAAAGGGACAAGTGGCTAAGGCCCAAGCAACTCTAGAGTAGGAACAACCTAAAGAGGGCAAGTTGAGCCTTAAATAGAGAAAGCACAAGAACCTCTAGAGTAGACACAACTAGAATAGTAGGAGGAGGAACAAATAGAGGAGTAGAGGGTTCCACCACTAGCAACTACAGAGGAAGAATCCTCTCCCTCAGCTCCAAAAAGAGCAAGGATTAAAAAAATGTGGTGGGAACATGGAGGAGGAGAATGAAGAATAAAATTACTCCATCCCCATGGGTTCCTAAGATCATCCTAGAAGCCAAGGATGAAGAAGAAGGGGAACAAATAGAGTTTGTCCCCTTAAGCCAAAGAACCCAGTCAGCTAAAGCCATAGATGAAGAGATGATAAGACGCTCTACATAGACACCTCCATCCACTCCAAGAGAGCCTACCCAAGTATCAACTTCAAATGATGAAAAAAAAAAGTGGATAGCAAAGATAGAGGGTAAAGAAACTAATGTCTTTGACCTCTAACTTTTACTTTATGCTAGTGAGTACTGAGATGGTGGGGTAAAATATCATAGATACTCCCATGAGTGATCCTTTAGGAGAGGATTAGAATCAATTTCCTCCTTTGACTTAAGGATCTCTGGGCAGTCCACCACCACCATAGGATTTGACTATTTTAGATAAAGGGTCAATAACTCCACCTCCTCCAGTCACTTAAGTAGAAGCAGAAGAACAAGAAACTGAGGAAGGAGTTTTCCAATAGCTTCATGTTGATAAAGTATCTAAGGAGGGACATATACTAGAAGAAACTCAACAAACTCCTTGAGATACAGATGCTAGGTTCATAGCCCAAAAAACATAGAAACTCCTATTGAAGATCTTCCTCAACATGAGAAGACACTAAAGAGAATTGGTAAGGGAAAGGAGACTACTAGAGAAACAACCTCTTTAGCCAAATATATGTCACTTATGGGCACTACACCATTGTGGTTGAAGAGGAAGGTTATGTTTTGATAGAAAAGGTAGCTAGACCTAATAATAGAGGAAGGAATGAAGGAATTTCTCAAAGTAGTAAAGAGGCTTGAGCCACCTAAGGGTGATGCAAGAACACTGGCCTTCATAATTAAGAACCAAGACTAGGACCTTCTTGTGTATATTTCCATTCCTCCTTATGTCAATGTTGAAGAACTGACTCCAAAGGATTACCATATCAAGAATTTCATATTAAGAAAGCCCACTATGGACATGGCCAAACTGTTGACTACCATAGGATTGAAGGAGGAATTTCAACATATGGATCAGGATAAAGCTAAATTGATAACACTATGAAAGAAAAATGAGCTACTCAAAGGCTATCTGGATGAAGTTGCATGCCCTATTGACTTGGAGAATCTAGAGATCTCTCTTGGGGTGGCACTAGGAAGGAAGCAGTTGAGAACATAGTTAGACCCATTTTTGGAGGCATATCAACAATGGTGCAACAATTTTGAGGAAAGAAGAGTGCAAATAATACAAGGCAATTTGAACCTATTGCACAACATCTAATCAAATACTGACAGATTGGTTTCCATAGTGAACCAAGATTTTGCGATAATTAATGAAGTATGTACTTGGGACAAGGAATTGCAACCATTAAGATCAATTAAAGGCCATAGGTATAGAATTTTTTTGGAGGTATATGATACTAACAAGCTTGATAAGATCAATGATTAGATCAAAAATATATCAGCAAGATATGAGGTAATGGAGGGATTGTACGAAGAAATATAGTAGATTAAAGACAAAGCTAAGCAATTTTTGGAAGAAGAAAGGTACTATGGTATGTGCACCAAGATGGTCTTCAAAACAATGGACAACCCCCCTTAACAAATGAAATTTTCAATAACCCAATCAGGTTTTGTAAAACTTGATCGAGTTTTGTAAACTATATATTTTTATTACTATCCATGTTTAAGGCCATTTTTTACCCTCACACAATAGAAATAGCATGAATTGCAAAGGAGAATAGAAAAACCCAATTGGGTTTACCATAAAAATAAATTTTGATTGCATCTCCATCGATAGCACCCTGAAATCAAGGTATTCGTTGTTTTATGTATTTTTCAATTAAATTTTATAATTTGGTTTTGTAATTTATAAGTTTTGTAATTATTTCATAAATTTTTTAATATAGATGCATCAAGGAATCCAAGAAAATGAGGTAGAGAATATATACCACCTCCTACATAATCAAACCCTCCACCTATCACAACACAACTACAAAACACTCCCCCTGTTGTGACACAACCACAAAACCCTCCACCTATAGTGACATAACCAAAAAACCCTCCCCTCAATGTTCTTGTTCAACAACCACCACCTCCTATAAACCCTTCACACATACAATTACATAATTCAACTACTACACAAGAGGACCTCATAAATTGTCTCTCATAAAATAGTGCTAACATTACCCAAATGGTCAATAGGTTCCAGTCATCTACACTTGATCACCACTCAACCCTAGAAAATACACTTGAATAAATGGCCCAAAATGTAAATGATGTGCCCAGGGAGGTGATGAAATGGGGTATATGGAGGGATAGGTATTGTGCATTTTATGCCAATGGGTTATCATATCAACAAGTGAAAGATAAAGACATAAAGAAAGGTACCATATGTTCTCTTTTCACCGATCCTATATCCGACAACTCCCTATTACACACAACCAAAACTATTCCTATTCATTGGTTCATTCATGTTAGGATGAGATCATGTTTTTTTGGTTAAATGGTATATGGTATTTGACCTACTACCATGTAATAATTATGAGGTGCCTCTATATTTTTTGAGAAAGCTATATTGTGAGTTTATCCTTGGCGAGAAGCCAAATTACTTCGACATCTATCAATTCTAGGGTAGAGGGAGAGGCTCTGTGCAGGATAGAATTGGGGCTCATAAGGTACTACAAAAACATGAGAGGAGATGTACAACATGACAAATCATGCCTCATGTTGTGCTCCCATCAATTGTAAAGGAGTCTATTGATTTATAGACTCTTCATGCAAATACATCATTGACAGATGCTATCATTCAACATGGCTCATAGTTAGGTGGTTTTCCTTCATCTATGGTACCCCAAACATCATCATATGAACCTTTAGGGTCATCACATCATGTTATGGCTCCATCATTATCACCTATACCACTAGGGTCACCATAGCATGCAAAAACTCCATCATCATCACCTATGGCACCTCGATCTTCATAGCCTACAACAACTCCATTAGCATCACCTGCACCACCAATGTCATCTTCACTTTTGTTACCTAAACCATGAGTGTCATCTCTATTCGTGTCACTTTAACTACTAGTATCATCTTCACTTGTGCCACCTACATCATGATCACATGCATCATTACAGCCTTTGGGGCCCAATAAACATTTTTGTTTTAGCTATTAGCACATGTATAATGGGATAGATATAGATGTGTCTCAAGATGGAGTATCATCTCATCCATGTGTACAATTTAGGCATACTTTTTATTCATATGGGGGTAGGGAATTCACACTCATAGATGATTTGATGGCGATGCTCTTCAGTGGATAAGGGGCACATTTTTGTTTGTTTGTTTGAGTTTTGACATGATATTATTTAATCACCTAAATATCATAAAAGTTATTAAAAAATTATAGATTTCTCTAGATTGATATGTGAACAATATGCAATGCAAGGTGTGGCAAGCATTATGATAACACCATAGAGTACTCATTCTACTAGAGGTGTGAGGCTAGGAGCAAGAACACCTGAAGTAAAGTTTTTAAAATATTCTTAAAAGTACAAAAATACATTTTCTTAAAAAAATTCTTTCTTAATTGGTATAATAGTAAGAACCCACTTATAGATCCTCTTCCATCTCCTACCACCATTGAAACCCTCCCATTCATCAAATTCATCCAACTCCCATCAATATCTCTTGCTCCTAGCATTACCCAAACCCCATCTAATGCTCATTAGTTTTGAAATGATATTATTTAATCACCTAGAAATATCATAAAAGTAATTTTTTAAAAAAATTTATAGAGAACTTTAGATTGATATGTTCAAACAATATGCAATGTAGGGTGCAACAAGTAGTAGAGAACATTGTAAAGTACTCATTCTTCTACAGGTGCAAGGCTAGGGGCAAGAACACCTAAGGTAAAGGTTTTTAAATATTCTTAAAAGTATAATAATACATTGGATTTGAAATATTGTTTCTTAATTGTTATGACACTAACAACCTTCTTATAGATCCTCTTCCATCTCCTACCATCATTGAAACCCTCTCATTCATCAAATCCATCCATTTCCCATGCACATCTCTTTCTCCTAGCATTACCCAAACCCCATCTAATGAACCTCATTAGTTATGACATGATATTACTTAATCACCTAGAAATATTGTAAAAGTAAAAAATTAATTAATTTTATAGAGAACTTTAGAATTGATAAGTTCAAACAATATGCAATGTAGGGTGCAACAAGTGGTACTAGAATACCACATAGTACTCATTCTGCTAGAGGTACAAGACTAGGAGCAAAAACACCTAAGTTGAAGTTTTTTAGACATTCTTAAAAGTACAATAATACATTGGATTGGAAATATTATTTCTTAATATCTATTCTTAAAAGTACAATAATACCTTTCCATCTCTGACCATCATTGAAACCGTCCCAATTTCATCAAATCTACCCAATTCCCATCCACATATCTTGCTCCTAGCATAGCCAAACTCCATCTAATGAACCTCATCTGAGTTCATCCTCCATATATCCATTTGCATCAAAGAACCTCCATATCACATAGGGTGTCTTTCAAGACTATGGAGATCATGAATCTACACTTTTATTTCTTGACAAGGTGCCAAAAGTTCATTCACATCTCTCTTTTCCTTCTCAGTCTCTTTGTTTTCAATTTTTAGGCCTTGTACTATGCTTCCAATATCATCCTTCAAGTCCTTTTTTCTTCTTACCCTCATATGATCTTCTTATTGTTATTCTACCTTCTTTCCATTTATAACATTATCTCATATTTATAACAATACTCTTTACTATTTTATAGGGCTTGTCGAGGCCTGAAATTTCTCAAATTGATGATGCCATGCTTTCTACCATTGACTTTGGCCTTGAGAGCTATGTGGTATCATAGCTTGCACACCTATCAAGTTTATGATATGAGTTAAACTCATGATGTGTCTTATTGACTCCTCTTATGTTATATTTGTTTCTTCTTTAGAGTACTCCACATAGCTCGAGGTCTGGAGGAAAGGGAAAGAAATTAACAGGAACACCAAAACAAAACAAAAAGTATTAAATAAAAATCAAGTCTATATTTTTAAATTTAATAAGAATGAATGTATATACATGTACTCAATTTTGATGAATATGTGTTGACTTGTTTGCTGAATATATGTAGAAATAATTTAATTTTGTAGAGTTGATGAATGCTCCTGAGACTATCAATGTTGAGGCAATGGAAGAGGTAAATTTTCATATTTTCTTTCTGATAAATTTTAGGTTATAGTATGCATTTGTTCTATATACATATTAAATAGTTGCATTTACAAATGAGTAAATTTTTTCAATTTTATAATAATTATCAATAATTTTTCTTGTTAACATGTCTTATATATCTTTTACCTATTGCATTAGTCTTTGAGACTTTGTGAAAAGCCATTCCCATTTCATTTTGTTAGGAGTCCCGAGCATCACAGACAGGTCCAAACACAACAAAGGTCAAAGGTATGTATGTAGAGTCTTAGTTGAAGCCCTTTTGTGATCTCAATTTGGATTGCTTGTGCCTATGATAGAAATCCCCAATGCCTACTCTAAAATTCTAACATTTTAACACTTACCATATACGTTGTGCCTCATAGAAGCATTGATTCATCAGTGCTTGTACCTCCTAATAGCACCACAGATCTAGCTCAGGATGCAGTACATTTTTTTGATTTTGAACACTATTGGTAATCCCTATTGCCACTCTATAATGCTAACATTTTATCACTTATCATACAGGTTATGCCTCATAGAAACATTGATTCATCAATGCTTGTACCTCTTGTTAGCACTAGAGATCTAGCTCAGGCTACAGTACATTTTTTGTTTTTTAACTCTATTTGCAATCCCTAATGCCACTCTATAATACTAAAATTTTATTGCTTATCATATAGTTTGTTCTTCCCATGAGCATTTATTCATTGGTAGTTGTGTCTCCCATCATCACTCTACCTCATCATTTTGTGAGGAGTCTCACCCATCGATGAAGGAACCCATTACTACTATCATCAGTCCAACTATAGGACAAAGGGATGAGGTAATGAAAAACTCAATTATTCACAATTTAGAACCCAATTTCTAGTTATTTTCATATTACTTATAAATAAGATATTTAATAGTGTATTTTAATTTTTCTTCTATAGACACTTGGCAAGCCACAAATTGCATCAAAGAGGCTCAATTTTGATGATTTTGTATAGTCATATCTATATTGATAGTGATATACATATGTAGTTATGGTCATCACATGACATTGACATATATTCAACTTTTGTATTGTATATATTTGAGATTTGTATTGTGCACATTCAACATTTATATTGTATACATTTGACATTTGTCAGGTATTCAACTTTTGTATTGTATTGATGAGTATATGATTGATATGACATAATATATTGTTCATTTTGATATACATTAAACTTGGATTTCCATCCAACTTGTTCAATGTGTGCATACAAACTTGTATTTCACCTTACTTTCTTGCAATTAATCAAACACATGAATGTTCATTATTTTACACTAAAAATGTAACATTTTATCAAAATCATTATAACATGTAATCATATGTCACTTATTTTGATGTAATAAGACATAAAAAGTAAAAATATGTCATGATTTTTGTATTTGTGATAAAGATCATAGCCCAATAGTGCATAAAGATCCTTAGGGACACTTTCATTTAGTGTGGTTGATACTATTGGAGGGACATTGTGGCTAAAATGAGTTTGGTCCTAGCCTAAACCTAACCAATAAAAGCTAATGGAGTAGATGATTTTATCCTAGGACCAAAAATTTGAAATATGAACAACCTTTCTCATTTTAACTGAGTAACATTGCAGCTTTTGACAATAGGCGAGATATGGGTGCCAAATCCAATCAAATTCAAATCTCTAAAAAGTGAGATAGGTTATTGTGGGCCTAGAAAACATGATCTTGTAGCACCTAATAGTTCATTAATACATTGTACAAGCTCATAGAAATTCTTGATCAAAAATTGCAACCTGATGGTGCTTAGAGACCCTTACAGACACTTCTGTTTAGTGTGGTCGATATTGTCTGAGGGATGTTGTGGCTAAAATGAGGTTGGTCCTAGCCTAAACCCAACCAACTAGAGCTAATAGAGTAGATGATTTGATCCTAAGACCAATAGTTTGAAATATAAAAAACCTTACTCATTTTAACTGAGCAACATTGCAACTTTTGGCAATAGGCAAGATACGGGTGTCACATCCAAAAAAAGTTGAATCTTTAAAAAGTGAGTTAGATTTTTGTGGGCCTAGATAACACAATCTTGTAGCACATAAAATTTTGTCAATACCTTGCATGAGCTCAGAGAAATGCTCGATCAAAGATGGTAGCCTAATGATGCTTAGAGACCTTAAGGGATGCCTCCATTCAATGTGGTTGATATTGTTTGAGGGACATTGTCACTGAAAGGTGGTTGGTCCTAGCCTAAACTTAACCAACTAGAGCTAATGAAGTACACAATTTGATCCTAGGACCAATGGTTTGGAATATACACAACCTTTCTCATTTTAACTGAGCAATATTGCAACTTTTGGCAATAGGCGAGATACGGGTGTCAAATCCAAACAAAGTAGAATCTTTAAAAAGTGAGATAGGTTGTTGTGGACCTAGATAATGTGATCCTATAGCACTTGATAGTTTTTCAATACCTTGCACAAGCTCAGAGAAATGCCCTATCAATGATTACAGCCCGATGGTGCTTAGAGACCCTTAGGGATGCTTCCATTCAGTGTGGTCAATACCATCGAAGGGATGTTGTGGCTGAAATGATGTTGGTCCTATCCTAAACCCAACAAACCAAAGCTAATGGATCAGCCATGGATTCCTACAAAAAGCCAAATATTTTGATTAGGTCCTAAGTTGGTCAAAAGTTGCTCAATGAGAAAAAAGTTGTTGAATAGGTTAAAAGTTGTTAGGGATGGGAAACTAAGGTATTAGGTTACTTGATAAGTCCTAGGAAACTTAACTATGGTCCTAGAATAGTCCTATATGAACCAATTCGACCAAAAGATGTCAAGAGCAAAAATTGCTCAAAAAGTTGTGTGAGCAACTTTTGAAATTTTTGTAAAAAGTTATAAATTGACCCTACCTTAAACTTAACCAAAAACATAACCTATGGGAAAAACCTAACCCTAACTCTTTGTGGACCCTATTGACCTCATGATGATGTCATCATCATGCCTTGTGCTAATCAGAGGGTTATTTTAAGCCTAAAAGGGGTGACATAGTGTGATAGCAAAGACACAGTCCAAAGCAATCCTATCCAATTTTTGCATATGTTGTAGAGAAGCAAAATGGGTACCCAAATCTATAATTAATTTTCCTAGTGTTTTTGAAAATTTGGAAGAAAAATGCAAGAGGATAGCCATCTAAATCCATATAAGTTGAAGATAATTAAATATTTTTTTAAGGATATCATCAAACCCATAAAAAAGAATATATGGCATACAAATATGTACATGTTACATTTTTTCTCTTTTTTATATACAAAATTTGGCATCTAAATATGCACATGTGACATCTCTTATCAGATTTTTATACAAAATATGGCATACAAATATGCACATGTTACATGTCTTCCCTTTTTTATATACAAAATTTGGCATCTAAATATGCACATGTTACATATCTTCTCTTTTTTATATACAAAATTTGGCATCTAAATATGCAGTGTGACATCTCTTATCAAATTTTTAGACAAACTATGGCATACAAATATACACATGTTACATGTCTTCTCTTTTTAATATACAAAATTTGGCATCTACATATACACATTACTACAAAGCTGCAACATTTCGCATTACATATATACAAAATTTTCAAAATTATTCTACCATATGTAGAATGATTCAGCTATATAGCACACAATCAATCAAAGGAACCTTCTAGATCAACTCTAACACTTATTCTATCAAGTATTGCCTCGTGATCAAATTCATGTACTTTCCAAAACTTCTTGTTAAGAGGCCTACCATGATATGGTATCAATTGAATATTTATTGCAACAATAAGGTTAAAGTAATGAAGAATATGTCTGTGTGTCTCAAAATCCTCAAATAACCACATGGTAGATTTCTTGATATGGTACCTACATTTAATTGTAAAGACAATTTAAAGTTAGCATTTTAATACATTATACATGAAAAATTGACTTAAATAGATATTCATAGTAGGGGACAAAAATATACTACCCTCTAAGCCATGCACCTATCACAATGACAGATCCTATTGAGTACTCAATATCCTCACCATCAATGACTATAGCTATTAGTTTCTTTTTGGGCTAAATACATCAACATGGAAAGTAATATATTCCTTCATCATTATTCTCATATGCAATAACTACATATACATTACCTACATTATATAGAAGGATAAGTTAACGAAAAAAATGAAAGTAATATATTTTAACCAAGTATTAAATTGATAACTTAGTACCTAGTTCAACTAGGTTGGATACATGCTCAAAATCTATTGATGCTTCAACTTGGTTGAGTTGTTGTGTTGTAGAAAGTTGATATGAATAAATTAGATTTAAAAGGTCTATAAGACCATTGGTCAACCCACTCTTTTGATTCAATTTCATTCCATAAATGATAAATACATGGAGAGTGAAAGCATGCAAGCTTTCTAGTATGAATAGCTAGTGACATTGCATTTGACCTTCAAAATGAATCCATCTCACTTGGTCCTATAAATGTATAGTGATCTTGTGAATTTTCAATGTTAGGTTCATGTATCAACCAAAAATATCTAGAAACCATAGACTTACCTATATTACCTTGTCCCATTGTAGAATTGCATCATTGGACAATTCTTTCAGCATTTTATAATATTGCACCACTTTCATACTTTAATTTCTCTCTACTAAGGGCTCTTTTCACACATGCTCCAGCACCATCATGCTTTCCCTTCCCATGTCCTACCTCAATGAAATTCCAAAAATGTTGCACTCCACCTATCACATGCATCCTACTCAACCAATATAACATCCTTGCATTCTTGAATTATGTGGTGCAATTGTCTAACCATATAATATGTTGATTGTATCTTTCATCTCGTTACCCCAAATTATCATAGAAAACTCTAAAAAATCCTTTCACAAACTTTGATGAATGATTTTGATCATCACTAATATATAAGGATACTCTCCTAATATTTATCTTATCATTCTTTGTGCTATCGTGTGCATGAATAGATTTTATGTGTACAAAAATTAACACTTGTATAGAGTTGTAATACATTGGTTGCACTTCATTTTGAGGTTTTTGTGTATATATTTTCAGCTCAGTCAACAACCGACAAAATTGCACCAAAGGGAAAAGTGTCCTTACAAAACTTGAATTTCTCATCTAACCATCTAGCTCTATGTGTATGACCTATGTAGTCATAAACCATTTTCTCTTGAAATAATTTCATAAAATCAGCTACACATACATCACTTTTCACTAATTCACACCTCTTTAATTCTTTTTCATCTTTAACACCATATATAATTGATTTGTACTTTCCAAGAGAAACTAGTGTCTTGCCAATTTCATGTGTGCTATCTAGATGTAGGCATCTATGCAACTTTTGCAAACCACCACATTGAGGGAAAAAACATTTCAAACACATGGTCATAAAATAAATACACCTATCATCTCATTTACATAGTACACATGCAATAAATTCTCTCAATGACTTAGGAGTTAATTTTAGACCACATTCCTACAATATTTTGTTAGTATGCAAAGTACAACATATATGACAATATAAATCATAATGCATAGAAAACTCAACATGAACCCTACAAAAACATGTAGTTTTTGTATGATTTATCTTAATGTAGAATGGTTTTGTCATCTCAAAAAACCTTTGGCTGATTTTAATTTGAGGAAATATTTGAAGAAACATTTCATAAAATTGTGTTTGAGTTGCATGTGGCTCACGAATTATTTTTCCAATTTGTCTTTTGACAACATCTTTTTGGTTTGGTGAATCCCTTGTGTTGTCATGCCAAAAGTTTTCGATTAATGATCTTATTCCATCAACAATAACTTTATCCTTACATGGGAATCTACCTTGGAATGACTAAAAAAAAGACTCATTAGAATTCTCAATTTTTTCTCGCCTCACTAAAGCTTTGACTGACATTGTTCTACTTATCCTTAATGATGTACTTGTTTTGCTTACCATACAATTTTTTTTTCATTTCCTTTCCCATTATGGTTGATGTGAGGACCGGTTGAGTTGTATTAGCATATTTACTATGTGATTTTGAATCAATGGATTTGTATGCATCAAAGACATTTCTAATAGTGGTTATTTCACTACTATTTTCAAATGTTCTTAACCTCAAAATTCTCATCATCTCTCTAAATTTCAGATTTTTAACCATTTCAACAAGAAGTTGGCATCTTTCACTTTGATTTAAATTTTCAAAATAGTTCTTCCCAATCTTTTGAACAATTCTCCTACAATTTCTTTCTAGCATTTTATCATGCATTGGCTTCAAAATATTTTCATCAATGCCAGTTAGAAACTTTAGGTTTCTATGAATTATTCTAGGAAATGTTGATGTACATGCATGCTCTATATTTTTATTACTTACATCATGTGCATTCATCATTTCAACTTGAGATGTTGCATTAGGGGCATCAAGTAATGTAAGTTTAATTGTCATAATCATTTCAATTTGGGTATGTTGAACATTTTTGTTTGTCAAATTACGTGTGTTTTTTACATCAAAATTAATAGGTATATTTTCATCACTTACATTGGAGGCATTTGATGATTTACCTTCATGTAATCTCCTCATATGCTCCCTTATTTTTTCCTTTGCTACCACGCATTTTTCAATTGTTCCTCTCTTGTTCTTTCCCATGATTATAGATGCAAATTATCCTACAAAAAATAACATGAATCAATAAACAATAAGATACTAATATGATTATTTTATGCTCAATCATAAGATACTAACATAAAATAAGATGTTGGCACATGAAAAATATCAAATTTAGCATTTTGAAGCATAAAAAAAACTTAAACTTGCATACTTGGTATACAAATACATGTAAAAAAAAATAGTATCTAGTCCAAATTGCACTGAAACAGTGTAATAACCATTGACATTTTTTTTTTGTTATAGTTTTTAATAACCTAGTTAGGTTATTGAGTTCTAATTGCATTGAACAAATAACTTGATTAGGTTTTATATAACCCAATCATGTTTTGTATAACCTGATTAGGTTATAAAAAACTTGATTGGGTTCTAGTTTACTACTTCACAAAAGTAGATAAAGATATAGAAGGGGATATTAAGAGGGAGAGTGAATAAGAGATATGGAGAGTGAATGGGGGTCAAATAGAGAGATGGAGAGAATGAGAGAGGGAGAGAAGGGGATAACAAAAAAGGGAGGATAGGAAAAAGAGAGAATGAGAGAGAGATAGAGAGATAGAGAGAGGATAGGAGTGAGAGAGAGATTAGGGGATATGATAGAAAGAGTGAGAGGGATGGAGAGAATGAGAGAGAGGAATAGAAGGGGATAGCAGAAAGAGAGGGGGGATAGGACAAAGAATGAGTGTGTGAGAGAGAGGGAGAGGATGGGATGGAGAGAAAGGGGGGATAGGGGGAGAGAGAGAGAGAGAGAGAGAGAGAGAGAGAGAGAGAGAGAGAGAGAGAGGTTAGGGTATGGGAAAAAGAGAGAGGGCATATGAGAGAGTGTGTGTGAGAAAGAGAGAGAGAGAGGTTAGGGGATAGGATAAAGAGAGAGGATATGAGAGAGAGAGAGAGAAGGGAATAATAGAGGGAGAGAGAGAGAGAAGGGGATAGCAAAAAGAGAGGGGGGATAGGACAAAGAGAATGAGAGAGAGGGGGGGATGGAGAGAGGGGGGATACGAAAAAGAGAGAATTAGAGAGAGAGAGAGAGAGAGAGAGAGAGAGAGAGAGAGAGAGAGAGAGGATGGGATGGATAGAAGAATTAGAGGATATGATAGAAAGAGTGAGAGAGAATGGGGTGTGAGAGAGAGAGGGAGAGAGGATTGGATGGATAGAAGAATTAGAGGATATGATAGAAAGAGTGTGTGTGTGTGTGTTTGTGTGTGTGTGTGTGTGAGAGAGAGAGGGACAAGGGGATGAGAGAGACAAGGAGAGAGGGGGAGGGACAAACGGACAGAGAGAAGATGGGAGACTCCCATTGACAATAATGTATCTAATTGAATGTAATTTTACTATTTTTTTTCATTATCTATCAAATGGAATGGGGCTTTCATATGTTGTAAACAGTATATTACATTTTGATACCAGTCACACTAACCCACTTTACATGTATCAAATTTGAGATCTTCAAATATATCATTTATTTGATTAGCATCTATATGATTCAGCCATCATTTTTGCTAATCCTTGACCTCTTACTAATTTTTTTATGTAGATATCAATATTAAAATCTTGGATTCTATTAATCCATCTACACCTTCTGCCAGATACCTCCTACTAAGTAAAAATATCTTTAACTATTGCACTAGGCACAAATGTAATAACAATAGCACCCACTAGGTAGTATCCAAAATGTTTGACAGCTTTGATAAGTGCATATGTGTGCTTCTCATTAATTTCATATTTTAGCTCTATAGGCTGAAGTGATTTACTAAAGAATACAATTCTTTTCTCATAACCTTCTCCATTTTTTTGTAGCAAGACTACTTCTATTATATGAAAAGATGAAAAAGAAAAAATATGCATAGGCTTTTCATAATCTAGTGTCCTAAGGACTAGTGCATTCTTAATAGAATTTTTAATTTCTTGGAAGGAAAAAGTAGGTGCACCTTCCCAACTAATAGTTGCTCCTTTCTTGAGCATTTTGGATATTGGTCTATTGATCTCAACAAAGTTAGTTACAAATATTCTTAAGAAATTAACTTATCCAAAGAAAGACTATACACCTTTAACATTTTTGGGCTTGAGCACCTTATCAAGTATTGCTAATCTTTCAAGGTCAATCTTAACCCCTTCTTTAGATACTATATGACCCAATAATTTCCATTTTGTCATTCCAAAAGTGTAGTTCTTTGGGTTTAAAGAAACACCATACTCCAAAGATTTGATAAAAATATTTTCCAAATGTCTACAATGATCCTTAGCCTTTTTTGAGTATGCAATTTAGATCATCTTAATATACAACCATGAAATTATCAATATATTTCTTAAATGCTACATCCATGGCTCTTTGAAATGTTGTTCCTACATTTATTAGGCCAAAAGACATTCTGACTTATACATAGGTTCCCCAAAGAGTAGTGAAATTTGTCTTGTATTTTTCCTTCTCATCAACAAGAAACTAGTTGTATCCTAAGAAACCATCCACAATTGACATTAGCTCTAAGCTAGTGACTTTTTGCAACATAGCTTCCATGTTGGGTAGTCCACAATTGTCTTTCAATGATGTAGTATTCAAATTCCTAAAATCTACACACAACCTAATATCCCCATTCTTTTTTCTAATATGTACTAGGTTTGACGCCCATGAAGAATGTCTAATTGGTTTAATGATCCCTCCATCCCTAAGCTTCATGAGTTCTTCCTACATTCTAGGGGCTAGAGTAGGATTTATAGGTCTCTACTTCTGTCTAAATGGCTTAACATCTTCTTTGAGATGTATGACATGCTGAAAAAAATCCTCCCTATAAGATTTGAGGTCATCATATGACCATGCAAAGACATGTCTAATTTTCTAAATAGATGAACCAATGACTTCCTATTTGTAGGTGATAAGGTCTTGCCAATGTATACCCTTTTTGGAGATTCAACAGTGCCAAGGTTTATCTCTTCAAGCTCATGTGGCTTCTTATCTTTGGCTTCTAAATATACTTTGTCTTGGTTATCAAAAACACTTTTAGGTTCCACTAATCCTTTGGGTATCTTGTCTTTCTTTAACTATAACATCTCTTGGCCAAATATTGTTTCCTTTCCATCTATTATTTCTACCCAAGAACTATAGTCCAACTCTAGACCATGGTACTTGTCCTCATTTAGAATAAAATTCATGATATCTTTATCATCTTTGAACACTTTACAATTCTTAATATTATTAGAGATAGATTGTCTACTCTACATCTCAATTATAGATACACTAGCAAATGATACATCATTAGGCTTGACTGTCATATTAGCCAACAAGTCTGCCAACTTGTTGTTGCTTCTATCCATCCAAGAAATACCAAAAGCATCAAATAATTTAATTTTGTCCCAAACAAAATTTATATACTATTTTAGCCTCTTACTCTTAGAAGCATACGTCTCCTTAATTTGAGACACAACTAACTCTGAGTTACCAATAAGATGCAGCTTCTAAATTCCATGACTGGCTACCACCTTCAATCCTAGTAATAGTGCCTCATACTCTATAATTTTATTAGTTCATGTAAATTTTAGAGTAAATGAATATCTAAATGTATTATTTTCTAGAGAAATGAAAACAACTCTAACTCTTGATCCATCCTTAGAATTGGCCCCATCAAATTACATGGTCTAAAGGCTTTGGGAATCTACATAGTTTGTCACCTCTTGAGAAATCAATGGAATTGATTTTCAATTTCCTAAATAATGAATTCAACTCTAAAATAATTCACTTATGTATCTCGGAAGCAAGTTACATCTTTATCAATTTTTCTCTCAAGAATGTGAGTGACTTTCGGTTCTCTATCAACTTTGATGGCTTTGTCCCTTATGTGAAATGTAGAAAATGACAAGTCACATTGTAGGCTACCTCCCATTGTAGCACTCCAATTTCTTGAGAGTAGCATCCTATATTATGGAGGAATATCAACTACTAGGACTATCATAGTTAGGTCAACATCAAGGTGGGAAGCTAACTTAAAAAGTAAGGCATTGATTGTACCTATGATAGGAACTTCCCTTGTATCCATGGCCCTACATATACCCTTCTTTGTATCCACTTTTAGACCTAAGGCTTCCATAATTTTAAAAGGCATGAAAGTGTTGGAAGCCCCTAAATCTATCATACAATTTTTAAAGGTTTTCCCGTTTATGATTTGACTCAAAAAGAAAGGATCAATATTTTCTATATATGTTGCAGATGAAGTATCCAAATACATATGGGGTATTTGGGACATGACTCCAATGTCTTCCTTATCTTTTATTATAAGTGGTACTTGTTGCATTACTAATTGTTTTTCTTGAACAACACCACTACTTCATATCCCACTTAACCAAGATAGAACCTTTTTCTTGTGTTCCTCTATTCTAAACATCTTAGATAATGGAACTTTGATAGTAATTTGAGAAAGCATAGATATCATATCAACAAGATCATAGATAATGGCTTTGACAAAATTACCTCTAATTGCTTGCTCTTGAACAAAAGGTTCCTTCACTTGCTTGATGACATTAGGGCCTGACTTCTTCTCTTGCTCACTAACTTTGACTATTTCTCCATCTTGAAAATACACTTTCTTTTTGGGCTACCATTTCTTCCTTTTACTATCCTTGATTTTTCCAATTACTAAACTGCCCTTCTTATTTTCATCTTCCAATTTATGTGTAGTAAAATTGATAAAAATCTCAGATGGCTTACTAGGGGTATTGTTCATAGTCATATTCCTCTAATATACAACATCATTTTCACAATCTTCTAATTCAAAATCTTCACCATTATAACATAGATTGATCATGTTTCATGCCACATCCTCATGGTTCTCTTCTTCCTCTCCTTCTTCTTCTTATGCTTGTTGATTTGCTAAAAAATGATCGAGCAACCGCATAATAATTAGAAGAATGAGGGGACTAGCATACAATACACCAAGGTACATCATTTGACATGTTCATAGAATTCCTTTACAATGGATCTGGTATACCCTTCTCTTTTCTTCCTTGAGTAGGATTAGGGATGGGCTCACTTTAATGCCCCACGTAGAGATCCTTGGAACAAGGATTTAATACAGGCCAAGATTTTTAAAAGAATTTTAAAAAGTGTGGATGTACACTCAACATACAAGGATCAAAAAGTTCATAATAGAAGACTTAACCACAATCCTAGCAACTAACAAATCTCTAAATGCCACTAACAAATTGACATGCTCAAACCAAAAATGAAATCCAAAGATGGCAATAGAACATAAAATTTTAGATCTATTGAAGTATGGAAAAATCAAGAAATCCAAAAGGGTACTCAAAACACCAAAATGTGTTCTCCAAAAAATAGTGGAGATACCCCTATTTTCTACATGAGAAAACAAAACTAATAGTTTTTGCATGAGGAAGTACTCCTTCACACAAGGAAGTACAACAAGCCACACAAGGATATGTCTTTTGTGCAAGGAAACACTCTATACCATGCAAGGAAATGCTTGCCCCATAACGAGAAGAAGCCAAAACTAGTGAAGAGTTTCATGTGAGGAAAAATAGTGAGTCATGCAAAGAAACTCATCATACCACATGAAACTTTGAAATCTTGCATGAGAAAGTACAATCTCGCATGAGGATTCACAACAACCAGCTAAAAAAAAGATAAAAAGGTGGAAATAAGATTTCTTCCACACCAAGGAGTATCGGATCCACAAGTTGAGGCTTAGACACTCGAACACTGAAATGTCCCTTTTTCTAGTTTTCTATGATATTTCAAGCCTCTAATCAGATCTTTAAAATCAAACAACCAATATTTCAAAGATCCACCAATTTCTCAATAAACCCCAAATTGGGTATGCCGGAAATAGTTGCCAAAAACTTCACAGATTCACATATTATTAATAAATTTGAAAGTGGAAATTTTTATAGAAATTTCAGCAGCATAACACCCTACAAAATGACATTTCTAGATCTTTATAACATTTACACAACAGCTCCCAAACGGAGGATAAAAACAATGCTCTTCGGGCTCCCAAAAACAACACAGAATAGCCTGGAAAAACCACAAAAATACTAATAATCCATCATAGAAGTATAATCATGACCAAATACATATATTCAGCTCTATTTTAACATCTAAAATTCTGAAATATAGCAGCAACCCAAACTGATATGAAATACTCAACCAAAAATACCAAACTCTTACAAAAAAAAACACACCCGAAAATCCACAAATCTGCACTGTTCAGCACAAAGGAAAACTCTGCATGAGCATGCACATGGAATGGTTTCAAAATCCTATCCTTAGCTTTCCTAGAAACCTTCAAACTCTCATTCTTGGGTCTCCTTCTCCACAGGTTTGGCAGCCTTTGAAGAACAACAAAGAAATGAGCAAAAATCAAGTTCTGGAATGAGCCCAAAATGCCTCCAAACCCCTTAAAAGAGGGAATAACCCTAACTCACGTCCAAGAGGGGTTAATAAAACATATTTTAATAATAATTTTCATTTATTAGTCCATTTTCTTCCAAATATTATCCCCTTTTGCTGAAACTTTTCCTTTTTGGGCCTGCCTGCCTTAGCAAAGATTATTATTTTTTAATTATTTGAAAAGGGGACATGACAAGTCCTCCCCTCCCAAATATTGCTTGTCCTCAAGAAATGGCTGAAAAATAAACCAATCAATCCACCTAGATCCCAAATGTAGTCATGAACTATACTACTACCAATTAACATGGGCTCCTGCAATATGACCAAGAGGAATCCATAATCAAACTGACAATTACAGCTCAACCAAACTCCAAAATCACCACTGCCACCATTAGAAACCCACGAGACACAAACTCTTAAAACATCAGAACCTAAGTAAAGTGGACAAATCAAACTGCCAACATAGTAAATACCATCAATGTATCCCATTGGCCTATACAGAATGTACAATCCAACTCTGCAACAATGATGAATGCTCTCAAATGGAACTATACCAAGCATGGAGAATCCACACACTGTACAACTCCTGCAGTCAACACAACTCTACAAATCACTGGCCACTGTCTCATAACCATAACTCCCATGCATTGCTGATGGTGAAAAGACATTACAAGATAAAGAGCAAGAAATGGAACCCAAATGAAATTTTCCATGAACAAGTGATATAGCCCACTGTGACTGACCACCAGCTAAGTCAAGAGATGTCATAGCCAAAGGAGTAGAATTAGTAACAACAATTGCTGAAGCATCACTCCCAAACTCCTACTCTAAGTCATGTATTATCAAGCTATAACCTGTAGAACCTATTGCCATGTCATGCCCATCAAACTCTCATCCTGAGGTGTCAAACCATCCCATAACTGATGACAAGCACTAGGAACCAAAGTACATCTCTGTATCATCATCTCATCAACATGTTCATTAAAGGTAAATTGATGAGCATACCTCACAGTGTAGTGCTGATAGAATGCACCAATCTCAGTCAATGGCTCAGACTACAATCTAGATGAAACTAACTGCAATCAATCACTAACCAAGTTGGAATTGACTACTACCTCCAAAGACATTGCCAAGGGAGTAATATTACTAGCAGGAACCATGCCAATTGCCGACTCACCAGCATCACACATGATCTTTGATACAACATATCTCATCTCTGTTCCATTAGTACTAGAGGCCACCACCATGTCATGCATACTACAGCAATTTGTTACAGCACCCAACTCAAGTGAACCTAACTCTAGTGGGAATGAACCCGATATGCCAATGTTAGTATCAAGGATGGATGCATCCCCATCTCCACTGTCTCTGAAAATCTCGACAATGGACATCCTCAGATCACTAGACACCATAGCTTGTGACTGTACAAAATTTGGTAAAGATTGCAATCACTCCAACTCCATGGTCACCTTAGTCAAATGACACTGCGACTCCTCAAAAGCCAACTGTGTACTCTCAAGAATCTTAGAAGTCACCTCGAGTTGCTGAGTAAGCTCACTCACCTCATCTTCCTTGGCCAATAATGCGTCATATGTTGTACTCCCCCACTTTGTAAGATAATCTCTATCAGCTACCAACTGCATATAATTCTATCTCAAAATTTGAATAGCCTCCCATAAAGAGTGGATCTCTATCAAGGAAAGATAACTGCCTTCATGCTCATCACTAGTAAGAGAATCCCATCCATAAACTGCTAACAATGGACGAGCAGCATCGAAATGCTGGAAAGTGATAGCAATGTCTCGCTCACTAACTCTCAACTGATTAGACACATGATGGCATTGGCTAGATTGTCTCCTACAAACCTCCTCTGATGCACTATCTAAAGGAATACCCTCAAAGTTACTAGCCTCTAGAGTATTACCATCCATATCCTGTGAATCAACTCCAAAGCTCATATCAACATATGGAGTATTAAAAATTGTAGCACTGCTGTCCAACTCCTCTGTACCAAAAGAAACTGCCAAGGAAACTAAGTCTTCAAAACTACCCACTGCATCCTCCTGGATGCCATCAATGCCAATATGATCCTGGGACTCATCTATACACACTACCAAATATGAAAGATCATCAACACATTCCAGCAAGTATGGTCAACTAGATATATGAACAAAGCCCAACACTAGTGTATAAAAACTAATACCAACATCAAACAAGCTACTAGCATAAGAAAAGAAAACACTATGCAATATGCTAATCAAATCCATGATAGCACCCAAAAAAACACTGCTACCAAAAAGTGTTAAAGATCTCCAGTCAACTGAATCCCAAATGCCAATATAACAATCTCGAGTCCATATCCGTAAACTAGAATCAGCTGGTAACTCAAGAAAACTCCTCACCTAATTAATATGACCAATACCAACTAACTCCACATACCTGTCATGATGAGATAATGAAGTCACAATATTGTCTTTGTTCACTTTCAGTTGGCTAGACAAATCATGTGAAGTACTACCAGCCTCAACCTCATATGATGAAGCATCTAACTATGCCTGGTACTCTTTCTCAGCAAATTCATAAATTCTCAATGTCTGCTCATCTCTACCAGGTATCTCACCATCATGCACAACAACATCCTCATAATCATCATCTAAACCCACTACGTTGTAGTCACTGCCTGTTGTAACTATACCATCTTGAATACATGTGACATCACCCTTTGATGACCTATATACAATTGTCTCAATTTGAGTATCAAGTTGACCATTACTATCAATCTGCGCGATATCCTTTCTCACTACCTCCTATGGTAGAGTAGAATCTGAGACCTCTACCTAGCTATAAGCTAGTTTCTCAAACTCCTCATGCAAGTTCTTGGGAATTGTGTCATCTGTCCTGTGAGAAAATCTGCCAAATAGAAATCTAGTCAACTTATCCACCTTAGCTGGGTCAGACAGCATGTCATTCATCATACGTTGGTGCTTAACCAACTATTCAGACATGTCATGGCTTATTTTCCTAAGTTTATCTTGAATGTCTAAATAACCATCCTTTCTACTATTCTGACTCTGGATATCAATTGTCCAAGATCGTGTCCTCTGAGACTCTGTACTATACCTGTCCATTCTAGATAAAGTAGAGTGTAACCCCAATATGTTATAACTTCTTCAAACACAAAGAATCTTTATACTTCAGTTGTTTGACATTTCGTCAAACACTTTTCAAGCAAGGGGTCGTATGACTGATATAATTTTTTAGATTGCTGCAAGGACTCTTGTTTCGATTTGCATCAAAGAGAATGCTTACAAAAAGATTCCAGATTGTCTAAACAATAACTTAACATGAATGTGCAACTAATTTGGCAATATTCAATACAAATATGAGACTTAAACTACTTTCAATATGCAGCTACAGCAACTAGTAATTATGACAAATACCTTGGATGTCTTGGAAGAATTTCTTTGCCATCTCATCTGGATAAGCCATACTTTTTCCTTCCTTGGATTTTGTATCCCTTTTCTCTTTCACTTAGTTGCATGCAACCATAAATTTTGACATGCAACTGATTAGAAGCAACATGCAACCACCAAATTCACCAAGAACTAACATGAAAATGATTAGAAGTAGCATGCAACCATAAATTTTGACATGCAATTTATTAGAGGCAACATGCAACCATAAATTATGACATGCAAGATTTGGGTAGTTGTCAAAACTGACATGCAAACTTCTACAAACCCTCAGGCTGGCAAGATCATAGCTCTGATACCACTGAAACATCCCTTTCTCTATTTTTCTATGATATTTCAAGCCTCTAATCAGATCTTTAAAATTGAACAACCAATATTTCAAAGATCCACCAATTTCTCAATAAACCCCAAATCAGGTATGCCGAAAATAGTGCCAAAAACTTCACAGCTTCACATATTATTAATAAATCTGAAAGTAGAAATTTTTATAGAAATTTCAGCAGCATAAAATCCTACAAAATTACATTTCTAGATTTTTATAACATTTACACAACAGCTCCCAAATGGAGGATAAAACAAATGCTCTTTGGGCTCTCAAAAACAACATAGAATAGCCTGAAAACACCACAAAAACACTAATAATCCATCACAAAAGTATAATCATGACCAAATACATATATTTAGCTCTATTTTAACATCTAGAAGTCTAAAATAAAGCAACAACCCAAACTGATATGAAATACTCAACTGAAAACACCAAACTCTTACCAAAAAAAAACACACTCGAAAATCCACAAATCTGCACTGTTCAACACAAAGGCAAACTTTGCATGAGCATGCACATGTAATGGCTTCAAACTCCCATCCTTAGCCTTCCTAGAAACCTACAAACTCCTGTTCTTGGGTCTCCTTCTCCATAGGTTTGGCAGCCTCTGAAGAACAACAAAGAAATGAGCAAAAATCAAGTTCTAGAATGAGCCCAAAATGCCTCCAAACCCCTTAAAAGAGGGCATAACCCTAACTCAGGTCCAAGAGGGGTTAATAAAACATATTTTAATAATAATTTTCATTTATTAGCCCCTACACATAACATCCCAATTTCCAACTAGATAGTTAGAGTTTTCTTATGAGGGCATCACTATTAAAGCATAATAACATCATAAGAACAAGGAAATCTAATATGCTAACAAGTAAAGAAATAGATATTCCAACTAATCAAAACACATCATCTAAAAATATGCTAAACATCATAATATTTGAATGTGACAAACTAACTAACATCATCTAAAAATGATATCCAAGCATTCCAATCAAATCATAAATCACAAGATAACATACATTGGGACCCAAAGTACTAGGTGAAACAAAAAGCAATGGTTACATTGGAATAATAAACCCTCTCTGTATATCGATCCCCAATAGTGGTAAAGGTAGCTAGACCTCCCAACCACATGGAATCCATAGATCCACTCCTAGTATGCTAATGAAGATAATGATCCAATGATAAACACACATAAAGAAAGATTCCATGGCTAACACTCATGCTAGACAATAAAGATGACTAAAACAAAGATCATGAGACAATGCAAGTACTATAGGTCCTAGTCAGACACTCAATGGGCTACTATGTAGGGGCTAACAACATGGAGAGTCACTTGGCTTCAAAAATTCCAAGCTAGATATCATGTGGATCAACTTTCGAATGGAAGGCTCTCGCACTATGTCCTCAAACTTAATTGAGTGCTCACATATTTTATTATCTTAAGTTATTACCACTCATTATTTTGTTTAGTTATCACTTGATTAAAAATTCTACATGCTAATCCTTGGGAAATAGTCATTGGGTTGTGTTGGCGCTCAAAATTGCCTTCCCGATTTTGAGCACCATTGATGAATGAAGCCCTTAAACACTTTTAAAATGCATGTGCTTGGTTGTACCCGACTGTCCAGTTGAGACCCCTAAGGTGTTTAACACTTCTGGCACCTTCCATTTAGCATGCCTAAGCATTTCGTAAAGTTAGATTGACTTTCTGAGTTATTTGGCAAAGTTCTGTTTTGAGCTAGTATCAATTTTGCATTTTCACGAAGTGTCAAACAACGACAGGAGGCTTTGTTTGTAAAGGAATATCTTGCACCCAGAAATGTTTTGTGATCCACCACTTTGGGAGTGTCTAGTGTCCATATCCTAAGAACCTATGTTTCAGATTTCAAGTCATTTCGAGTCTATTTAAATAGGTTTTGAATCCCTCAAAGTTGGTCAGTTACTGTTTTCAGGCTTTTGCACTTTGCACACATTTCTGGGAAGCCCTGTTTGACGTGCTATAACTTTGACCCAGCTGACTAAAATGCTAGATTTCCTTTTGCGTTGCATGGTGGACGTCAGAGACTTCCTATGTTAAAATTTTTAAGTCCTGACGAATCCGTTTGATCAGTTTTCAAAAGCGATTCCAAACGTAATTTATGACATTTTACTGGTGTTAGCACTTGCAAATTTATCAGTACCCCATTTCGTGACGTTATAACTTGAAATATATGATTGTAAAGATCATACAGTTTGTTCTCCTGTATTGTCCACTGAAAATACTACAAGTGTGACAGTTTTTAGAAATTGACAAATCCATATGCACACTTTACCAGGGTCATTCCATCCGCAAAAAATGTTTTCTGTCAGTGATTTTAATCTGCAAATTCTGAGTATCCCACTTTGATTGCTTGCCAAATGTGTCATGTTATCTATTATGAGCCCAAATCACAGATTCACAATGTCCTCATGACAGAGAACCAGTGACCCAGTTTTCATTTCCCCATGTGCTCATTTGCCTAGTTTTCAAAGCTAAATCCGAACCCAGTTTATTGTTTTCTGACGTGTTTGCTCGATGGTAAATCTGAGAAGGCAACTTTGATGGTCAATATCTTTTGACTGGGAATTCGTCATGAGACAAGATCTGGCAGGGTGCAAGAATGCAGAACCAAGATTCAGTGTGCCAGTTTTCAGGACTTGATCAAAGGTCTGGTTCAGTTTTTGAGGCCAGTCAACGGACTTCCTGACCCAAAAGTGACAGGTTGCAAAAAAGGATAAGATGAGTTTTTAATGACAAATTTTTGATCGAAGTTGATTCTAATCATTTCAAAATGATCGATAGATCAATTCAGCTTTTCAGTTGTCTAGGAATGAAATTTTTTTTAGTCGGACCCACTTTGGGGCCCCAACTAATTTCATCCGACTGAATAGAAGAGCGTAGGGAATGTACAGAGTGATTAATTGTGTCTCTGTGTAAGATTGTAAGCAAGATATCACTGGAGTCATGTAAATGATAGTATTGGAGATGGATGTATTTTATTAAGTATTGGAAGCTGAGACCCACTATATGGGTAATGAGATTAAAGGAGATTGTGTCTTTAGCTCTAGACGCCATCCAAGCAAAGGACACAGGTAAATTAAGGGGATGTTTTCACTTGAAGACAAATACATGTGGTGTGATACATTCTCAGCATGATAATGAACATTATAGTTTTGAACCAAAATAGTAGGTTGTATTTATATAATGTTTGAAGGCACTAAACATAAGGTAGCGTCTATAAAAGAAAAACTCAATTTGGAGGTAGGCAGCGTGCCAAGGAAGAAGCAAAAAGAGTGCTCCACGTCTCAGCAATTGGAAGTTCTCACCAGCAAATTCTAAAGCTGCAGCCTGAGAGGACATCACAATAGTAAAAGAAGACCCCGTATCAATCAAAGCTCCAGCTTACAAAGAAAGTAGATCACACCAAATAAAAAAGAGACAACGTGTATGGAGCCGCCTAGCATGAGGTAGAAGCTAATAGAATGAGAGGAACTCGCAAGGAGAACAGAGGCAGAGGACGACCAGCATCAAAAGGCTGAAGGCAGCTAGCTAAAGCATATAGACGAGCCTCCCATCCATTAAACAAGTAAAGGAAAACCTACGGTAAAAATAGAGCGGAGGAGCTTTTGGAGGTGTTTAGTCCCACATTGGGGATACTGCAGTCTTTATAGTAGTTTAAATATAACTTTACATGGTAACTTGTTGTATATAAGATGCCACCTTTTGAAAGGTAGAGAGGCTCGTGTGTGGGACCTTGTGCTAAGTTGGACGGGGATGACGTCAGTGAGTTTTAAGTCAAATTTTGGATGCAAATTCAAACGTGATGACTTGGTGCCAAAAAGTCCAAATGCGCCCAGATGATGACAAGTGTCCCGATCGGAGGGTCATCATTTCCTTGCCATACGAACATGCTCGCCAGTTAACTATAGCGAGATAGCGAGGCTGATATGGCAGGGGTGAGGTGGAGATGACATGATAGCGAGCAAGATGATGATGTGGCACCCAGCTGTGCAAAGCTCGAACTAGTTCAAAGATGACACGTGGCAGCTGGTCAAAGTCAGTTTGACCCCGGATTAAAAGGTCAAGGAAAAATTTGTAGAAAATAAAAAGTAATTTTTTATCTTTTCTGGGCACTGGGTCACGTTCAAAATTTGCAAAGAGAAACATTTTCTAAAGTTTATACTTTAGAATTTTTAAAATTTTATAACAAATCAAAGTTACAGACCTAAACACTCTTAGCAGGGGAGTCATTTTTCAAATGGCAATTTCAGGCGCTTCCGGTAACCAAAATATGAAGTGTTATATATCGCCGGAATCGGGAGAAGACAAATTTTCTGATTATGGAGTCAGTTTTTGCACAGGTATCAGTCAGTTTGAGCTACACGAGGTTTTCCATCAGGTACCTGAATTACAATTATATTCAAACTAGGAAGTTCAGATTTGTTTTTCGTCAAGATAATGACCTGAATATCAGTAGAAGGCAATGGAAATGTAGTTAGGGTTGAATTTGTTCTGATTTACTCAGTAAAAACTCATTTTCACTAGCTTTTTCATGGGGAAATCAGATATTTTGGCAAGTAAAGGGTTTTCATCATTAGGCAAGGATATTTTGCAAGTTTGTTACAGATTAATGATGAAACAAAATCAAATCAAAATGGGAGATGGAAGGAAGAAGTTATTCAGTTACAGAGGATTGAATTTCAAGTGGACACCTGTCATCTTGAGAACAGATCCGGGAATTCTTTCTCTTCTATATCTTTCTTTCTCTGATACTTTGTAAGGGTTCCAATTTTGGCACTAAGAAACCATTCTTCAGCATTTCTTTTGTATTGAATAGCATTTTAAGTTTTATGCAGATAGTTCTTTTCTGTTAGGTGATCTATGAGTTTTTTTCTGTACATTTCATGTATTTGATTTCAAGGAAAACAAATAAAGTGCAGCAAAAGTTTGAAGTTCAGTTTGAATCTTGTCTCCTGATTATGGCTCTGTTATTTCTTCTAATTTGTGATCAAAGAGCATGAATTAGGTTGCATTACATTTTGAAATGTATGTGGTTAAAATGTCTTGCTTATGGAACAAAGAACCATGTAATTGCTTGATATTTGTCACAGGGTTTGCAGATTTCATGATAGGATTTTCTGAGTATGAGATTCATTCTGTAGCAGATGTCTATTCACAAGGTGAAAGATAGATCAGGGATCTTGATGTAGAGATACGTCTGAGGATCCCAGGAGATGTATGGTTATGATTCATTTAATTGCCCAATAGATAAGGCATTGGTCAAAGATAGGATCATTAAGTTCTGTTGCTCATACTTGGGTCTTGCTGATATCAACATATTAAATCAATTTTCCCTTTTATGTTGAAAGCTATTCAATGTTAACCCGCACTTAGCTTGCCAGTTTCATGAGTTATGTTCTTAGCTATTTCATGCTTATGATTCTTGGTTGAGTATAGAAGAAATAAGGGTTTTATCTGCTTCATATTAGATTCAGTGTATGCTTTGACAACTGGTACCATATAAAGAATCTACAGGTCCACCTGCCTAGGTTTTGCAGAGCCTGAAGTAGAAGAAGGGTCATGCCTTATAGTTGGCCTGGTCTTTGAATGGATGTGTTGATAATGGGAGTTAGCTGCCCCTAGATGCATCTTGTTCTGATTAGGGTAATTGGAAATGGGTAACATTTTCAAACACCAACAAAATGGTGACTCTGCTGGGGACTGTATTGAATCAGATTCAAGACAAACCTTGAGAATTTGAAAAGAAGAGATTCAATACAGCAAGAGAAGTGCATTAAAAATTTTCAGCAGTAAGATCTCTGATGTTCTTTCCAGTTTTCTTACTCCAAATCATGCACCCCAGTATGTTTTATCCACTTGCAACAGTGAATTATTGGTTGAGTTCAGATTGTGCTCTCCTCAAGTTTTATTTTCAATCAATTCAACCGGATCTTGTTTTCAAAGTGCTGTTGTAATTTCAGAGTCAGAATTGTGATCAAAAGTTTGTCTCTCTTCAAGGTGTTTGGTGACTTTCAAAATTTTCAAGTTGAATTGTCAGTTCAGATCTGTAGTGTTATGAATCATGTTTAAAATCTTTCTCACAATAGTGAGTGGCGACTCTATCTAAAGGATCTCTAAATCATTGTAGATCAGTGATGTATAAATTGTTTTCAAGAGTTTTCAGTGTAATCAAGCAGATCTGAAAATTAGGTGAATTTGCAAGCAAGAAGAGAGATCTATTTTAAGTTTCTGACTAGTAAGTTTTGAAGTGTTTTTTTATTTGCTGTTATAAGAATTTGTAATGATAAAGGTGAATCACAGTAGTGATGTCATTTAATTCTCCTCAAGGAGATGGCGACTCTGTAAGGTTTGATCAGTGGTGTAAAGAATTTAGATTAGCACTAGGCCAATCAGCAGATCAATGGTTTCATGCAGCAACACTTGAGGTATTTTATGCTTTCATATGATTTCTTTTCAATGAAAGTGAGTTCCACATATGTGTTCTCCATCAAGTGAAGTTTTAGCACTAAGAAGAGGAGAATGATTTGATAAGTTTTATGCACTTCATTAGAATGAGTTTCAATTGTTGTTTTGAAGTTGTGAAGTGTATTTGAAGTTTTGAATTGGTAGAAAGAACTCCAGATCTGCTGCAATTAATAAATTTTGGAAGTGTTTAATGGTGAATGAGTCTTGACTTTGAAGAATGTTAAGTTTTATCTCATCTAATATGCAGCCTGTTAATGAAAGTTTTAGATCTGTTTCTACCAGGAGGTATATGCCATTGAATTTTAATGGTATTCATGGTTTCCCGAATACTATGCCTTGTAACCTCAGAAAGTATTTGCCTAAATTTGGTGGGAACCATGAAAATTCAGCCAGCCATCATGTTCAGTTGTTTAGTGACTTGGTTGGTGATTTTGAAATTGCTCATGAAGACATTCAGATGAAATTGTTTGTTCAAACTTTAGAAAATGATGCTAGGGACTAGTTTTCTTTTTTACCAGCATGTTCAATTTCATCTTGTGATGAGTTAATGTCAACCTTCATGATGCAGTTTGGGGAAAGAGTAAGCATCTCTGAATATTTTGATAAGTTTTTGAAAATTGAAATCAAGAATGGTGAGTTAGTTCCTGAATTTAATATCAGATTTGCAAAGATTTTGAGTGAATTTCTTGAAAGTTACAAGCTGGATGATCAAATGTGTTTAGTGGTTTATCTCGGTGCATTTGATAGGAAGATGAACTATCTGTTGAGAGATAAAAGACCCAAGACTTTGCATCAGGCATTCATGACAGCTATAGAGATTGAGAATAACATAAAATATGGCTTAACCCGGAGCCACTTCTCTAGAAATATTGGCTGGCAATATGAGGTGCAAAGCACAAGCCAATGTCATAAGGAGTGTTTTATTTCAGATCAGCAAATAAGCACTCCTGCTGTTGTAAATAGTTTTTTTGAAGCCTCAGAAATAAAAACATGTTCCATTCGTGCTGAAGTAAATGCACATGTTTATGGTATTACAATAGCGAATGATAGAATTGATTCACTTGATGAGTCATCCACGCAAGATATAAATCCGGCCATTCATTTTCCCATTGATAATTTGCATTGTGTTGAAAACATAATAAATCAGGAAGAGGAAAGGTATTCATCTCAGTATGAGGAGGAGCAAACCAGAAGTTATCTATCAAGTGATAAAGGTGAAATTGCTGATCTGACACACCATGGAGAGATGACACAAGATAAAGAATGTAAATCATATGTATCTCAGTCACAGTTAGAAGTACTAAGCTCATATGTTGATAATATTTCAGCAGTAGAGATGCATTCTCTTGACCAACAGGATAGGCAAGAAATGAATTATCTCATTGAGAGATTGCATCATGTTGAGAACGTTATTAAATATGAAGTTGAAAGACAATCATATCAATGTGAGTATGATAAAGCTGAGAGTCATTTTCCAAGTGATAATTATGTTGCTGATCCAATATATTATCAAGAGGTGTCATATGAAGCTGATGATGAGAGTTATCACTCAAGTCAAGAAGAGGATAGTGCTAGTGTGTGTCTGTCTTCATGTGAATCAGATGCTGATTGGGAAGAAGAGAGCAATGATGGAAGTGAGTGTTCTCTTACTAGTAAAGGTATGAATTCTTTTCATAAATCTGAAAGTGAGTGTCCAGTTCAGAATTGTGTAAATCAGTTTGAGATTGAAAGTTATGAAGAAAATGTGTCTACACAATATGAAGACAAAGAGGTTATCCATAAAGACGTATTACCTAATTGTGTAGAAGAGTGTCTTGAGGATGAGTGTAATGATGATCAGTACATGATTGACTCTGAGATTAATGCATCAGCACCTATTGGTAAGATAAATGATGATTTTCTTGCAAGACATTTGAATCACCTATATGGAGACAATGAAAATAACTTTGATCTAAATTCTACATGCTTCGTTGATGGAGTGGATGTTGAGTCTTCATATGATTCTAATTTTTCTTCTTCATATGCTGAAAGTGTCCATGACAGTGATGTTAGAAATGATTTTAAAGTTTTCACTAATCCATTATATGGTGAGGACTTTGATGTTGATCAGCACATTACTTGTCCTAATGTCTACAAAGGCGCTTTGCATGGAGTTATCAATCCTCTTTTTGAAGAACACATGGAAGTTTCAGATTTAGCAGAGAATAAGTTTGATGATGATACTTTATCTTACTGCTATAAGAGATCAGAATGTTCTTCTTCCGAGTTTGATAATGAAAATAATGATTATGTTGCATCTGAGGAGGTAAATGACAAGGTGTTTAATGAGATGGTTATTAAAAATCTACCTATACCTTATTATGATTTTCATGATGAACTCTCTGATGTGAAGAACCATTTGAAGGTTATGGATTAGCTTCAGATTCTGACATTGATGATATATGTGAGTACAAGTCAGAGTGCTCATTTGAATATCATCTGGTTATGCATAAGGATACACATTTTCAAGGTATGTGTGATCCCTTTCCCCAAGTTGAATATGAAGCCTTCATATTCGAAATTGATAGCATGTATGAGTCATTAAATGAGGAGAGTTTTCAGTTTCAGTTTGATATGTTCAAGCATGCTGATCAGAACTTTCATAGTGAGCAAGAGAATGAAGCAAGTTTTTATATGCATTATGGAAGTAAGAATGTTGATTTTGTTTTGCCAAGTGATTTTTTATACGATGATAATATGATTGGTGAAACTAATAGGAGAAGAAAATCCAGTTTACCTCATGAAAGTTTAGATGAGAATCATGTTTATGACAGAGGTAAACAATTTTGCTAAAGTTTGGTGGCCCAGGGCCATCGTGTGTACATAGTCTTGGTAGTTGTAGTTGTTTCCTTGCTTTCAATAAGCTGTTCGAGAGAAGTTCTGAAGTTTTTGGGAATGGTCTGCTTCCTCCAGAGATTTGAATCCTTGCTATGCCCACAAGGGACATGCATCCCCAGACAGAGCCACTGTTGGCGCTCAAAATTGCCTTCCCGATTTTGAGCACCATTGATGAATGAAGCCCTTAAACACTTTTAAAATGCATGTGCTTGGTTGTACCCGACTGTCCAGTTGAGACCCCTAAGGTGTTTAACACTTCTGGCACCTTCCATTTAGCATGCCTAAGCATTTTGTAAAGTTAGATTGACTTTCTGAGTTATTTGGCAAAGTTCTGTTTTGAGCTAGTATCAATTTTGCATTTTCACGAAGTGTCAAACAGCGACAGGAGGCTTTGTTTGTAAAGGAATATCTTGCACCCAGAAATGTTTTGTGATCCACCACTTTGGGAGTGTCTAGTGTCCATATCCTAAGAACCTATGTTTCAGATTTCAAGTCATTTTGAGTCTGTTTAAATAGGTTTTGAATCCCTCAAAGTTGGTCAATTACTGTTTTCAGGCTTTTGCACTTTGCACACATTTCTGGGAAGCCCTGTTTGACGTGCTATAACTTTGACCCAGCTAACTAAAATGCTAGATTTCCTTTTGCGTTGCATGGTGGACGTCAGAGACTTCCTATGTTAAAATTTTTAAGTCCTGATGAATCCGTTTGATCAGTTTTCAAAAGCGATTCCAAACGTAATTTATGACATTTTACTGGTGTTAGCACTTGCAAATTTATCAGTACCCCATTTCGTGACGTTATAACTTGAAATATATGATTGTAAAGATCGTACAGTTTGTTCTCTTGTATTGTCCACTGAAAATACTACAAGTGTGACAGTTTTTAGAAATTGACGAATCCATATGCACACTTTACCAGGGTCATTCCATCCGCAAAAAATGTTTTCTGTCAGTGATTTTAATCTGCAAATTCTGAGTATCCCACTTTGATTGCTTGCCAAATGTGTCCTGTTATTTGTCATGAGCCCAAATCCCAGATTCATAATGTCCTCATGACAGAGAACCAGTGACCCAGTTTTCATTTCCCCATGTGCTCATTTGCCTAGTTTTCAAAGCTAAATCCGAACCCAGTTTATTGTTTTCTGATGTGTTTGCTCGATGGTAAATCTGAGAAGGAAACTTTGATGGTCAATATCTTTTGACTGGGAATTCGTCATGAGACAAGATCTGGCAGGGTGCAAGAATGCAGAACCAAGATTTAGTGTGCCAGTTTTCAGGACTTGATCAAAGGTCTGGTTCAGTTTTTGAGGCCAGTCAATAGACCTCCTGACCCAAAAGTGACAGGTTGCAAAAAAGGATAAGATGAGTTTTTAATGACAAATTTTTGATCGAAGTTGATTCTAATCATTTCAAAATGATCGATAGATCAATTCATCTTTTCAGTTGTCTGGGAACGAAATTTTTTTTAGTCGGACCCACTTGGGGGCCCCAACTAATTTCATCTGACTGAATAGAAGAGCGTAGGGAATGTACAAAGTGATTAATTGTGTCTCTATGTAAGATTGTAAGCAAGATATCACTAGAGTCATGTTAATGATAGTATTGGAGATGGATGTCTTTTATTAAGTATTGGAAGCTGAGACCCACTATATGGGTAATGAGATTAAAGGAGATTGTGTCTTTAGCTCTAGACGCCATCCAAGCAAAGGACATAGGTAAATTAAGGGGATGTTTTCACTTGAAGACAAATACATGTGGTGTGATACATTCTCAGCATGATAATGAACATTATAGTTTTGAACCAAAATAGTAGGTTGTATTTATATAATGTTTGAAGGCACTAAACATAAGGTAGCGTCTATAAAAGAAAAACTCAATTTGGAGGTAGGCAGCGTGCCAAGGAAGAAGAAAAAAGAGTGCTCCACGTCTCAGCAATTGGAAGTTCTCACCAGCAAATTCTAAAGCCGCAGCCTGAGAGGACATCACAATAGTAAAAGAAGACCCCGTATCAATCAAAGCTCCAGCGTACAAAGAAAGCAGATCACACCAAATAAAAAAGAGACAACGTGTATGGAGCCGCCTAGCATGAGGTAGAAGCTAATAGAATGAGAGGAACTCGCAAGGAGAACAGAGGCAGAGGACGACCAGCATCAAAAGGCTGAAGGCAGCCAGCTAAAGCATATAGACGAGCCTCCCATCCATTAAACAAGTAAAGGAAAACCTGCGGTAAAAATAGAGCGGAGGAGCTTTTGGAGGTGTTTAGTCCCACATTGGGGATACTGTAGTCTTTATAGTAGTTTAAATATAACTTTACATGGTAACTTGTTGTATATAAGACGCCACCTTTTGAAAGGTAGAGAGGCTCGCGTGTGGGACCCTGTGCTAAGTTGGACGGTGTGCTAAGTTGGACGGGGATGACATCAGCGAGTTTTAAGTCAAATTTTGGATGCAAATTCAAACGTGATGACTTGGTGCCAAAAAGTCCAAATGCGCCCAGATGATGACAAGTGTCCCGATCGGAGGGTCATCATTTCCTTGCCATACGAACATGCTCGCCAGTTAACTATAGCGAGATAGCGAGGCTGATATGGCAGGGGTGAGGTGGAGATGACATGACAGCGAGCAAGATGATGATGTGGCACCCAGCTGTGCAAAGCTCGAACTAGTTCAAAGATGACACGTGGTAGCTGGTCAAAGTCAGTTTGACCCCAGATTAAAAGGGCAAGGAAAAATTTGTAGAAAATAAAAAGTAATTTTTTATCTTTTCTGGGCAGTGGGTCACGTTCAAAATTTGCAAAGAGAAACATTTTCTAAAGTTTATACTTTAGAATTTTTAAAATTTTATAACAAATCAAAGTTACAGACATGAACACTCTTAGCAGGGGAGTCATTTTTCAAATGGCAATTTCAGGTGCTTCCGGTAACCAAAATATGAAATGTTATATATCGCCAGAATCGGGAGAAGATGAATTTTCCGATTCTGGAGTCAGTTTTTGCATAGGTATCAGTCAGTTTGAGCTACACGAGGTTTTCCATCAGGTACCTGAATTACAATTATATTCAGACCAGGAAGTTCAGATTTGTTTTTTGTCAAGATAATGACCTGAATATCAGTAGAAGGCAATGGAAATGTAGTTAGGGTTGAATTTGTTCTGATTTACTCAGTAAAAACTCATTTTCACTGACTTTTTCATGGGGAAATAAGATATTTTGGCAAGTAAAGGGTTTTCATCATTAGGCAAGGATATTTTGCAAGTTTGTTACAGATTAATGATGAAACAAAATCAAATCAAAATGGGAGATGGAAGGAAGAAGTTATTCAGTTACAGAGGATTGAATTTCAAGTGGACACTTGTCATCTTGAGAACAGATCCGGGAATTCTTTCTCTTCTATATCTTTCTTTCTCTGATACTTTGTAAGGGTTCCAGTTTTGGCACTAAGAAACCATTCTTCAGCATTTCTTCTTGTATTGAATAGCATTTTAAGTTTTATGTAGATAGTTCTTTTCTGTTAGGTGATCTATGAGTTTTTTTCTGTAGATTTCATGTATTTGATTTCAAGGAAAACAAATAAAGTGCAGCAAAAGTTTGAAGTTCAGTTTGAATCTTGTCTCTTGATTATGGCTCTGTTATTTCTTCTAATTTGTGATCAAAGAGCATGAATTAGGTTGCATTACATTTTGAAATGTATGTGGTTAAAATGTCTTGCTTATGGAACAAAGAACCATGCAATTGCTTGATATTTGTCACAGGGTTTGCAGATTTCATGATAGGATTTTCTGAGTATGAGATTCATTCTGTAGCAGATGTCTATTCACAAGGTGAAAGATAGATCAGGGATCTTGATGTAGAGATACGTCTGAGGATCCCAGGAGATGTATGGTTATGATTCATTTAATTGCCCAATAGATAAGGCACTGGTCAAAGATAGGATCATTAAGTTCTGTTGCTCATACTTGGGTCTTGCTGATATCAACATATTAAATCAATTTTCCCTTTTATGTTGAAAGCTATTCAATGTTAACCCGCACTTAGCTTGCCAGTTTCATGAGTTATGTTCTTAGCTATTTCATGCTTATGATTCTTGGTTGAGTATAGAAGAAATAAGGGTTTTATCTGCTTCATATTAGATTTAGTGTATGCTTTGACAACTGGTACCATATAAAGAATCTACAGGTCCACCCGCCTAGGTTTTGCAGAGCCTGAAGTAGAAGAAGGGTCATGCCTTATAGTTGGCCTGGTCTCTGAATGGATGTGTTGATAATGGGAGTTAGCTGCCCCTAGATGCATCTTGTTCTGATTAGTGTAATTGGAAATGGGTAACATTTTCAAACACCAACAGGTTGTAGAGATAGAAGTCCCCTCCATGGTGCTACCCTACCCTACTCATGCTCATTCAATGGTGAGTGCTCAAAGCCATGCATATTCCCAACCCAACCCCAAATGGTCATAACTCAAGGAAAACCATGGAAGATTGAGCCTTGCAAGTCACCCAACAAATGCATGTGCAGTGCACCACCATCACAAAGATCATAACACAAGGATTGGATGAGAACACAAGTAAAATAATACTCAATCGAATACAAGCTTAGGAGGACAAATTTTATATGAATCCCAATGAACAATGAAACCATACATCATGAACTCACTCAACTATCATCAATCTAAGAGTATGGATCCTACACAAATCCCAATGATGCAATAAGACCAAACATCATGAACTCACTCAACTAGCCTCAATCCAGGATTATGGACTCTATATGAATCCTAGTGTCCATGAAAGTAGCAACAAGGGTTTGATCAAAACAAAAATACTAGATACAAAATCACTCAACTAGACACAAAACTAAAGTACAGATGTGGAACATATCCCAATGCAAACATAAATATGTAACAATTTTCAAACTAATATCCTATGGATGATCTAGGTTCATGACCAACATCATGCTAATAAAACCTAAGATGATTGGGCAATAACCAAATCAAGGTGAAAAACCTCAAAACTCAAAAACTTTGAAATTAAAACCCATTTGGTCTTAGGGCACCAAAATCACAAATATCAAATAAAATCTGGGTTTGGAGTTTGTATGAAAAAATGGCCATCATAACAGTGCAAAACTTCAAACCCTCATCCCAAAAATTAGGGAAATGCTCATACCTACCCAACCGGATAGAGCTAGCATACAGAAATGGAGGGGAACACTAGTTCTCAACCTTCTAACAAATGGGTACCAAAGATGAAAGCTGAAATAGAGCTAAAATAGTAAAATGGGAGAGCCCTACCTTGCAACCAAAAGGTGAAAAATAGGAATTTGGACCATAAAATAAAAATCCCACAAAAGCAGCCAAAAAATTACAGTAATCCAAGGTCTTTTTTGTCATAAAATCTTTCACCCTTGTCCAAATTTTTTATCTAAGGACAACCTTGTGAAACATAGAAACAACCTCCAAGCTGTAGGACTTGAACTATGAGGTTGAGTCTCTGGAGAAGGGCGATTTCCTCTACTATTAGGATGCATTTAAACAATTCTTGAAGAGAAAGGGAGAAAGAAAGCATGAAAATAACTACCTAATGTATTCTAAAGAGGTAATGCACAAAAATAGGGTGTTTACACCAATCTCTACCCATTCGTGCATAGTACCATTATCATGATAGTCTAGAGATATACAAATTCAGACTTGCTTTAATCTATTAACCACATATAGATCAGACAACCACATGAGTGACACAAAGAAAAAAAATGTTTTACTTCTTATCATTCACGAGCCAATAGAGATACAGAAATGCAGATTATAGATATTCATAGTACATCAAAGAGAGGCAAACAAAGCTTGCATAGTACATCGACAGCTGAAGGAGATAAGATAGGATGTCATATAACTCAGAGGCATAAGAGGGAATTTATAGTAGCATTCCAAGTCAATACCAAAGAAATAGAGAAGATCTGACTCTCTAAGAAAGAGTAAAACATTTTCTTTTATAGTGCAAGCATAACTTAGATAACTTCCATTGAAAGAAAAAATTCAACCACTACAATCAAATCTATAAAGAATCATCACTACAAAAATGGAAAATATTTGATCTTAGTGCAAATCCATACACAAGAAGATCACTTTCTCACCAAACAAAGCTCTAAGAGGTTAGGAACAATGGTCATTAACTTTTGACTGAATGGATGGATCAATAGGTGGCAGTGAAGCATCTCTTTGCATTTATCAGACCTAGGGAATGATGAAAGTGGTTGCAAGAGATCAAAAAATTTGGGTTCATCATCAAGGAGCTACTTTTGCTATCATCAACTTGCCAAATTAGTTGTCATTTGGTCAACTAGACTTAACCATCAAGCCTTGTCATGTGGTCCAAATATCTCTTACCATCCTACTACTCTATCAGTAACTCAACTTTATACTTTGTGTTTGACTTCCCGTGATCATATTGTCACCACCACCTTTCTTCAATAATAGTTACCACTTGCAAAACTATCACCCATTGGGTATCAATGCTTTGCAACCTACTCTTAACATTCTTTATTAACCAAAGTGACTTTGAAAAGACTAGGATTCTAACCACATCCACACTATTGCCACCTTAACTTGAGGTTCATATTCTAATCCTCATGATTGAGAAAAACAAGGTAATCACTTGATTGTAACTCAAATCTTATCCTCCTCTTAACTTGTTGCAATCATGCATCATTCATACATCTAAAAGATCTAATGGTTTGAAATATATCTTTAAAAAACACTAAAGGCTTTCCCTTTTCATGTTGTCACAACCTAAGCTATAACATGTTAATATAATCTTCTGAACAAGTGAAGGCAAAGAAAAGTGTGCATTCGCCACCTTAACCTTGGTTAAGCCCACTAACTCTATAATGATGTGAACATAAAGTAATCATGCATCCACCATTCTAACCTTAATTAACACTTAACTTCCTATGACCATGCAAAATGTATGGTTGCAACTCAAAATGTCCTAAGCTAGAATATGAAATAAGAAATATAGCCAATGTTTAAATTATTTCATAAAAAACCCTAGGTTATTTGAATTTTATTTTTTGGCAAGGTGGCATTTTGGCTAACATTTCTAGTCACTCAAAAGGGATGCAAGCCTACTTGGCATATGACTAGTGACCATTAAAAGATACATTGGGCTATGCAGTCTCTAAAACCATGACACTCATCAAATTTATCATTTCTACTACATTCTAAGCTATAAAACATGTCTTTCTACCTCTACAACTTTGCAAAACTAGAACAAATCCCTGATCTATCTATAGGTTTTGAGGAATCCCAAAGTCCAATCAATAGTGGGGTGTGCATTTCCTTCAAAATATTTTGTTTCATTTGTTTGAGATGATGGAATTCCTCAACCCCTTCCTTGTCTCCACTTATTAGAAAGATATTTAATTTTAACGTTTTTTAGAAAAATTCCCCTTAAGATCTTTGTTAGAAATAGGAAATACTAAGAGAGAAAAAAAAGTGATGATATTTAACAAACATTTTATTGAAAATTGAAATTTTACAAAACAAAACATGTGCCCGTGCACTACATGGAAAATATGAAAGAACAAAAACCAAACTAACTATATACATGAACATTTATTTCAATTAGAAACAAGGCTTGAGATATATTCCATTGATTGAAATAGGCAATATTTCACCATCAATCCTACTTAACTAAAAAGCATTGTCTTGCTTGCAACTGATGATTACATAGGGACCACTCCATAAGGCATCAAACTTTGAGTGTCTCCCTACTTTTGCTCTATCCACATACCACTTTAGCACAAGATCACCCTCCCTAAAAATTTTGACCTTAGCCTTCTTATCAAAGCACCTCTTCAAATGTTGTTGATGTATCTCTAAGGTCTACATTGCTTGACTTCTTTTCTCCTCTAGCTCCCTCAAGTCTACCATTCTTACAAACATAGCATCATTTTCAATTAGTTCCAACTAATGAGCCAGCTCAAGAGTAGGAAATTCTAATGAGATAGGAATTCTAGCTTCCCTACCATATACTAACATGAATAGAGAATTTCCAATATCCCTTTTAGGCATTATTCTATCAGCCCATAGGACAGTTCTTAATTTTTGATGCCAACACCTTTGATTATCTTCAATAGTCCTCTTGATGATTCTGATCAAAATTTAATTGGATGACTCATCCAGGCCATTACCTTAAGGTTAGTAATTAGAGGATGTGCTCAATTAAATACCACGATCAATTTCCCATACATAAATTTGAGCTCCTATAAATGATTTGGCATTATCTGATATTATGGTGGAAGGAGCACCAAATCTTGTGACAATTCCATTAAGGAACTCCACAACTAAAGCTTTTTTAGAATCCTTCAAGGCTATTGATTCAGTCCATCTTCTAAAGTAATTTTTTGTAGCCAAAATTCACCTATGACTAGAGCTAGAAGGTAGATTAATAGGACCAATAAAATCTAATCCCCACTAGGCAAAAGGTTGATCAACATGGATGGGGTGAAGTGGAAGGGTTGCAAGTCTCTATTTACCTGAGAAGAAAGCACACTTTTCACACTTCCTCACAAGTGTATGGTTGTCATGGAACAAGGATGGTCATAAATAAGAAACTCTCATGATCTTCATTGTAGTGGTTCTTGCTAAAAAATGGCCACCATTAGGACCATCATGGAGCTCCCTAATCACCCTCTCTGCTTGATTTGCATCAATACATCTTAGCATGGCTCCATTGAAGTCTCTTCTAAAAATAACACCATTAAATATAGTATAAGGGATGGACTAAAATCTGAACTATCTTCTTTGAGCTTTATCCAACCCTTGAGGATATCCATTCCCAACTAAGAAGGTTTCCATGTCATCTATCTAGCTCCTTGGGTTATCATCCCTCACCCCCTGCTACTCTACCAACACTAAGACATCTTCCTTATCAAGCTCATGAGATGAGATCATCTATTTGCACAACCCCTTCCCCCTTACTTGGTAATCTAGATGTCCACATCATATTTCATCACCTTAGTGATCCAACCAGCCCTTTTCTCACTAATATCTTTGCTCAAAATAAAGTCCTTAACAATAGCATGAGAGACCAGCAAATGGATTTTGTTATGTGACAAAAGGTGTCTAAATTACTTTAAGGCTCTTATGAATGTAAGGGCCTACTTTTCCACATAGTTGTACTTATTTTCAAACTCTTTTATCCCTTCACTAAAGAAAGCAATAGGTCGTTATTCATTTTTTCCATTTAATTGAGTCGAAATAGAAAAAATACTTGACTCTCCTCCTAAGGTCTACAGAATTAAATCCTTATCAAAATTTGGGTTGATGAGAGTAGGTGTTCAAACTATGGCCACTTTGATTTCTTCAAAACTTACTTTCCCTTCTTTGGTCCATGAGAAGGCCGTATTCTTTTTAAGAATTATTGTAAGAGGTGTCACCATGGTAGCTAGATTAGGAATAAATCTTCTCACAAAATTTATTCTACCAAGGAAATTATGCAAACCTTTCTTCTAACTAGGAAGAGAAAGTGCAAATATTTCCTATGTCCTTTCTAGATCAATAGTCAGACCATCTTTAGATACAATATGTCGCAATATTTTTTTCTTGATTAGTGGAAAAGACACACTTTCTTTGATTAGAGACACTCCATACTCTCTACATCTTATAAATACTTGTCTAAAATGACCAAAATTTTCTACTATATCTTATGAATATACCATGATATCATCAAGGTAGACCAACACAAACCTTTCAATAATATTTTTGCAAGGCATCTCCATTTCCTTTTGAAATGTGGCACCTACATTTGTTATTCCAAAAGGCATTTTACTGTAGGCATAACTGCCCCATTTTGTAGTGAAAGTAGTTTTATATTTGTCAGCCTCTTTGACTAACACAAGATTATATTCTAAGAATCAATCCAAGAAGGAGAATCTCTCTGGATCACTAACTTTTGACAATATCTATTCCATGGAAGGGAGAGGATGATGATCTTTAAGGGAGGCTTGGTTAAGATCCCTAAAATCTACGCATATTCTAATTTCTCCATTATTTTCCCTAATAGGGACAAGGTTTATCACCCAAAAGGAGTGCATAATAGGGAAAATGATATTAGCCTCAATTAATTTGAACAACTCATTTCTCATTAATGTCTCAATCTTGGGATTTACTAGTCTTTATTTTCATCTAACATGCTTGAGGTTATCCACTAGATATATAGTATGTTGAAATAGACCAAAGTCAAAACCTTTTAAATCATCAAATCTCTAAGCAAATATATCATTAAATTCTTGAAATAGATGGACAAAACTTTTTTTTCTCAATTTCAAAACATACCTTCCCCATGTTTAATGTCCTTCCATCAACAACTATAACTGGCATATGATCTCCTTTATTTTTACAAAGATTCATGTCTTTATCCCTTTCTTGGTCATCAACATTGAAGAGACTCTCTAAGGTAATGAGACCCTTAGGTAACTTATTGGAGCTGAGATTGATGATTTGATCACCATATTGATCATGCAACCTTGACTAATTTCTATCTGAGAACTTTTCTTTATTCTACAAAAAACTCACAATTTGTGCATTAGATTCAAAGACCTGCTAATTGATATTATTATCAGGGATAGTGGATCTTACCACCACTTTAATCTTCTACATCTTCTCATCTTCAAGGCTCCTTGGGACATCATAAGATGCACCCACTACCACAAGTCTGTCAGCATGTCTATTTCCTCTTCTAGGGATGCTCTGAATATTAAATGTACTAAAACCTTCAAGAAAATCCCATACTCTATGTTTATAAAACCTAAGCAAACTATTCTTAGTAATATTTTTATTCCTCACCTAATTTATCACCAACTTGTTATCTCCATATACACTTTTCTTGAATTCATCTTTTTTGAGCAAGCAAGAGACCCTAAACAAATGGCCACGTTATTAGTATAGCTAAATTAAAGCCCAAATGAGAAGTATTACCTTTCTAGTGTAGGAGAAACCAACATCACACCAACCCCTAATCCATTCTTATTTCTTGATCCATCAAAATACATATTCCATATACCAATTGTGTCTTCTTTGATTTTCATCAAGTTGGGAACAAGAACATCTTTTTTTGATATATAGTAAGTGCTCAAGCCTATCTCCAAGGTTTCTAATATAGGATCAAATTGATATGTGTTAGCCCACTCATCCAAGAGGAAATCAGGCATATCAGCTAAAGAAGTGGAAAGCTCATTTTTTGTATCATTTTCATCTATTTCTATGATGGTACAATTCATATTGATGAGATTAGGAGTGTAGGGCTCAATATGATGGAGGACTAATGGTTCTACTTTGATTGAAGCATTGGTTCCATATCTAGTTCTAAAAAACCATATATCAATAATCAGAAGATATGCAACTGCCTATTTGGGTAGTGAAGTCTCTTGAAAGACAAATGGCAAAGTGTAATTTAACCTTAGTAATTGATATATTTTGAACAATAGTACAACCTGTAGACCCCTAAAAATCCTCTAGAAAATAAAATATTTTTATTTTCTGAAAAAGTCCCTGATGACATCATCATTTATTAATTAATTAATTATTTAATTTATTTATTTATTTTTATGCCATTAAATCCCTTTATCTTAATTAAAAATATTTAATTAAGGAATCCCTCCCAAAAATGTTTAAATCTTATTTAAACATTATTTCCTTATTTATTAATTATTTAAATAATAAATTGACCAAAAATCTCAAAATAAATATTTAATTTATTTTTTGCCCAAAACTTGGCCAATTTCCTTAAGATCACTAACCTCTTCCAAAATCTTCTAATCCTTCTTTAATTTCGATTAAAGGCTAATCCCATCATTTTCGACCCTTAATCCCAACTCAAAATATTTAATTAAGGTTAAATATTAATCCTCATGTTTATTAAAAATATTTTAATGAATATCTCCTCAACCCAAATCCATGAAATAAATAAAACTTTATTTATTTCCTAAAAAACTTTTTATCCTCGTCCTAGAAAATTCTAAACTCTTCTAGAAGGTCTTCATCCTCACCCTAAGCCTATCTCTAAACCTCCATTTTAGCCTAATCCACCCCATCCACCCACACTAACCAAGCTTAGCCACTAACTCACCCACCCTCATTGAATGCCATCCACTTGCATATCTCTAACATCCTTAATCTAAATCCTAAATCACCTCTAATCCCCCCCAACCTTGTCACATTCCCTAAGCAAGCTTAACACTTTCCTAAACCAAGCAAAGTCAACAATCAAACTTTGACTTTTGGTGGTTCCATAGAGTAGAGATTTTTCTAAGCATTTTCATGCCTAGGAAAAAGAACAAAAAAAGTTGATTTTATTTTGCTTATAGTTAAGCTTCAAATTTTTTAGATTTTTGGGTTACTAATCAAATTGGCTTTTGTAGCTTTGCAGGTTCGAGCATCTATGAGACCACTAATCATGTTTCTTGCAGGTTCTCCTTACATGGTTTAATGTGCTTGAAAAATGAACTTGAATGTTTAAACACTTGTCTTTGAATGTTTGTTGCTAAAATGAACTCACATGCTTAAACATATTTTTCTTTGAATGAATGTTGCTCAAACACAATCTTGAATGCTATGGATTAAAATCAAAGTTTTGCTTGGAATGCATGCTTTAAAAAAACAAACACAATCTTGAATGAAAAAGATCAATTAACCATTGCAATATCTCACACTCCAATGTTTGGGCATAAAAAGAACCTAACTCCACATTTTAGAAATTTCCTAAAGTTATAAAAATTAATAAAAATGATTTGAGTGAGTTTTTTGTTAGACTCACCTTCTTTAATCACCTACCATTCTAACCATTGGTTACAATCTCAGTGCCATCTATGGGGATGGGTCTACCTAAGACGGTGTTAAGTGCTCCACAAAAATCAAACTCCACTTACTTATGTTTTTATTAGTTTTTCTAAAGTTAGAAAAAATTTTGAATGCACATTAGTCTCGCTAAAACTTCATTTGGGCATAAAAAAATTGAACAAATCTTGACGTGGAGGGCATCTGGGCTTGTGCTTGAAATCGAATTTCACACATCTTTGTTTTTGGCTTAAAAAAAACTCACACTCAATCTTGAATGTCTTAAAGAAAAATTAATCAATACTTGATGTGGAGGGCCTCCAGGCATGCTAGTTTACTTTTGTTGACCCTAAATCTTCTTGGTGTATTCATTCTTCGATTGATTTTACTTTTATTAATGCTTCAAGTTGGAATTGAACATTTGCATCCTAAACATGTGTGTTTGCAAGGTTTAGATCAGAAAACTTAAGTGTCAGTTGAAAAAGAATTCTATCTTTTAGCGCAAGATCATCCAAGTCTTCTCTCCCCTTGTCGTCTTTCAAGGACATCTTGGGTGCATAAGATTAGGATCCAAAATCTTATTTAAGTTTTAGGAGGCCTACTTGGGGATTTCATCACCCCTTGGGATGACCTCAACTCCAGCATTCCGCAAGAGTATAAAGATCAGGAGGTGAATCCAAAGACACCTCTCTTGGAATCAAGATTTTGTCACTTGGGCTAAGCCTCAAGAAACTTTATACCCTTGAGAAGTGAAAGAGGAGAAGTGGGTTACCACTCCTCTCAGCTGTGTGACATTGTTTTGGTTTCATCTACGGATTTGGGCCTCATGTACCTTGGGTATATTTAGGACTCCCAAGCTAAACCAACTGTCAGCCTTGCAGACAACCATCTAGGGTGTTAATGTGTTTGAAGTGACTAATCAAAACATTTGTAAAACATACACACTCCTTGATGCAAGTATCACATTCTAAGAATCAAAAACTTCTATTTGGTTGTTTCTATCTATTGCTTGATTTTTTATTTGTTGAATGAATGTTTGCTAAACTTGGTCAATCCTAGCTTAGGGCATACTTAGCATAGTCACTGCCTATTTCAAAAAGTTGAACAAGTCAAAGTAAAAAAACCAAGATCTCTCAAAGCGAAGCAGATTCAGGAATTTATGTCAGAACAACCCAAACCCAAACAAAAGTTTTACAAAGCCAAACTCAAGCCATCTCAGGTATACCAAGAAATTGCAGCTAAGAAGAAGGAAGTAACACCAAGCCCTCAAATTTCCAAACTCCACAAAGCAGAAGACAAAGCTGCCGACGAAGCCCTCGAAGAAGCCTAGTTAGATCACACTATCAAATTTAGCAAACATCTAGGAGTTAACCCTACTTATGCCTTACCAACTAGGCATGATTTATATGATTAGAACCCCTTGTTTCTCCACATCTTCTTGCATAAGCTTCACTTTAAAGTCATCTTTATAGGAAAGCCAGCCATCTTTAGTCCTCCCCTTAAGCATTTTAGCTCATCAATCTCATTTAGAATCAAACCATCTAGCCAGCAATCCAGAAACTTCACATCCAAGCCTTCAAAGTTTTTGTCACCTTGCAAAAAGTTTGCCATTCCTACCATCTTGCCAATCCACCAATCTCACCAAGGTTATCCCTTTGACAGAGCTTTGTCTAGGGTAATCTAGCTTTGTCACTTATTATCCCTCTTCACCTTGAGCTAAAGGTTGGGATCCACAAGTGGTCAATCTCGTGTTCTTCCTAAAGGATCATCAGTCCATCCTTAAGTTAACACAATCACCACCAAGCTTGCACATAGGGAAGAAGACCTTTCATGATTTGGCAACATATCTTTGAAGTTAGAATCCCCAACTCAATCCTCCTTAAGTTTTTTCGTATAGCTTTGCCTCAACCTAAGAAATCATTTGCATAGAAAAGCCTTCCTCTTTTGCATCCATCAGCGTTGTTGCATCTCATCCCTAGGAACATTTTCATGCTACTTGTCAATCGCTTAGCCAAGAAAAAGAAGGAAACAATGGAGCCCTATCATTTGGATCAAATAGCATCGCTCCCCTAGAGCACTCAACCATCCTTCAGCCCAGAGAACACTATACCATCACCTACTGACATTGAAGCTTTCATGAACCAACCGAGAAATGCAGTATTGGTGAACACCATTATAGACAAAAACAAAGAAACAATCATGACTAATTTTTGAAGGGACAATATCGAAGCCTTTGACTTTGGAAGACCTCCTCCCTTATGAGATCCATCTCACCTATTGTTTGGGCAACTCCCACCACCCATAGGCTCTTATGATTTGAATTATCCTCAATATGTGCCAAAAGAAGAGCCTCAACCCACCCCATATGATCCAACAGACCCAAACATACTAGCCTCCACTCAAGTTGAAATCTCCCTTCCACAAGCCAATCCAACCACCACCTCTCCACCATTGGTCCATACCACTCCATCCCAAACCCCCTTCGCCCAAAACACCTCATTATTCACTCCCCTCACTATTCATGCTACTACTCTCCAACCTAGCCTTCCAAATCCACCCATCTCCCAAATCAATGCTAGCATCTTTGGCCAACCTTAGCAATATACAATCGGGATGCCACCCATGGGGTCAAGTAATCAACCTTTCATCACCCCCAGCTTGTTTACCTCAGCTCAGAGCACAATTCCATCATTTCCACTAGGTCCTTGGAGCTTAGTGCCATTAGCCACAAATCCACAAGCTACTGCCCTCACTCCACAAAGCTATCAAACCCCACAAGCTACTACCAATGTTTTTCCAAGCTCTTAAGTGACCCAAGCTCTTGCCTCCACTACACCAAGCTTTCAAATCCAGCCACCAAGCTATCAAACCCCATCAGTTCCATTCCCAAGCTTTAAATTCCCACTACCTCCACCACCAACTAATCCATTACCTCCTATTACTAACTATTTTTCTATGTGACTTCTAGGAGGAAATCCACCACCACCAACCACCAATTACTTGGCCTCCTTTGCTATGATACCCTCCCAAATGGGGGCACAACCCACATATATTGGTCAAACTCCTCAAATCCCAAGTCAAGTTCCACAAGCTCCTTGATCCTTTCTCCAAGCTTCACAACCATCTTATACCTTACCTCCACAAAGAAATCCATTTATCCCACAGCTAGCCTATGTCCCTCAATCCCTATCCCAAATCCCATATCAGCAGCAAGCCTCACAACACATGTAGCAATATGTGCCTCCTCCACCTCAGCAACCCATCATCCACCATTCAGTTGCCCAAGCCATGTACAATCCCTACCAACCCATACCTCAAAGCCATCCATGTTCCATTGCCCCATCTAGCACATACCTACCTCAGGGCACTCTTACATTGGGTGCACCCTAGCCATCACCCATTAATTTAGAATGGGAAGCCATGAAGATAGCTTTGAAGAACATCCAGGAGGGAAATGATCCAAAAACCTTCAAGTTTGAAAATGTGTGTCCTTACCCATTTGACAAAGCCATTATCATGACACCGTTTCCCAAACACTTTGAGATACCCAAGTTTGACAAATTCAGAGGAAAAGGAGACCTTGTCACACATATCAAATAATTTTACATGCACTGCCAAGAAGTGGCATACAGTGATATTTTCCTCTTGTGTCTCTTTCCCAAAAGCTTGGCTAGACCAGCTCTTGAATGGTTTTATAGAATTCCATATGGTACAATTAAAAACTTTGCTGAATTATTTGAGGCATTTGTAGGCCAATATGCCCATCTTGTTGAAACAAAGCTCTCAGTAGTTGATCTTGTCCACACTAAGAAAAAAGGTGGAGAAAGCCTTCTCGAATATCTGCAAAGATGGAAAACCCTTACCACCCAAATATCTTGCACCTTGCCAGAATGCCATTTGGTGAAAATGTTTATTGATAATGCCCATCCCAACTTGGCTCACCACATGACCATGAACTATTTGCAGACCTACAAAGATATCAAATAAAAAGGAATGATCCTTGAGCAAGGACTCATTAAAGATGGTGTGGTCAAGATTTACAAGGAAGCCAACCAAAATCAATCGCATTACAATGATAAGTCTAGATATTGGAACAAAAACAAGCATGTTGCAACAGACGATGTCACTAACACCAGACATGTGTATATTGTTGGTCCTTCCCAAAATCAGTCCAACCCACCTTATCAACCAAACAATCAAAAAACTATCAACTACCAACACCAGAATCACCAAAGCTATCAAGGCCACAATCTAAGACCCAACTTTCAAGGGTCTAGCAATCAAGCTAATGCCATCAATGTAGATGTAGGACCAAAGCCCAAGTTCCAACCTACACCTAGAAATTATACACCCCTTGGTGAGCCATTAGATGTCATTTTTGAGAAATTGACTAAGGAAAACCTCATCAAATTTCCTCCTCTCAATCAGATTGACCCAGGCCAATCCAAATTTGCATGGTACAAAGACAATGAGTACTTAAAATTTCATAGGGTAAAAGGTCACACCACCCTCAAATGCATGAAACTGAAAGATTATGTGTAGGACCTCATTGATCGGAAAGAAATCATTGTTGGTGCCCAAACCTCTCCCAATGCAGGCTTACAGATCTATCAAAATGCTTTTCCCCCTCACAACAACCAAAGTCCTAGAAAAGCACCTATCCAAACCAACAACCACCAGCCAAACCAACAGCATGGGAAGAATAATGACCACACTTCATCCTATATAGATTATGGTAGCCTCATAGGTTTTATATCTGAGAAAGAGCCTTCTGTCAATGCTATCAATATCCAAGGTCCACACAATGAGTGTGTAGTCACCACCAGAAGAGAACGATTGAACATCGTAGCCCTATCAGTCCCATCAGCACTATCAACCCCAGCAGTATCATCAGCTCTATCCAAAAGCCAATACAATATCTTGGAACACCTCAGGAACATGCCAGCTAAAATCTCCATTTTAGACCTTCTCCATACTAGTCCTGTGTACAAAAACAACCGTGACAGTGCTCTCATAGAATCTTGTGTCCCTTCAGATATCAATGCTACTAATTTTTTGTAATCTCATTAGATACCTATCCTCCTCATGTGCCCTATTATTCAAACCCACCGACATACCCATGGTCAAGCCAGATCACAACCTTTCACTTTGCATAGCCATCATGGTATCCAATTTTTCCATAAAAAGAGTAATGATAGATAATGGATCATCCTTGAATATTTGCACCCTAAAATTCATAAAACAAGCTGGGTATACTAAGGCAGATATCATCAGTGAGGTTATCACCATCAAAGCCTATGAAAACTTGGAAAGAACCACAGAAGGAACTATTTTACTGCCAATCAAGATTGGGCTAGCCATCCAAGAAACATTCTAACATGTTATTCATCTAAACCTACCATTTAACATCCTCCTTGGTTGCCCATGGATTCATGCCATGAAATTCGTTCCATCCACTTACCATCAGTGCGTCAAATTTTTGCATCAGGGCACTGAGGTAACTATCCATGCCGATCTAGAACCCTTTGCTTACTGCAATGTGGTTGAAGCTTCATATGCAAACCATTGCCCTAGAATTGATATTAGCACAGCCATCACTAGCTCATCCCACACTTGTAATAACCCAAAAACCATCCTTGCCTCCACCCTATCTATCGTGAAGATTAATAACAAAGGCTATGGAGAGTATTATCTGTCATATGCATTTTCTGTTGGGGCACTCCCACTTGATCCACATGCCCATGCATGACTGACATATCAAAAAGCTAAGGAGATTCCACCTCCTCAATACAAACAATTTGGCCCAACAACCTTTGCATCCTCAAAAATTCCTCTTCATGAGGAGCTCACTCCAGATATCAACAATTGGTTACATAAGGATGCACCTCCAAGAAATCAAGCACACCTTGATCACTTCATCCAAAAGTATCTCCAAGAACATAAGCTCATCACTAACAAATGGAACTATCAAGGTGGTGGTCTAGGACCAGAAGAAAGAGGCATGTAGTGGCCCATCGACGCACACAAGTTGGAATCGAAGTCAGGTCTTGGCTTTGGCATACCCACAACTAGGGGCAACAATACGGATGGTCACACTTTTTTGAACATTCTCTATGACCTTGTCGAAATTGAAGAAATTCCTGAGGAAGTAGAAAAGAGAGCCTACAATGATATCCCAGATGAAATCTTCCTCAGAGACTCTGTTCTCCAAGAACTATCCATCCATTTCATTGACCTACCACTTACCCATCCACAACTCATAGATTGGGACCAACCAAGCATCATAGACATTGATGAGTTCACATCAAAGGAAGCACTTCTGAGATTCATGGGAGCTGAAACTCCTCACAAGAAAACAAAGCTAGATTCTACCTATATCTATAAGCTAGATCCCAAGGGGTATTTTTGAGAAAATCCCCAACCTAGTTTCGATATACCCAAAACTAGAACTAAGGTGAATCTGAGACTAGCTAAGGCAGTGAAGAGAACCCCTTAGCAAGAAAATTCAGAGTCACAAGTACAACATGAGGATTTAGCATTGCCTCCTCAAGATAATTTACCAGAGTTTTCTTCTATTCTAATTGAGGATACTAGAGAAGTCAACATTGGTTCTTTAGAGATCCCCAGACTTGTTCATATTGTTGCATCCCTATCACAAGACCAAGTTGACCTCCTCTTTGGGGTCTTAGGAGAGAACATTGGCTGATTTGCATGGTCATATGAGGACATGCCAGGACTTGATCCAAAGCTTATAGTTCATCATCTTGCAGTCGATCCAAAGATCAAGCCCGTCAAAGAACAACTTAGAAAAATGCACCCCAAGCTGGCATTACTGGTCAAAGTTGAATTAGAAAGAATGTTAGCTGCTAATGTTATCCGGCCTATCAACTACTCAGAGTGGATCTCCAACATGGTCCCCATCACTAAACCTTTCGGTGACATTAGAATCTGCACTAATTTCAGAGATCTTAACGAAGCTTGTCCAAAAGATGATTTTCCCTTGCTCAACATAGATATGATTGTAGATCTTATAGCTGGACATGAAATTTTTTCCCTCATGGATGGATTTTTTGGGTACAATCAAATCAAGATTGTAGAAGAGGATTAGCATAAGATAGCATTCACTACCCCTTAGGGAACCTTTTTCTACAACATGATGCCTTTTGGCCTAAAGAATGCAAGGGCTACCTATCAAAGAGCTATGACAGCCATTTTCCATGATCTTATCCATAGCATTTTGGAGGATTATGTGGATGATATCTTGGTCAAATCTCATACCTTCATGGATCATCTTGCTGACCTAAAGAAAGTCTTTGATAGGTTAGCCAAATATCATCTCATGCTGAATCCCAAGAAGTGTGGGTCACATCTGGTAGGCTTCTAGGCTTTATAGTTTCTAAATGAGGTATAGAAATCAACCCCAAGAAGGTCAAGGCTATCTTAGACAAGCCTCCTCCCCGAACACTGTGACAACTTCACACTCTTCAGGGAAACCTTCAATCCATTTGGTGCTTCATCTCCCAGCTGGCAGATAAGTGTATGCCATTTGCACATTTACTGAAGAAGGATGAGAACTTCAAGTGGGATCCTTTATGTCAATGCAACTTCAATCATCTCAAGTAGTATCTCACCAATCCCCCTATCTTGGTTCCACCAGTTTTTGGTCATCCCTTGATCTTGTACATATCAGAAACACCTACTGCTCTAGGGGCACTTCTAGCACAGCTTGATCACTACGACAGAGAAAGAGCCATCTACTACATCAGTAGAACCCTAGTTGGTTATGAACTCAATTATACTCCTATAGAAAAATCTTGTTTGGTAGTTGTTTTCTCAACTCAAAAGCTTCACCACTACATGCTAAGTCATACCATCCAACTAGTCTCCAAGATCGACCCTCTCAAGTATATGCTCTCCAGAACAGCACTTATAGGCCATTTGGCCAAATGGGTTATGCTCCTTAGCGAATTTGACATCTAGTATGTGGATAGAAAGGAAATCAAAGGGAAAGCTATAGTAGATTACCTAGCTGATGCACCTCTAGTAGATACATATCCTTTGATCACAGAATCTCCAGATGAGCATATCTGTCTAGTTAAAGAACAACCCTCATGGAAACTTTACTTTGATGGCTCATACACATCTCATGGACCAAGGGCAGGAATATTGTTGGTCACACCTCAAGGAGATTACATTCCAAAAGCTTTCAAGCTACAATTCCCTAGCACCAAAAATATAGCTGAATATGAGGCTCTCATAGTAGGATTAAAGATAGCTACAAAATGGAACATCACTGAGTTAAAAATCTTTGGCGATTCTCAGCTCATCATCAAGAAAACTCTAAATGAATATCAAACCAAAGATGAAAAGTTGTTACCCTACAAAGAGCTAGTTGATCAGCTAACCCAGCATTTTACAAAGCTTTAGTTTACACAATTGCCTCGAATGCAAAACAAAGCAGCAGACATTATGGCTAGTATCGGCTCACTCTTGGAAATTCCCCAAGCAACTACATAGTATGAGTTTTTAGTCGAGCAGCTCCTCACACTTTCCTATGCAAATGATGACTCAAACTGTGTTTGTATCTTGGTTGGTCCCCAATCCCCTTGGTCCCATGAGATTTATGCTTACCTTAATGATGGTATCATATCCCCTCACCTTACACGTACCCAATTCCAGAACCTCATCCAAAAATCATCCTGCTATGTTATCATAGCCAATACCCTATATCGTTAGGGTTATCATGATACTCTCTCTCGATGTTTAGATGAAAATGAGGTCATGATGGCATTAAAAGAAGTACACTTTAAACTTTGTGGTGCCCACATGAGTGGTATTGTCCTAGCATGACAAATCCTTAGAGTAGGATACTATTGGCCTACAATTAAAGAAGACTCCTGTGACTTTGTTAGAAAGTGTCTCCCATGTTAGTAGCATGCAAGTCTTGTGCATGCTCTAGCACAAGATCTACAGCCTATTGCACCACCTTCGCCTTTCGCTTGCTGGGGCCTTGATCTAGTTGGAACTATCACACCTCTCTTATTTGATGGACATAAATGGATAATAATAGCTACAGACTATTTCACTAAATGGGTGGAAGTAGTCCCCCTAGTCTTAGCTACAGGAGTTCAGGTCTCCAAGTTCATCTTGTACCACATTGTTTGCCGCTTTGGCATCCCATCCACCATCTTCATCAACCACAGAGGTAACTTTGAAAATCTCAACATGGAAGAACTATGCACTTCCCTTCGTATCCATCACTACTTTTCTAGCCCATATTTCTCACAAGGTAATGGCTAGGCAAAGGCAACTAACAAAATCCTCCTCAAAATCCTAAAGAAAGTTGTCAATGATTCGGCCGCGATTGGCACCTACAAATAAATCCAGCCCTATGGGCCTATCAAACCTCCTTCCGTACATCCACAAGAACAACTCCATACTCCCTAGTCTATTGTGCCGAAGTGGTACTACCCATAGAGGTTGAACTTCCCTCCTTGCACATATCTTTGCAATGGAAAATATTAGATGAAGAATACAGAGTAGCTCAACTCACCCAACTAGATCTCTTAGAAAAGAAGTGACAACAAGCCTATGATCATCTCACAGTCTATCAAACTTGTCTCAAAAAGAATTTCAACAAGAAGGTGCTTCCACGACACTTTCAACTGGGAAACATGGTCCTCAAAGAAAACATGAAAGTCCAAGTAGATCAAGAAAAGAAAGGTAAGTTTGAACCTACATGGCTTGGTCCTTATGTTGTCACTGCCTCCTTTGGCTCTGAAGCCTATCAGGTATCTACACCGGAAGGAGAACTCTTCAATGATCCTACTAACATCATTCATCTCAAGAAGTTCTATGGTTGAAAATCCTTGGTATACCCAGCTTTTGAAAAAACAAAAAAATAATAAAGAGAAATAAGCATCCAATGGTGAAAACTTGGCAATTCAAGTGTCTTAGATAGGTACCTTGGCGAAAACTTGGTAATTCAGGTGCCTTGTGTACTAAGACTAATCCATTATCTATCACTATCCTATCCCTCATCCATCCATTCACCATCCCATAAAACACCTACTTGTTCCTTTGGTGTTCCAACCAATATCCAAAATCTAATGAAGCTTGTAAATACCTCTTGTACAACTTGTAAATCTTGTACCTCAACTTGTAAATTTTGTACCTCAGCTTGTAAATCTTGTACCCCAACTTGTAAATCTTTTATCATCCCTTGTATCATAGCTTGTATATCCAAATCTTGCCCAAAGCTTCTACCATATTCCAACTTGTATTATATGCCAAATTTTGTATCCTATCACATGCACACAAGAATCCAATTTTCCTTAAGCTTTTCGCAAACCATCTACCTATCCGCCTATCAACTATTATAGACATCCCACCCTTCACAAAAATTTTCATCTCAAAAAAACCAAAACATGAACAACTTTGTACATTTGTAACATATCTTGGTCCGTCAATACATCCATCTTTCGTGTCAGTTCCTCCTTGATCAACATCTTGCACACATCGCACAACCCTTGGTTAGCTATTCCAATGCATCCTTTAGCTAGATCTCTTGTCACCAAAGTGTTATCTTCTTAGTTCAGCTTGCCAGACGCATCACTCATCTAGATCCCTCAACTTAGGTTCTCTCTGATAGATCCTTGTAGGATATAGCTTTCCTCATGTCTGATCTTGGTCCGTTAGTATCTCATCCCACCCATCTCATTGGCAAATGGTCCTCTTTTGGATTTTTGCTTTCTTTTGATTTGAAATCTTCCCTTTTGGGTCTTGAAGTATCTTTTCCAAACAATATTTTTGTTCCCTCCTTAAGGTTGCCATGATCTTCCATATCATGGTATATTGCGAATGGGGCAATCTAAGCGTAAGGTCTTGATCAGGATTTTTGTTTATTTTTCTTTTCTGCTTGTGAGTTACCGAGTGTTCGTTCCACGTTGCTTACACTGGGATTCATGTGTGATGCTAGGGAAATCCTTGTGTGTTTATTTTGAGTTAGTCCGTCAGTCCTCTGGACAGTTGGTGAAAAGGCCTTGATGTTCTTGATAACCTTGGCAATTAACCAACAGTCCTATAGCAAATCTAGTGCTCAACTATATGGTGGTACTTCTCTTTGAAGTATCCCCCTGCTCAAAAAACTTTAATGGATTCCCTTCATCTCTATTATCCCCCATCCATATCCAGCATCTGTCTCTCCTACCCCAGCTTATGTAACTGTATCTCTCAAAATTAATCTACACTTTTGGCTTTAGGGATCCATAATCCTATTCTTAGGGATCCACCAAATCCACCAAGCCTCATCTTTTGAGCTCCACAATCCTAGTCCTAGGGATCTCTGAAACCCATCTTCTACCAATCTAACTCTTTGAAATCCTATTGCATCATCTTTATCATCCCATCATCCATCTCCCTATCCTAGATTCTTTTTTACAGCACTTCGCTCCTTCATCCTTTACAATCCCTGAGATCTTAAGCTTGCTTCCTCTTGTGCATTTGATTCTCCCTTTATCATTCTCTCATAGTGAGAGTTTGAGCTAACTAAACCTCTTCTCATCTAAGTCTCCTTGCTCATCTCGGATTCTTTTACTTTTCAAGAAGCTGTCGAGCCTCGTTTTCTCTCCCCACCGCCTTCTTGAGGGGGCATCTCGCAATCCATTCTCTCCTCTTCTGCTCTAGCCTTGGGCATGTTATTTTCTTATCTTTGATGTCATGCCACTTGCGGCATCACATCAAAGAGGGGCAAAATGTAGACACCTAAAAATTCTTTAGAAAATAAAGTTTTTTTTTTTTAAGTCTCTGATGACATCATCATTTATTAATTTAATTATTTATTTAATTAGTTTATTTATTTTTATGCCATTAAATCTCTTTATCTTAATTAAAAATATTTAATTAAGGAATTCCTCCCAAAAAATGTTTAAATCTTATTTAAACATTATTTCTTTATTTATTAATTATTTAATTAATAAATTGACCAAAAATTCCAAAATAAATATTTAATTTATTTTTTGCCCAAAACTTGGCCAATTTCCTTAAGATCACTAACCTCTTCCAAAATCTTCTAATCCTTCTTTAATTTTGAATAAAAGCTAATCCCATCATTTCCTACCTTTAATCCCAACTCAAAGTATTTAATTAAGGTTAAATATTAATCCTCATGTTTATTAAAAATATTTTAATGAATATCTCATCAACCCAAACCCATGAAATAAATAAAACTTTATTTATTTCTTAAAAAACTTTTTATCCTCATCCTAAAAAATTCTAGACTCTTCTAGAAGGTCTTCATCCTCACCCTAAGCCTATCTCTAAACCTCTATTTTTAGCCTAATCTACCCCATCCACCCATACTAACCAAGCTTAGCCACTAACTCACACACCCTCATTGAATGCCATCCACTTGCATATCTCTAACATCCCTAATCTAAATCCTAAATCACCTCTAATCCCCCCCTAACCTTGTCACATTCCCTAAGAAAGCTTAAGACTTTCCTAAACCAAGCAAAGTCAACAATCTCAACTCCCTCCAAAATATCCCAACCACCCAACCATGAATGCTCTTACAAAACCATAGAGACTCTTACAAACCCATTCATTGCTCTTACAAGCCATTTATGAAGGATCTTTATGAAGATATTATCCCTTGAGCCTCTTTTGTTGACTCATCATTGCCCTTTCTTCCATCCTCTCACCCTATGACATGTGTCACTCTTTGATTGGTTGTAAGGAAGCACAATCCATGTGCTCTTCTCTCATGCAATCTGAGCCCTCCATGAACTTTTTCCCATCCTTGCATCTTGGCCCTCAAACCCTCAAGCCCTTAGCCTATAAATTGGATCTCCTTCCAAGCCATTTCATCACAATCCTTGAGTTAAAGTTATAATGCTAGTTTGAGAAATAAAGCCCTTAACCATACCCTTATAATGCCAAATTGAGAGCTCACAAAGCTACCAAATTGTCATTACCCATCCCCGCCATTGAAGCAAACTTGAAGCCCTTTGAGCATACATATTAATCCTTCATTTAGACTCATCTACCAAATAAAGAGCTAATTTCTATTGGGAGAGTCCATTCATTTGGCTCACATTCTTATTAAGGGTTCTTCTTTTGTCTATCTTATATGTTATGCTAATTTAGTTAATGTTAATGCTTTTATTTTTATTAAATTAGTGTTTCTAGCATACTAAAGTAGCATATACATTTTGGCATTCCAGGTGGGACCCCACTATGGGTCATTCATTCATCCATTTCAATCCATGTTTTATTGTTGTAAACTAACAATCTAACATTTTTCGTTGTTTAAGTGGGTTGTAGGGTATTTCTCTTATTTTTTCAGGTTGAAGAATGCATTTGGGAAGACAACTTACCTTCTAAAATCCAAAAATAATTTTAAAAAAGTATAAAATTTTGGAAAAAAATCGTGCCCATAAGTTTTGTTCACACACAATGTCGTCTCCGTAGATTGGCTTCTGTGCCTGGTGAACTGTCATCTTTGCAACCTCAACTATCATCTTCGTAGTTCAGCATCTCCATCTGGTCTCCTGTTGGCTGTATCACCACCAAACTATCATCTTCGCAACCTCAACTGTCATCTCTACAGTTTAGCGTCTTTTCCTGGTCTTCTATTGGCTGCACCGCCACCAAGCTGTCATCTCTGCAAGCTCAGCTATCGTCTTCGCAACCTCAACTGTCATCTTCACAATTCAGCATCTTCGCCTACTTTTTGGTTGTCTGTGCCACCACCAAACTATCATCTCCATAACCTTAGCTATCATCTCCACAACCTCAACTATCGTCTTTGCAGTTCAACGTCTCTACCTACTTTCTAGTTGTCTACGCCACCAACTCAACTATCGTCTTCGCAGTTCAGAGTCTCCACCTGCTTTCTAGTTGATTGCATCACCAAACTGAACTATAGTCTCTACCTCTTTCTCTATCGTCTCCACAGATTAACGTCTCCATAGTTTAGCGTCTCTACAGTTTGGCGTCTCTTCCTAGTGAATTTTCATCTTCACCTATTATTGTTGCCTATCTGCACCATTATCATTTCTGTTTTAGCATCTCTGTTCCTGCACTTTTTTTTTTTAAAGAGTATAAATCAAATTTTGATTTTTGGTGGTTCCATAGAGTAGAGGTTTTTCTAAGCATTTTCATGCTTAGGAAAAAGAACAAAAAAAGTTGATTTTATTTTCCTCATAGTTAAGCTTCAAATTTTTGAGATTTTTAGGTTACTAATCAAATTGGATTTTGTAGCTTTGCAGGTTGGAGCATCTATGAAACCACTAATCATGTTTCTTGCAGGTTCTCCTTACATGGTTTAATGTGCTTGAAAAATGAATTTGAATGTTTAAAGACTTGTCTTTGAATGCATGTTGCTAAAATGAACTTGCATGCTTAAACATATTTTTCTTTGAATGAATGTTGTTCAAACACAATCTTGAATGCTATGGATTAAAATCAAAAAATTTCTTGGAATACATGCTTAAAACAAACAAACACAATCTTGAATGCAAAAGATCAATTAACCAGTGCAATATCTCACATTTCAATTTTTGGGCATAAAAAGAACCTAACTTCACATTTTAGAAATTTCCTGAAGTTATAAAAACTAATAAAAATGATTTGAGTGAGTTTGTTGTTAGACTCACCTTCTTTAATCACCCATCATTCTAACCATTGGTTGCAATCTCAGCGCCATCTATGGGGATGGGTCTACCTAAGACGGTGTTAAGTGCTCCACAAAAATCAAACTCCACTTGTATTTTTATTAGTTTTTCTAAAGTTAGAAAAAATTTTGAATGCACATTAGTGTCGCTAACACTTCATTTGGGCATAAAAAAATTGAACAAATCTTGACGTGGAGGGCCTTCAGGCGCGCACTTGTAACCAAATTTCACACATCTTTGTTTTGGGCTTAAAAAAAACTCACACTCAATCTTGAATGCCTTAAAGAAAAATCAATCGATACTTGACATGGTGGGCCTCCAGGCATGCAAGTTTACTTTTGTTGACCCTAAATCTTCTTAGTGTATTCATTCTTCGATCGATTTTACTTTTGTTAATGCTTCAAGTTGGAATTGAACATTTGCATCCTAAACATGTGTGTTTACAAAGTTTAGATCAGAAAACTTAAGAGTCAATTGGAAAAGAATTCTGTCTTTTAGCCCAAGATCATCCAAGTCTTCTCTCCCCTTGTCATCTTTCGAGGCCATCTTGGGTCCATAAGATTAGGATCCAAAATCTTGTTTAAGTTTTAGGAGGCTTGCTTGGAGATTTCATCACCCCTTGGGATGACCTCAACTCCAGCATTTTGACGGAGTATAAAGATTGGGAGCTGAATCCAAAGACACTTCTCTTGGAATCAAGATTTTGTCACTCAGGCTAAGCCTCAAGAAGCTTTATACCCTTGAGAAGTGAAAGAGGAGAAGTGGGTTACCGCTCCTCTCGGCTGTGTGACATTTTTTTGGTTTTATCTATGGATTTGAGCCTCATGTACCTTAGGTATATCAAGGACTCCCTAGCTAAACCAATTGTCAACCTTGCAGACAACCATCTAGGGTGTTAATGTGTTTGAAGTGACTGACCGAAACATTTGTACAACATACACACTCTGTGGCACAAGTATCACATTTTGAGAATCAAAAACTTCTATCTGGTTGTTCCTATCTATTGCTTAATTTTTTATTTGTTGAATGAATGTCTGCCAAACTTGGTCAATCCTAGCTTAGGGCATACTTAGCGTAGTTAGTCCCTATTTCAAAAAGTTGAACAAGTTGAAGTAAAACAACTGAGATCTCTCAAAGCCAAGAAAATTTAGGAATTTATGTCAGAACAACCCAAACCCAAACAAAACTTTCACAAAGCCAAACTCAAGCCATCTTAGGTATACCAAGAAATTGCAGCTAAGAAGAAGGAAGTAACACCAAGCCCTCGAATTGCCAAACTCCACAAAGTAGAAGACAAAGCTGCTGACGAAGCCCTCCAAGAAGCCTGGTTAGATCACACTATCAAATTTAGCAAACATCCAGGAGTTAACCCTACTTATTCCTTACTAACTAGGCATGATTTCTATAATTAGAACCCCTTATTTCTCCACATCTTCTTGCATAAGCTTCACTTTAGAGTCATCTTTATAGGAAAGACAGCCATCTTTAGTCCTCCCCTTAAGCATTTTAGCTCATCCATCTCATTTAGAACCAACCATCTAGCCAGCAATCCAAAAATTTCACATCCAAGCCTTCAAAGTTGTTGTCACCTTGCCAAAAGTTTGCCATTCCTACCATCTTGCCAATCCACCAATCTCACCAAGGTTATCCCTTTGATAGAGCTTTTTCTAGGGTAATCTAGAGTTGTCACTTGTTATCCCTCATCACCTTGAGCTAAAGGTTGGGATCCACAAGTGGTCAATGTCATGTTCTTCCTAAAGGATCATCAATCTATCCTTAAGTTGACACAATCACCACCAAGCTTGCACATAGGGAAGCAGACCTTTCATGATTTGGCAACATATCGTTGAAGTTAGAATCCCCAACTCAATCCTCCTTAGGTTTTTTTGTATAGCTTTGCCTCAACCTAGGAAATCATTTGCATAGAAAAGCTTTCCCCTTTTGCATCCATCAACGTTGTTGCATCTCATCCCTAGGAACATTTTCATGCCACCTATCACTCGCTTAGCCAAGAAAAAGAAGGAAAAAATGGAGCCCTATCATTTGGATCAAACAGCATCACTCCCCTTGAGCACTCAACCATCCTTCAACCCATAGAACACTATACCATCACCTACTGACATTGAAGCTTTCATGGACCAACTGAGAAATGCAGTATTGGTGAATGCCATTATAGACAAAAATAAAGAAACAATCATGGCTAATTTTTGAAGGGACAACATCGGAGCCTTTGACTTTGGAAGACCTCCTCCCTTATCAGATCCACCTCACCCATTGTTTGGGCAACTCCCACCACCCATAGGCTCTTATGGTTTGAATTATCCTCAATATGTGCCAAAAGAAGAGCCTCAACCCACCCCATATGATCCAATAGACCCAAACATACCAGCCTCCACTCAAGTTGAAATCTCCCTTCCACAAGCCAATCCAACCACCACCACTCCACCATTGGTCCATACCACTCCATCCCAAACCCCCTTTGCCCAAAACACCTCATTATTCACTCCCTTCACTATTGCTATTGCTGCTCTCCAACCCAGCCTTCCAAATCCACCTATCTCCCAAATCAATGCTAACATCTTTGGCCAACCTCAGCAATATACAACCAAGATGCCACCCATGGGTTCAAGTAATCAACCTTCCATCACCCCCAGCTTGTTTACCTTAGCTCAGAGCATAATTCCATCATTTCCACTAGGTCCTTGGAGCTCAGTGCCATCAGCCATAAATCCACAAGCTACTACCCTCAATCCACAAAGCTAGCAACCTCATAAGCATTTTGCAGAGTATCCCCACCCATAGATTGTAGAGTGGTAGCAATATCACTATTGAAGGCTCTAAGATAATACAAGAATGCATTACCAGGAGAGGGATTCACTGTAGTAGATATTATATCTCATGTCTTCTAGAATCTATAATTTAAATTAGTCATACATTCATGGGGAGGCCTCTTGATAGTTCTCAACTATTCGAAAAGTGATAGGTGATCACTTTTATCCTCAAAATGTTTGCATAGGGCTACCCTTAACCCATCCCAATTGGTAATACAATTATGAGGCTAACCCCTATAACATTGTAGTGCCTTTCCTTTCAAGGATGAGGCCAAAAGCCTAGCTGCTACATCATCCTGCGTGATGCCATGAATATTTTAGATGTTAGATGCCTCCTAAATATGCTCAATAAGGGATATAGAGGTTTCACTAATAAACTCAAGTATACTTTAAGAAATAATACTAGTATGTCATGCCTTTAGGATAATAGGAGGGGATCCCACTATTAAAGGTGGAAAAATCATGAGCTCTAGCCATGTAAGAAAGTGATCTATTGATATGAGAAGATGGTATTCTAGGCTAAGACCTAACAATAGGAGGAGTGGAGATAGATCTTGCAAGGGTATGTGTTACTATTGCACTCCTAACTAGTGATAGATATACTCTAGCCTTTCTTCTTGGATTAGAAAAAGAAAGCTCTTGGTATTGGAAATTACCTCTAGAAGATGTCCTCGTGTTTTTCTTGGGCATGAATCACAGCAACTTTGGTTTGGAAACCAAATTCTATTTGAATTTTAGAGTCACCAAGTACCTTTGAACAAATGAGCCTCTCGAAGGCTTTATATTAAAGGCAGTACTATCTTTTCAGCATGAACATGGAATCTTTCTTCAATGCTAGTGAACTTTAGAAGTTTTAATATATTTTCCCACCAAGCATACCAAAAATTGTTGTCACAAAAGCTTTCGCCCTTGTCAAAAGCTTTTACCTAAGGGAAACCTTTTGAAACATGGAAACAACCTCCAAGCTATGGGACTTGAATGATGAGGTTGTCTCTGGAGAAGGCCAACTTTCTTTACTACTAGGGTGCACTTAAACTATTCTTGAAGAGAAAAGGGAGAAAGAAAGCATGAAAATAACTACCTAATCTATTCTAAAGAGGTGATGCACCAAAATAGGGTGTTCAGACCAATCTCTACCCATACATGCACAATACCATTATCATGATAGTCCAAAGATATACGGATTCAGACTTGATTTTATTTATTAACCACATATATATCAAACAACCACATGAGTGACACAAGGAAAAAAAAAATTTTACTTCTTATCATTAATGGGCCAATAGAGATACAAAAATTTAGATTATAGATATTCATAGTACATTAAAGAGGCAAACAAATCTTGTATAGTACATCGATGGCAAAAGGAGATAAGACAGGATGTCATATAACTTAGAGGCAAAAGAGGGAATTTATAGTAGCATACCAAGGTAATACTAGAGAAACAAAGAAGATCCAACTGTAAGAAAGAGTAAAAAAAAAATATTTTATAGTGCAAGCATAATTTAGATAACTTCCATTGTAAGCCAAAATTCAACCACTAAAATCAAATCTATTGAGAATAATCACTGTAAACTAGAAAAGATCTAATCACACCACAAATACATACACAAGAAGATCACTTCCTCACTAAACAAAGCATTGAGAGGTTAAGAATGGTAGTCATTAACTTTTGACTAAATGGATGGAATAATAGGTGGTGGTGGAGTGTCTCTTTGCATTTATAAAACCTAGAGAACAATAAAAGTGGTTGTAGGAGATTGAAAAGATTGGGTTCATCATCAAAGAGCTACTTTTGCTATCATCAACTTGCCAAATTAGTTGTGTCAATTGGTCTATTAGAGTTAACCATCAATCCTTGCCATGTGGTCCAAACATGTCTTACAATTCTACCACTCTATCAACAATTCAGCCTTATATGTTGTGTTTGACCACCCATGATCATAGCTTCACCACCACCTTTCTTCAATAATAGTTACTTATTATGAAACTATGACCCATTGGTTATCTCTGCTTTGTAACCCACTCTTAACATTCTTCATTAACCTCTATGACTCTATGAAGACTAATATTTTGACCATATCTACATTGTCACCACCTTAACCCAAGGTTCATCTTCTAATCCTTGCAAACAAGCAAAACAAGTCAATCACTTGATTGTGACTCAAACCTTAGCCTCCTCTTAACCTAATGCAATCATGCATTGATCATAGATCTAAAAGATCTACCAGTATGAAATATATATTTGAGAAACACTGAAGGCTTGCACTTTTCACATTGTTGCAACATAAGCCATAGCATGTTAATATAATGTTACAATCAAGAAAAGACAAATTAATTTGTCCATTCACCACCCTAACCTTGGTTAAACCCACTAACTTTGTGATGAAACAAACACAAAGTAAATGTGCCTCCACCATTCTTACCTTAGTTAGCACTTAACCACCTGTGACCACAAGAATTGCATGGTCATGACTAAAAATATCCTAAGGTATAATATAAAATAAGAAATATATCCAATGCTTAAATTATTTCATAAAAAACCCTAGATGATCATTAAGCAGATTATTATTTGAATTTGATTTTATGTTAGGGTGTCATTTTGGCTAATAGTCTCCCCAAGTTAGATCCAATGAGACTGACCTTACGATGATCCTACACCCATAGATCCCATAACAAATAGAATAGTAATTCCTCATGAAGAGGATTTTTTCTTTTACTCTCAAACTTTCTAATTCAAAAGTGAGAAGTTTAGGATTAAATTCCTTTTTGGATACTTATTCACTTTTCAAGTGAATAATTGATTAGGGTAAGTAGCCAGGAAACCTAGTTAAACCCTGAATCAACCCAAATTAAAATAGTCTATTCCTAGTAATTGGAATTCATCTATGGAAAAGCTTCCAAAAATTAAAATTAAATAAAATAAAGTCCAAAATTTCCTTTAAACTAAAATCGCATAATTCCTTAATTACTTTCATGATAGATGTGAACCTCTAAATGCACAGACATGCTCACGAGTCTAATCACATAATGCAAATGAGTCTAGATTTAATCAAATCACTAAAAGGTTTAATTTAAACAATTGATAAGATATGTCAACCATACAAGGATGAAATTGGTAAAACATTCTCTAAATCATTCCGTTTAAGATCTAGCTCCTAAATTACAATCTAGAGCTTCCTAATTATGGAGTGCAAAGACTGAGAAATGAAATTAGATGCTCTCAAAAAAAGTCTCAAGCTATAAATCCTTTCTAGTAAAATCACAATATAGAATATTTTAAGATGAATGCAACTAGATTTAAACTATGAATGAAAACTAAATATGAACTATGAATGTAAACTAACAATATATGAAATGAAATGCAATGGAAGAAGAGAGAAGATTGGAAATGAAGAATTGAGAGGTGAAATACAAGAAGAAATGTAACTATGAAAAACTACAAGGAATAAATGCAATTAGAATGAATCTTAACAAGTGAGTTTACAAGCCTCCTAATTAGGTAGATGAAACTTATAGGAATGAAAGAGAAAACTAAAGTGAGGATTATATGAAAGAAAGCCAAGAATGAAAGAGAGGAGAAGGATGGTAATCAATTCAAGCATCCTTTGGTGATGTCCTCAATGGTGGAGCTCCATGATGATGTTGAGAAAATCTTCTCCTCTTGATGTGAAAATAATCTTCAATACTTGAGCAATTGTTGTAGATTCCAATGGCATAATCTTAGCTTTCTATCCTTATCAAATGAGGAAAGACCCCTCTCTTTTAAAGATAAATGGATGGTGTAGATCAATAGACAAGAATATTCCAATGAAGGGTTGAGATGAATCTAGAATAATTGGATCGTATTCTAATGGAAGAGACAATTCATATGCATGTTCAAGATGATGGTGAGATCTCCATTTAGAATTATAATTGGTATGTGATCTTCCACCTTCATTCCATTATGAATTTAAAATTAAGATACTTATTCCACTAGGAGTGGAATGAATTTAAAAATAAGATCCTTCATTCCACTAGAAATGGAGTGAATTATCAAATTGTGACACTTCATTCCACTATAGATATAATGAATATTAAAATAAGATCCTTCATTCCACTAGAAATGGAGTGAATTATCAAATTGTGACACTTCATTCCACTATAGATAAAATGAATATAAAAATAAGATCCATCATTCCACTATAATGGAGTGAATTATCAAATTAGGCCACTTCATTCCACTATAGATAGAATATTATCAAATTAAGATCCCTTATTCCACTTTGTATTTTTAATTTGATTGGAAATATGACTCATTTTGATTTTATTGAAAATGGATATTCATATATTTTTCTCAAAGGGGTTCAAATTTGAATTAAATTAGAGTGTCTACCATTTGAATAAATTCAAATGTATAGCCATCCTTGGTAGAAATAAGAAATTAATGAGCATGAGCTATAATTTGATTCAGTGATTGTTCAATTTTGCTTGATTTGATTAGAAGAATTGATGAATTTAGAATTTTGATTTTGCAAGGCCAATTTTGGGTGATTACATTTGCCCCTCTTTGACTAATGTGTGATTGATATGGGAATACATGTGATCAAAGAATAGTTAAGAAGCTAATAATTTATCATCTAATATGTGATCAATATGGGAACACATCAAAAGAAGAAGCCATGATAGCAAATAGATATATAGCTCTAACTTCAAAGTATGAATTCATTCTCTAACTAATGCGTGGTCGATATGGGAACACATGTAGTCAAAAAATTAAGAGACTATAATAGCAATAATCTAGAACACTAAATAGATTAAGAGAAAATGGAAATGGTCAAGAATATTCCCTTGAAAGAGAAAATGTTGCCAAAAAATAGCAATGATAGATTATGTCTGCCCCCTCAAGATTGAAATCAAAATGATAGAGGAAGTGCAGAAACTAGCAAGATATGATCAAATAAAGAAAGTTCAAAGATAGATATGTCAATAAAGAACAAGAACAATCATCAATGAAATGAAAGTATGCCCCAAGCAAGGATGAAAGAGAAGAAACATAATATGAAGTGAATATGGTAAGTTAAAAGAGAATGGAAGCAATTTGAAAATGAAGAAGTGAAGAAATGCCCAAGTGAGAATCAAAGATATGCTCAAGCAAGTCAGCTAATTGTATAGAAAGAAATGGATTTTAAAATGCAATTTTGACCTTAATCATGAACTCAAATTTCAATTTTGATCCCAAAATGAATTTAGGGTGTCAATTTTAGCTATAGGTGCAAGAAGGTCAAAATAAGAAATTTGAAGTGAGATAGCGAAATGACAAGATTATAAAAGATATGAAAATATGCTCAAGAAGAAGGAAGAAAATATGAATACAGCTAGCTAACACATCCATGAATGATAAAGAGAGGGATTTTTCTCATATGCAAGCCTAAAATGAAAAATATAATGCAAGCTACAAATGTACATGGTTTACTAGAAAAGAATTGATAACATTTTTAGACTCTATTTTCATCATTGAGCATTTATAAGATCATATAATCACACAAGTATGAGCTATGAAGATATGAATATGACCTTATCCAAATGTCAAAATGAGAAAGAATTAAGGTACAAGAAGCTAGAATAGCCAGAACACCTATCCCTTTTAATTTAGCAAGGGAACATAAGCATCAAAGTATAAAGGCTAGGATGACCAAAATGTTTCTTGCGGACAATCATACTAGACACATAAGAGATGCTTCTCATGCTAAGTAATTAGGAATTTTTCTATCCGCAATGACCCTTTCATTTGTAACCTGAGACAAAAGTTTGCTAAATATACTCATAGTCACTCATATGTTCATTAAGAGGATGAGTATCAATATGTACTATAGCATAGAGAATTCACTCAAATAGACAAGAAGAAGAACCAACCTCACTAAAGCATCCATATAAAATGGGTTGAGGCATACACAACCATTCAACACAAGATAGAGGCTCTTACAGTAGACACCCCTTTTATATAGATTCTTCAAATCATTGGAACTAAACCATCAAGCAAAAAAAAAAAAAAAGATCATGTCCAATAGTCCTTTCTCCTCTATTTTTGAACATCATTGTAAGAGACATGTGACTAGAGAAAAAAAACATCAAATAGTCTTTGTTTATTACATAATAGTGTGTGATAGTTTTTAATAGTGTGCAGTTTGTTTTTATCCTATTTAATAAAGTGAAAGTGGGAGTCGGTTTAGACAATTGAATGATAGTGGAAATCCAAGCATCATGTCATATCATGAAAAGTGCAGTAACCAATAAATAGATCAAGTGAAAAATGTAGCATCCAAGGATGTGTGAGACACCTATCCACCACTATCGAATTTAATATTAATTAGTCAATGGAAAACTTCACCTGCTCCCAATATCACTTTGGTGTGTCGTAATGATAGAATGAATGAAATGACATAAATAGACAACAATGTACATTAGATTTTTTCTATAAATAAATAATTAGATTGATCAAACCAATTCAAAATTCTTCAATTTTATTAGTAGGCTTGAGAAATATTTGTGAAAGAAATAAGGCTTGTGAAATATTAAAATCATGGCTAGTGTACAAGAAAAGTCACAACAAGAACCGTAGATGGTAGAGGTAGGAATTGGAGGATGGATTGAGGATAATAGTGAAAGCCTAGTGGATGGAAAGTGGTTGAGGAGGTAGAGGAGAAGAGAAAAACGTAGTTGCCAAGAAGTGAGTGGAGCATCCTCTCATCAAAATGTGCATCAGTGTAAATAGGAAGCCATAAAGGCAAGTTAAGGTGAACTACCCCAGGATCCAACCAAAGAAAATGAGGAGGATCCTACCCTGCTACAGATGTTATCTAAAAGTGTGACACAAATTTCAAGGCAAGATGAGATAGTGGAGGAGACTAGATCTCTAAGTGGACAAACACAACTAGAAGATAGCAATGTGCATGTCTTCTTTACAGATAGTCAACTAGAAGATCAAACACCTATAGAAGGGACTACCCTAGTTATAGAGCAAGGACTTGTGGTGAAGCTAGTGGCATCACCATATTGGAATGGAAATAATATACTTGGGGGAATGATCAAGTTATTTGTAGAGAAGGTAAGTAGTTTTGTTATGTCTTCATTTTTTCCTTTTAGAGAAGTGCAACCTGGTATTTCCTTGCAACTAGTTCATGATGTAGACATGGCAATAGAAGTGGAGCTAAAGAAAGCATTGGAGGTTGGGATGAAGTGGGCTAATAATAGAGAGAAAGATGTAGAGTGCTTTCAAGGTTTAATTAAGAGAGCATGAGAAGATAGAGCATGGGAGGAAGAAAAATGGGTAGAAGTGATGTTGGTAGTAGAATGAGCATGAGTAGAGACCATAGAGGCATCTTTAGCTATAGAACAAGCATCGGTGGAAAAAATCCAAAATGAACTAGTTTTATTGTGATAGCAGGTGGAAGCTTTTAGAGAAATGATGGAAAAGATGAATGCCATAGCATATTAGTTGCACAATCAATTGAATGCTACAAATGCAAGGATTACACACTTCATGAATCAAATGCATGAGATGAAGCATGAGAGGGAATCTTGGAAAATGACTACAAATACCTATAAGGTAGAGTAGAAAATTGTTAAATAGGCAATGACACTACCTAGGTCAACAAAGCTACGAGCATAGATGAATGGAGTCATGGAGAAGTCTAAGAAGCTAGCACAAGAGGTAGCATACTACATGGGATAGTATCATCAAGTAGTCCCCCCAGAGAATAGGAGAGGAATATCTTTCTTAGATAGGATGTTTATGGCACAGAGAATACTCTATTTAGACATAGGCATATTTCAATCCCTATGGATACAATCTGGGAAGTTGTAAGACTGACACTAGGAGCTTTATTGTCTAGAATTGCACAAACAGGTGTGCCCCCAATTAGAAATCTAAATGTCCAACCTCCACAAGGAGGAGCTCAATGAGCATTCACTATTTATTTTTCTTCATTGTGTTGGAGTTGTGGAAATAGATGTTCTTATGTTGTCATTTGGATGGTTTGTAAGAAATGCTCATTTATTAAAGAAATAAAATTGATAATTTTTTTTATTCTCAAAACATTTGTTGTATGGCATATGATGTGCTGAAAATATGGGTTTTTTGTAGTGAAGTATATCAAGAATTTTAACTCAGGACCTCACCAATTGTTCCATATGAACCTAATCGAGGTAGAGATGGCCTTCCAGTTTGGAGGAGGCACTTATAAATGAACACCAGACAAATATGAAAATATTGGATCACTGAAAAGAAAATACTAGTAAACACTTAACTTGGTATAAAATGAAACAATGTTTCAATTTTTCTAGAATATATGAATACTTTTGGAGTTTTATGAGCTTTATGAATGTTTTTTGAGTACTTTTGAAACTATTATGATTATTATTTTTTTTTATTTACGAGGCATTTTTAATTTTTTTGGATTTTTTGAATTTAAAGCTTAGCATAGCTCAAATAGAATTGATGCAAAGTGTTCAAGAATTTACAACACTAAAATCTCATTAGTATTAGTGCAATAGTAAGTAGACACAATTAGAACAACTGGTGACTGATGCACAAGAGATTCTTGAGAAAGAGTGTCTCTTTAGTAAGACCATGATAGTAGACAAACACAGTTGGAACAACTGGTGACTGACACATAAGAGACTCATTAAAAGCATCATGATATGACCCCTTAGACTAGTTAGGTTGTTCTTTTAAATAGTGTGAGAGCATATGCATAAGTGGAAGTAGCAAACGAAAGCATAAAAATGTGGAAAGCAAGAAACTATATAGAAATAAGGAATTTCTATTTTTTTGAATTTTTTCAACATCATATATGATGTTTTTGGGATTTTTTAAGAATAGCTGAAAGGTTACTAGGTCTCAAGCAAGATTACATCAATTTGATTCAATGTCTAGCAAGGCATAGGATATGATGTCAAAGAAAGATGATGGATAAGAAAAGATGGAGAGGCAAGGAGTATGAAGTGATTAAAAGTGATCCTCAAGGGCTAACTCCTCAGGAGTACCCAAGCTAGGTAAAGATAGCCATATGAAGTAGATTTTGGATAAGCAATGGAAGCAAGGAGCAAGAGATAGAAATAGTATAAGGTGATAAGTGAGATAGCATAGAGGCATTGAAGCCAATAGCAAGAGCATAATGATGAGACATCATGAAAGCAAGTATTCCATGGAGTGAACATGCCAAGAGAGTGTACTAACAAGATCTAAGATTCAAGTGGATAGGATAGTGATAAGATAGTAATAGGAATAAATCTAGATATGAACAATATGAGCAAATAAGCAAGATTGGGTGAGAAATAGATCAGATAGAAAATGCACTTGGATAGCTCAACAATGTCAAGATCATAGAAAGAAGAGGGAATGGATGGATTATGGAATAATTACGCATGATGCCTATTTGCCAAGCTTTTATCATGTTACTTATCCAAGGTGCCACAAGAAGTAGTTTTCACCATAGGATGAATTTTTTCTCTTTACTTTTGCTACCAAGGTGCCACAAGAAGTAGTTTTCACCAAGGCACATTTTCTTTTTTCTTTTTTAATTTATTTTTTGTTAGAAAGAGCTCAAGCTTTTTAAAGTTAAATAGTGCTCTTATAGGAAATATAATTCATGATAAGCCAAGACCATATAAATGTTCTATGAGATGTTGATAGGGTGATGGAAAGGAGATAGTAGAAAAGGTATATGGATCATAACATTTTAGGCTTTTGATGAGATAAGTGGGATGGAAGGGTAGTTAATAGGGTATGGAAAGGGATGTGTAAGGATAGAAGAAAAATTGGGCAAGATAAACATTGACACACACCTTGAAGGGTAGTCAAATGTTTGAGTAGATATGGATGAGATAGCTTGAGGTTTAGATGTATGAAGTGGAAGAGTAATCTTGGAGGAAGATGGAGTGGAAGGTTTTGAAACCTTTTTAGGAAGATGTTTGGAAGAAGGTGGATTGGAAGCCTTTGGAAAATTGAATGTCAACTTTGAAGTATTTTCAATATTCAAGTCTTTTAAAAGAGACTTGGGAATCCATATAGCTCTTGATTTTTAATTGGATTTTTTACAGAAAATTTCTTCAACAATGGGTTTAGGAACCCATATTTTCTTTGATTTAACATTTTTGCTAGTGGACCTTTGTGGTCTATTTTGTGCATTCTCTTTTTTAGCATTCACATGTCAATTAGAGGAGACATAGTGAACTTTTGTAGATGGATTCATGCTTTTGTGTTTGAGTTGATCATCCAACTTGCTTCCAAAAGACTTGGGACTTGTGGATGGAGAGGGCTGATATGAATGGTTTAGAGGTAAAGATTTATGTGAAGGACTCAAGGATTTGTATCTTTGTTGATCTTGAGGGAAAATAGGAGAGATAGGAGATGGAGGAACATATGGCCCCAATATGGAATGGAGTTTTGAAGGCTTTAGCTCAAATGGATAAGGACCAAGGATGATTTAGAAGATACAAATGGATAGTGAGAAGAGGTATCAACATCTTTAGAGCAAGAAACATAGCCAAGGGCATAAATAGACTTACAAGTAGCTTTGATAGGAGTAACATCTTTAATGGGAGCATTTAAAGCTTGAGATATGTTTGAAGTGGATTTTGAGAAGTGGAACAAGAGGGAATACTTTGATCTTGATGAGTCTCTTTAGATAGCATACGCATGGAAGCTTGAGCATTGTTAGTTTTAGTAGCAATAAAAAGGTTTGTAGCCACATGGAGTTTAACTTGGTTCTCTTTTAGAGGTAGCCCTTGAGGATATGAATAGTTAGTGTGGAAAGCATTAGGTTCCATGTTCAATGGAAGCATCTTAGGAAGCTTTGAAGCTTTAGGAGACACAGGAATGTTGGAAGAAGTAGACATATCAATGAAACCACTACTAGATGTAGGTTCATCAATATTATCTTGCTCAAGAGAAGTATCGTTATCACTTGATTCATTAGAGATATCAACAATCCCATCATCAATAAGGTCTTGGACTCTATGTTTCAACTCAATACAATTAGAGGCAGCATGCTCATTAGATCAATGATAAATGCAATAAACATCCAAGAAAGGATTTCCATAGGAGCTAGACTTAGGTAGCATGAGGAGCTCATTATAAAGGATTATTTGCAATATGTTATAATAAGAATCTTCCAAGGGAGTAAAATTCCTCTCAAGAGTATGTCTAGAATAATTTTTTTGTTTCTCAAGTGAATAACATGCATCTATGTCTTCATCATTGTCTTGGTCAAAGATAGGCCTATCATGAATGTTTGGAATAGGCTCAAAGGAGACATCATTTGATTTCTCTCTAAAGAGGTCTTTATATCTAGTATATGAAGATAATTTAAGTCTTGGAGTAGAGCGTGTAGACCTAGAAGAAGAGGATGACCTTAAAGAAGATGACCTGCATTCATAGAGAGAATCAGTTGATTGAATGTGTAGGTTTTGCAATTCCTAAAGAGCCCAAGCAACTTAGGATCATCTAGACTTGGTTGAGATTTGGTGGCACAAGGTTTGAATTCCATTGTGGTAGATAGATAATCAAGCATGAAGGAGACTAGAGGAAGCTAAAAAAGTGACACAAGATATCTTGATGTCCAACTAGAAAGGTAGAGTGTTCACTTGCCAAGAAAAGGTAGCAATGAGCGATGACTTGTCAAGCAAAGTGTCCAAGCAACTTACAACACTAGTGACTAAAGTCAAGAGTAAGGCAAGAAACCAAATAGCCAAGTAGGAAAATTGATAGATAAGTAAGGACAAGTGAACACCTATCCCAATCAAAGAGTATAGTCAAGAGATCAAAGTAACTATTTTAGCCTAAATGAAGTCCTAGTATGCTAGCATAGACCAAGAAGGTGGAAAAGATCAAGAGAAGATAGACCAAATAGCTATTTTAAGCAAGTTCAAGCACTAGAGACATACAAAGGAAATTGAAATGTTGAGACTCCCCCTAGTAAGCAATACAAACAAATTTTTTGACTTCAAGTTTTTCAAGATCAAGTTCATCAATACTTTTGAGAGACAAGTAGTATTCAATAAGCATTTGGTTTGAAATTAACCTCAATCACAAGTTTAATGTGCCTAGGAAATGAAAACAACTAGTAGGGTGTTGCACATGAAAGTGAATTAACCCTCTTAACTTAGGCTAGATTTTGAAAATAAATGCCACAATTTAAGCAAAAACAAAAGTTTAGGCTTACCTTGTTCGAAGCTGGCAAAGGCTATGCACATTTTAAAGGGTCTTCGACATTATTATTTTTTAAGTCTTTGACATGCATTTTGTAGACCACGTGTAGAAATCCAAATCTTGTATGAAATCCTCTTGGAAGCATCCCAAACCTAGAGTAAAATATTCAAATTAGACTTCCATGATTTGGGTTATAAGTTTTATTTTATGAAAAATCATTAAAAAAAATAATTAAAAATTAATTTATGATCATAAAAATCTGAAATTTGTATTGTGAGTTGAATTCAACATCCACAACATGAAAAAAAAATCATATTAAAATTCAACTATTTATGGCTGAAATTAATTTTTTTAATGAAAATCATTTAAAAATTTATTAAAACATAATCGCTGCTCTAAAAAATATGAAACTTTTTGGTGAGGCCAAGACATTATCTAAACCATAAGCATAATCAAAGCAATTCTAACCATTTCTACAGGAACCTAGTCTAGTGTAGCAGGATAATATTACACAATGCAAATTGTGCACCCATCTTAGGGTAATCATGGAACAACATCAGGCTACCACATCAATCTTGGTAACCACTAGAACAAACCATAGTGAAATCATCTAACACATCATAATATCATAAATTAGCCATAAGCATAATCAAAGAAATTGATACAGTAACATAAATCATGGTCCCAATCATGATCACTCACCAAGAAAGATCATCAACGTTGCATCCATCAGGATGACTTACAAAAATCAAATGGGAGAGGCACTACACTTACCATCCTTCCATTGTGTTGTATAAGGGTAATTCTACATCCTAGGCTATCTATTATAATTATTGTTAAATGGGGCTTTCTCACTAGAATTTGTCTTGTTTACATGGTAGTTTGGTGGATTCATATTCTTTAACAAGTTTAAAACTTGACCCATTGTATCCTCTTCAAGCTTCTTACCTACAATAGTCTTTTCATCTTCTTTCTTGTTTCCCCTTGGATTGAAAATTTTTGGGTCATCCCTCCTCCCCAATTTACCAAATGCCCCTATATTATTTTCAATGTTTACAGCCATTGTGTAGGCATCCCTCAATGTTCTAGTATCTCTATCCCTTAGGGTATATGTCATCTTACTATCGAAGGCATTGAAATAAGTTGTGATACACACATCTTCACCAAGTTTTATCACTTGGAATAACTTATACATTTCCTTCTAGAATCTCATAGTAAAATAAAATGTTGACTCATTTGGGCTCTTCTTTATTTTGTTAAATTCATTCAACATAAAGCTAGCATTGGTTTTGTCACCATATTGTTCCTTGAAAAACTTCTCTAAGTCATTCCATGAGCTGATATTGTTATCAGGAAACCTTCTAAACCAATCCCAAGCATCCTTGGTCAAAGAATGAACAAACAATTTCATTACTACATCTTCATGCTCTACCTCGTAGTCATTAAGCATGTCTATAAATTTTCTTAGGTGTTCCTCACTAATTATGGCATTTTTGCTTGAAAATTTAATAACCTTATCTCTCAATTCATTAGAGATGGGATGGGGTGAATCAAGAATGCCTATAAAAGATATTTGCATGTATTTCTCCAAATGATTAGGTCTTCACTAAAAACCAACAATATATTATGTGCTCAATCCAGCTGCTTGGTTTTGGATAGGGATTTGAGGTTGCTGGACTTGTTGAATGATAGGTACTTGACCACTTGTAGTAGAAGATGAGGCAGGGACTAACTATTTTGATTAGTCATTTTTGGTCCATAAGTAGGAATAGATGGGATAACTCATGAATATTGGCATGGCCAAGATGCTAAGGTAGAATTAGATTTGATAGATTGTATTATCCTTCTAGTCCCAACATCTCAAGCCTCATTCTCAACCTTCTCAATCTCTTTAGCTAAATCCTCTCTTTCCTTCCTTGGCTTTTTCTAAATCTAAGTCAAGCTTAGACATGGTAAGGCTTGTAGATCTAGTAGGCAAAACTTGGGGTTCATTTATCTGTATCCCTACAACTTTTTCTTTTCCTTTATTAGGATCTTTCACTATTAAATATATACCCTTAGGTTCAATAGGCCTGTAGCATTGGACTTGTGATATAATAGGCCCCTCCTTCTCTTTAAGAATATGTTCCTACTCTTGGACTTTTGATCTCAAAACTTCAACATCTCCAAATACATCTAGATTCAATTTAGAAGATTTCTCTTCTAGCATTTTGTTTTTCTCTTACAGAGCACTCATTCTTTTGAGTAAAGCTTCCCTTTCTAAAAGGACATCACAGTAACAACTTCTTTCTCTTTCTCTAAATGGATATGTTTGGCATCCTCTTTTGCAACCCTTCTCCTAAGAAATTCTAGTTCTAAAAAAAAATCTTCTAGATCTCCAAAAGTGGCTTCTAAATCCATTGGGCCATCCAAATCTATGAGGTTTCTTTTCTCATATGGAACTTGTATAGGATTGAATCGAACATCCATATTACCCCTATATCCCCACCTATGGTCCATTTTGTTCACCAGATCTAGTCTGCAAGGAATATCCCCTACAAAAAACACATTCTTATCATCATAAACTCTCTCTTCTTGAAAAGGGGTGGTGAATGTCTCTCCCAAAAGTATATTAGTTCTAGATTTAGAACTTAAAGAAGAGGACTATCTTTCTACCAAAGGTTGGTATTCTGAATGGACTACACACTACCTCTATGCTTCCACACAAGATTAGAGTCAACTTTCTTTTTATGTTGGTTGTTTCTCCCCTTAGGAGGTAATTTTGTGTATAATAGTACTAATGGGTTAGCCTTTGTAAAAGATCATGTATGTTTCTTCTTATCTTCAATTGGTTAGAATTATTTTAAATATATACCACTAGATAGAAAACCTTAAGACTAATTTGCCACCCTATGAAATCCAAGGTAATTTAAAATGGCTTTAGGGGCTCAAAAATATCATGAGAAAAACTTTAAATATGGATCTAATATAGAGGGACAATCAGAAAACCCTTGACATTGCACACTAGGTAATACAACTCCACTTGGTAGAATAGGCACTAGAAATGTATAAGTAACACTAATGACAATGGCTCATATTAAAATATTGCTTACACAAATCCTCAGTGGAGTCACCATTTTGTTGGTGTTTTTAATCTACCGAATTGCTCTAAACTCGACACGAGGATGCAAGAGATAAACACAAGCCTAAGGACTAGCTAAATCATATATTTAGTAGGACCAATCTTAGATCTAGACCAACATCAACAATATTAGAAAGATGCTCCACACTTTAGGCTCTGCAAGGCCAAAGCAAGTGCACCTTAGGGATTGATATGATGTGTTATTTGATATTATTCTTCAAAACTCAATCACTCTCATTCTTCGTATTAAATCTATCCCCTATAGCAAATAATGGTCAATGTTCTTCTTGGATTTGCAATTAAGATTCCTAATTATAGTAGCTAACTATAACACAAAAGGAAAGTTACTACAAATGAGTAATGACCAAAAAGTTTTTTCTTCATTAAAAAATAGAAAATTCATTATTTGATTGATATATGTATTGTGCAATCACATGACCATATTAACTTTGCATCTAAATTAATTGATCACTACCTTATCCATTGTTATATAGAATCAAACTAGTAACTTAGAACCTATTTAATTTACTTTCAATTAAATTGTCAGTAGTTAACCCAAAATGTCATTCTTATGACATCACTTCCATACACCTATAAACCATATCAATTCTTGAAATCAATTAATTAATTGCTTGAATTAAAAGCAATCTATGAAAAGATATACAACTCATCCAAGCTATATTAAACTAAAATAACTTTGTTCAATTCAATCCCAAGATTATAGATATATAAAAATGGTGACAAAACTCAAAGACATAGATATGCAAAACTTTCTTTTGTATTAATCCTCTTTGAAAATATAATACTAGTATAAACCTCAAAGTATAACTCAAAACTTGTCATACTTAATCATTCAATATTCAAAATATTCTCAAATTTATAAAGTTGAATACAACGTATGATTGAAAAAATTTGGACCAACTATGAATAGCATAAAAACATTGAAAATTCTATAGTCTTCAAACCCTCACTCCACATCTTGGAAATCCTTATATAGAGGATTGAAACAAGCTTTAGGTGGGAGGACATGTATTAAAAATATGTTGGAAGAATGAGTGGAACCATTTTTCTAAAAATTATAATTAAAACATTATGTACCTTCAAAAAAAACTAGGAAATGCATTTACAAAATGGTAGGTGACATTTACTATAGAAGTCTTTAATTGAATTCATTTTATTTCTTTCTATCTTCTCATTGTAAGTTTTTGTCTTTTCTACCACCTCACCTTAATATCTCAACTTCTTCCTATTAAGAGAGCATTTATCTCACCAACTTCCTCCTAAACATATATTTCTCTCTTGATGGGCCATTTGGTGGTTTTGACTTCATCCAAGTCCTTTGTTGCCTTATTTCACCTAGCATCTATTATGGCTCTTGATTCCATAGAATATTTCTTCATGTCTATTTCAACTTTGAACAATTAATAAATCAAGTTATTGAATAGGAAATCACTACCATCTTAAAAAAATTTATGTTATGGCTTCTTGAGTCAGCACTACACAGAAAGAATCTAACCACTCTTGTCAGTCTCTCAACTTGTTGTCAGCATCCAAAATAGGAAGAATGTAGGGCTCAATCCTTTGTGATAAAATTTGTATCTTTCCTTGGATAGTTTGTAACTTGCTAGTAATGAATCCTATTAATTCTCTTACTATCTCTAGGCCCTTCTTTATTGTAATGATTTTGTCAAGAAAATCTGGATTTGTAGCCATCAACATAATTAGCTTCTCCAAAAATCAAGTGTATGGCCCCCACAGTTTAAAAGTGGGTAATATCCATGCAAGTGCTTCATTGTAAACATGCTCAGCATCTTGTAAAGAAATATACAAAGCATGTGCCTATTGGGATATCTTTTTTAGAGTCTCCACTCTATGGCATATCATACTTTTAAGGATAGTTGTCCTTACCTCACCATCCTACTGTAGTGATTGAGCATCAATTCTCATCCTTCTTGTTCTTGTTTCCCATGTCTCTAGCTCCTCTATCTGAGTAATTATTTCTACTATGACCTTTATTGGTTGTTCCTTAGTGCCCTACTCTTTGTTTTTCTCTGCACTTGCTAGTTTCTCTCTCAAAGATGCAACTACAACTTCTAGCCCCTGAACCTTGGCCTCCAATTCCTCTATTCTTTGTTTATAGACATGGCTCTTTTAGATTTTATCTTCATATAGCATCTTGGCATCTATATATTCATGGAATGCTTTAGCCAATCTTGTCTCTATTTCCTCCACTGTGGACTCATTCATGAATAGGAAATGTTTCATGGCCTTGGAGATTTTTGTACCTAAGGTACCCTATAAAGACCATACTATCATATTTCCTTCATCTATGCTCTACACATCCATTAGCTTGGGCTTAGTTTTTGTAGGAGCCATGCTCCACCCTACCAAAGATTTGGAATCAATGTTGAATCTTGATCCCCTTTATAGTACCAATACCATATGCCTCATATGATATTGCATTCTCTTGTCTTCTAATTTGGTCAAGCATGAAAGCTTGTTCCAAATCCCAACTAGGCACTATGAGAATACCACTCCTTTGTACTAGATCTCTTGCCTCATCAAGAGCCATTACCTTACTTTCATTATCATTAGCCTAAATTTTGTCAATCAATTCTTGTTTTTCCTCATTAAAACTCTCCTAGATTAATCTTTAATACTAGTTCACTTTGTTTTATCTTCTAGAGAAAGATCTTGAACACAATAGATTTGATGAATTCATCATCTTTAATAAACTATTAAGCTTGGATAATTCTATGATTGAGTCTTGTTGTTGCTAGCTCCAAATCAATTAGAAATTTCTCTATTGTATTTACTCTATCATGGATGTATCTCTAATTAGCCAAATACTAACTCTTACCAAGCAGGATTTGTAGAGTTATTTGTTTCACCTTTTTTGGTATGTGAACTACCTTCTACCTTTTTTTACCCTTTCTAACCCATGATTCCTCTTCATGCTCATCTTGTTCAATTTCTAGTGTTACATCTAGTTCCAGGCTATTTATAGGGTTTTCACTTTCTTCTTCTCCAATGGTCCCCTCTAGCATTTGTGCCATGATCATAGCATAATCATTCACCATTTTTCTTAGTCTCTATGGGTAAGGTACATCCACATAAAATCCCTTGAAATTTGGGTATTCTCTCTTTAATTCCCTTTCCACCCTTAACACATCATCAAATTTTGCTAGTTTATCAGCAGCCTCCCCTTAAGCTACAATATTGGGAATCAAGTCTTCATGTGGCAATAGTTTTTGTTTGGCAACACATAATTCTTGATTTCTTTCAGGGTATTCCTCATCCAATTATTTGGATCATACATTCTCTAGGGAGTAGTTGACAAATAAAAATGATGGAGAAAAGAATGGATTTGATCTGAGGATTCCTTTCCAACTAAAAAATCTCCAATTCTAAAGAACATACACAAAAATGTTCCCCCATACTCTTTAGGCCCTAAGTATTCTCTATTTACCATCATCATCTATCACATGAATTCAATGATGGCTAGTCTAGAAGGGATAAATTTGGGTAATATATGAGGAGGGTGAGGGAAACCATATAATCTTGTGAGAGAAAAGGTTGGGAACAAGAAGTTATCCCCACAATTATGATCTAATCTCTTATCTTCAAGGAGGAGGGTTGGTCTTAATAGGATATTCAAAATCTCATGTGCCCTAGAATAACTAGGGTCTAACATTTTCATGATAACAATACTAAAATTGTTGGAAAATGAAACAAAGTTAGAGTAGTGATAAGAACTATCCCATACCCATGTCCATTGATGAACTGGAAGCTCTCCATTTGGATTAGAGGTGTGATCAATGAAATCTAGGATAATCTACACCACATTCTTGTATAGGATCAAGTGCATCAGTAATGGGTAATGATGGAACTTTAAGTTTCTCATCTCTTCACTCTTGTGTCAGTCCAATACAATCCTTCATTCTCTCCAAAACATACTCCACATAGTCATGTTCTCCCTCATAGTATGAGTCTTTTACATCTCTAGAAATAATAAACTCTTCCCCATGGACCACTCAAATCCATCCTTTCCTACTGCTTTATGGACACCATAAACTATCTTTACAAGATAGTACTTGAATTTATCCAAGGGCATCATCTTGTCTACTTTCTTAGGGTAATCACCCATACTCTTGAGGTCCATTGGGATATTTTTTAGCATAGAATTCCTTGTGTAAGCCTTGGTATTCCTTTTAAATTTTTCTTGAAGGTCAATTAAATCCATTGGTTCACTCATGGCTCCCTCCAATCAAAAGGCTTCAATAAAGGAAGCATGGTCTAATGTACATAGAATGGTCTTGTCACATCTATGGAATAATATGGTATCTAGATTATATGATTTAATAAGGGATTTTAGAAAATCAATGTCCACAAATGATTCTAGAAAGATGAGCTTTGAAAAATTCTTCTTCCATGGGTTGCAAATAGGGATTTTGTCCATTCTATTGTGATAGAAGGACCTAAATAAATCATATCCATTGATAGTAAGGCATATATAATCCCTAGAGAAAACATAAGGATCTCTGAAATCATGATCATTTATAGAGATCGCATTGGAGAATTTCGAAAATAATTTAATCCATTCATCAAGAAACCTATTAGGTTTTCCCTGCCTAGTTTTTCCTCCCTTCAAAGTTGAAGTCTCTAAAATCTCTATATCTATGGCTTGGATTTCGTCTACATCTTTATTTGACATGCTGATTAAGAATTATAAGACTGGAAACTATAATCTACTCACACTAAAAACACTACAACTATTGGAAACTCTCTCTTTCTGCAAATAGTAATTTGTAACTGGCCTCTGAGAATGTCTTTATACTTAATGTACGTCATTAAAATTCCTTTATGCATTGATTTCATGCATGCTCAGGCCTTAAATTTAGTGTTCTTTGTCACCTCAAGAAAGTGTTGACATAATTCACCAACTCTGCATTCATTGTACTTTGCTCAAATCTCATTTGTTGAGAACATAGGTTGTTATTCCAGCTCAAATGAAAAGAAAAAACTGCCTTCATGTCTTATTTAGGGTTTACAATATTATGATCATCTTTTAAATGTAAACCCTTTATATCATATTAAGTGGGGAACTTGGACTATATGATCTTACATTTGCTTGAAATTCAAACCCTTATCACATTCTTGTAAACTTGGAAAATGGCCTTTACAATCTTACGATATACCATATATCGTGTCTCCAAAGAGACCCCTCAAGCTTATCATGATCTTACAAGATGTAGTTCATGTGAGGCCTCATTCAATTTGCCATATTATGGATGACATAATTGCATTATGGTACTTCTAATTTGATGTTTTGATATACTTTTGAGACTATAGGGTTATGTCATTTTAATATCTATATTTTGATGATTCACACTTATGTTTTCACATTAGGACCTAATTGATATATCTAATGATTTCATTTCATGTTCTAAATTATTTCAATTGCTTTAATAGAAACTAAATTATAGAAATACCTAAATGTCAAATTGTAATGTATAAATGAAATTAGTGCCAAAGGATAGATTTAGATATGCAAATGAACCCAACTCACATGCCTTGTAACTTAATCGTCAAGAATTCAATATTTCATCACTATGATAAAAAATAGATTATGATGTTGTTTAGAATGTTAATCTGATCATGTTACGTAAGAATCAATGTTGATATGTAGGGATTGGTATTTTAATTTATTGATTGTTTGATAGGAAAATTATTATAAAAGGGAAAGTTAATTGGAAATAATGAAATATGCAAACCTAATGTTGAATATGAAAGTGATTTATTGCACTTGTTTATATATTTCTTATTTGATTTTCTTGGACTACTGATGCTCAAGTTTAGTGTGCAGGAATTTGACCATGGGATTTAACAAGGGACCAAGGCTCAAACCCATGTAACAACAAGACATGGTCGAGGTTGGATCTGTGGAAGGATTTAGACCTCTTGTAATGTTTTTTATTTCATAATGTGAGTGGTATGTGGGTGATAGTTGAATGCATGTACTATTGGAGAACGGTCATTTTAAATGTAATATGTTTTGTTGTGTCACTTGACACTTGTTTTGTCAACATAGAAATGACTTGGCATTTAGGGTTTTGGGAAAATAACCTAACTTAAACATAAACCCAACATAGTATCCAAGTTAACCTCACATTGAAAAGTGTTAGGATAAATCCCTATCCATTAAAATTCGAATTCCAACTTTCCATTAACTCTTGGGGAACAAAAAGTGCTCCTAGGGGGTTACCGTGGTGAAAACTAAGTGCCCACATGATAGTAGCATGGGTTTGGGGTCTAAATCTAACCTTTAGTAGGCCTAGATGACCTTGGGAACCCTCCAAACAAGTCACTTTCAATGCAATTCGAAAATTAGAGTGTCACATGACTTTTTCCACTCTATTAGTTGGTCAAGGCTACACTTTTAGAAGGAGAAAAGGGTGTAAGAAAAGGCAGCTCATGTTATGACCATTTTTAGATAGTGGGGGTTTTGGGATCCTTTTTAGAGGTTGGGGAGGACATTAGTGGGTTGACTACCCACTCTCTAACTTGAGAGACTTTTAGGGTTTGGAGGCTTGGAAGGAGCTCTCTTACAACCTTCCTTTTCCATTTTGCAAGTGGATCCAAGGTTATTGTTCTCATCCTATAGTTTGTTTGCTTCCATTTTGAAGTTGAATCTTGGTATTGCACTCATGAGTATGTAGGTAAGGAGAATACCATTGTAAGAAGAAATATGTGATATCATCTTGTATCTTGTTGTGTTGTATTGTGTTATGATGAGCATGGAGTTTGGGTTTTCATTATTCTCTTGTTTTTATTTTAGTTTCCATAATTTTGTGCATGAGTATTGTTATGGGTGTGAGGGCTTCACTCATCCTTTGGGAAGGGAAGAGAAGTCTAGGGTGAAGGGGTTAGTTGGGCTTGAAAATGTATTAAGAACCTTGGAGTATGGGCTCCATTGTTTGCCATGATCATTCATATCTTGTTAGGGGTGATAAGGGAAGTATGATGTATAAATAAAGTTTATGGAGTATGGGCTCCAAGTGAGTTACAGCTAATGATAGTATGTTTGGAGTATGATTGTGAAGGCCCCAAAAGGGCATGAAATTGATGTTTGGTGAAAGCCCTGAAAGGGCTTGAAATTTTTTCATTGTAAGTATTGTTTGATATGGAAAATCTCCATTTGGAAAGCACACCTTCACCCTATGTTTATAGTTCCATTGGTGAACCCTTGTGATTTATCCTGGGGATGGGATTGTTCAAGCTTTGCAATGTAAGTTATATGTTCTTGCAAGTTTATATGTGAATCTTTATTTGAGCCTTGTTCCCCTAGCACGGGGGTGGTCTCTTTGGAGGACTATGGTTGGGTGGAAAGCACCCATGGTCCTTGTTATTTTGTTGTATTTGCAGATTTTGAGCTCATGGGAGTAATGGAAACAATCTTGGATTGTGGATGTGCTTGAGGTAGGAAACTTGTCTTTACGCATTGTGCATGTCATGGAGAAAATATCTTCATCTTTTCATATTGTTGCAAGGAATGGATTGCATAGTAGAAAGGAAGGGGTGTGTTAGATCATAATGAATTTGAAAGGATGGATTATTTTTCTATGCTGTAGAATATTAAATTGTAAAGATGAAACCTTTAATTTGTCATTTGTATACTGTATTGCAAAAGTGGAGTCTTCATTTTAGGGCCAGTTATGTGAGAGATGCACCAACAAAAAAATGAAAGAATTTGGATATTGTCCTATGTAATTGTATTGAAAAATTCAAGGTCATGTATTTAGTTTCAATGAAATGGGAAGGTTGACAATCTTAATAGTTATCAATGGAGTGTGAAAGAAACCCATGTTATAAGATAGAGCATATGTTGATCTGCACTGTTTGCATCCTATTCATTTTGGAATCATGAGTGGATACACTTCCAAAATATTTTCCAGTTAAAGAAATTATATGATGTCATTAGTCTATAAGAAATATCTTTTCAAGTTCCATTACTGATAGAATAGATTTACCTATTAGTTTCATACTTAATCGGGGTTTTCAAGAAAATTCATATGCTAAGTAGTTATTCTAGTGATTCATAATAGATCCATTTCATTTGGTTTTACATTGAAATATCAAAATAACATCAAATTAGTGTCAAGCCTAGACTCACAATAACATAATTACATAAAGAAGATAATTCTAATTAATACTATGACAAATATATCCTAAGGGAGATGTTATGTCAAAGTAGATTATAGGCTTGGAGAGAGTATTTCACTCTCTATAATTTGTATGGAAAATGGGAAATAATTCCCTTCCCAATTATAAACCACTAAAATATTCAACAAGAATATTCTTCAAAATCTCTAAATTGGGACACCCATAGAATAATATGGACCATATGATGTAATTAAAGAAAAAGTATTACCAATTTTAAAGAAAAGAGGAAAGAGGGATCATTCACAATCATCTCATGATCAAGATGTATGGGTACCAGTCACACTCATATAAAAAATATAAAAAAATAAAAAAACAATAATATATGCTACACATGCTTCCCTAGTACACTACCTAACATCCTATTTCCTAAGACTTATATTTAATATTATAGCTTAAAATGCCCTTCTATTCATTTCACACCAATAGAAAACATATGATTTAATATTGCAAGTCTTTTCATGGTTCTAACATAAATCAAAGACCCTTCTATCTTGTCTTAGGCATATCATTCCATGGTTAGAGGTAAGGACTATATATATATATATATATATATATATATATATACACACACATGTCATTGTAACTTCCACTAACTAGTAAAAGTATCCTTCCATCAAGTAGAGGAAGTGATTAAAATGAGATTACAATGTTAAATGTTATAGAGAGGCTAGTGGTTTTTCCTAGTCAGTAACCAATGGATTATTAGAAGCATGGTTAGTAGGTAGTAATACATTATAGAATATGGATAATAAATAAATGATAGATGATTTAAATACCTCATTGTAAAATGGCTATCTAGCTATAGTTTGGGAAGTTATAGTGCAAGATTTTTCATTGAAATAGTCCTACTAAAGTAACTTTGGATCAAAACGAGATAGGGGGTGTAACAAGATATAGTCTTTTACCTAGGGAAAACATAAACATCACTAAAGCAACTTTGGAACCATTTTAACACATCGATGCAAAAACTGTGCTTTATAATTACTTACTTACATATTGTCTCACCTCAAGGATAGGATGTGAATCCAATATGATAATAATGCCTAGCTAGTATGTTATACCCAAGTATTTAGTTAATGACCAATCTCCCATAAAAACTTGATGTACATGAATTCAAATGAAAACAAAATTTTGTTCCACTAATTAACTTTACCACATCCAAACATATTGATTGAATTGGTACTTTTTATCATGATTTGTTGTCCTGACACTCCACAGTTTGATAGAACATTCATTACAAGTATAGTTCTATAAACTTTATCTTTACTTTTCCCTTCAAAACAAAATTAAAAAAAATTTTGGCTTTGTTTTTTCTTGTAAAATTAGGGCATGAAAGTTCATTGTAAGATTAGAACACTGGAAAAAAAGTTACCTCATAAACCCTTATGATCTTGTGATCATAGCTTGGTGTAACATCATGTCTTAACTTTTTTTACCTTACGATATTTCGATCGCAGTCACTTAACTGACTCCATAACTTTAGATGTTACCTTTAACAACTACCTCTGATTCTTGACCATGTTGGAAATATAAGAGGAGTAACTAAGAGGGGAGGGATGAATTAGTTACCAATAAAATAAATCCCTGATCCCTTAGATGTCAATACAAAATAAACTCTAAAAAACTAAATTATGTTGATGCTCAAAAAAACACAAAAATGTTGTAACTTGGTAAATACTAAGAATGCTCGGCAAAAACTTAACATGAAATTCTTAAGATGTTTTTGATAAGAAAGATAGGTTTTGAAGGGAGCTTGAAACCCTTTACAAATAAAGAAATTTTCAAAGAAGCCCAATCCAAACAAAACTACAATCCTAAGGTGAAATAAGTCACCCAACAAGACATAGTGACCATGGTGGCATCACAAAGAATATAGTACTCATCAGCCACACAAAAAAGTTTTGAATAGGCACCTAAAACCCTAAATAGGTTTTGAAGGGTACCTAAAACCTAAACAAAAAAACCACTGAAGGTGAAATGAGTCACCAAACAAATGGTGACTGAGGTGGCAACACAAATAAAATAGAACACGACAGCCACAAAAAAAGGTTTTGACTAGGTTCCTGAAACCCCAAGATGAGACACTCTTCAAAGAACTAAAGGCCAAAAGATAGGAGAGCCAAAGAAATAGCCACATTAGACTTTTCCTTTAGAACCCTTTTTATTAGACTGTAATGCCATGTCAAAAGTAGGATTGGATTGCTTGACCTTTTTTCCCTTTACTATAGTCCATCCATCCTCCACCAAACTAGCAACCTTCTACCACTTAAAATTAGCACCATCATAGCCAGTTCCAAAAACTAGGGAATAGGTCACAGAAGAGGAAGTTACATCAGAAGCCTAAAATAGAATAGCATCACCCAAAAAGGGAACCACAGGAGGAACTACCTTAGAAACACTAGAAACTAGAACAATAGAATCAGATTGACCAGCAACCACTACAGAAGGAGCCAAAGTGGATGAACAAATAGAGGCACTAGTAGATTCCATACCAAAAACTAGGATAGCAAAGTCCAGAGATAGACCAGTAGCCATTATAGAAGGAGTGAAAGGAGGGGATAGACTAAAAGAGACATTAGCAGAATCCACACCAGAAAATAGGATAGTAGAATCCAAGTATGAAAAAGGTGCCACCATAGAAGGGGCCAAAGGAGGATCCTTCATCAAGATTCCAGGAGAAGATGGTTTATGAGAAATAGTAGTAGAATCCACCACTAAAGTTTCTTGCAGAGAGTCACCATTCCCTATAGAAGGGACCTTATGGAACATGTAGTGGTCATCCAAGACCCCCTTCCACCAAGAAGGGGACATTTTCAATCTAGATTTACTAGAAGAGCACTTGGCAGCTAGGTGACCAGCCAAGTAGAAATTCATATAGAAAAAGGGGATGCCCTTATAGTCAAGAAGAATATTCCAAGAACCAAGAGGAGAGTCCAATGAAACCATTTTTGTGAGTCCCTTAGAAATATCAATCTCAACCAGCATGCAAGCATACATCATCTAGTACACTTTGGAAGCAGTCATATCAATCATCACAAAGTCTCCAAGGGCATTCCCCACCTCCTTTAGGATAGAGCATCGCCAAAGGTGAAGGGGGATATTTAGTAGCCTTACCCATAGAGGGAACTTATTAAAAGATTCCATCAATAGGTTGAAATCCTTGTGCCAAGATTTAGCCATCCAGGGAAACTTCTCATCCCAAGTGAATTTTTTGCTGAAAATAGCATTTCTTTCTTCAACAATATCAAATTTCACTATGATTACTTATTATTTTAACATAGTTGCAAACATATAAAAGAAATAGCATGAACACTTTTGACACCAAGATAAAATGTGGAAACCCAATTTGAGAAAAACCACCAATTATATCTAGTTACTAATTTTCACTCTTCTGAAGTGAGCCCTATTAGTAGCCAACCCTATTAAAGGTTATAAAACACACTGTCAGGTGTGACCCAGTTAGAGGATTTAATCACCCTATTAGAAATGGCCTTGTTAGAGGTCATTGGACAATTCAATAGAAATGTCACCTTGTTAGAGGATTTACAAATAGTTGTTATGCCAACTTTGTTAAGAGATTTACCTCACTACTACAATGGTTAGAGAGTAACAATGACATGACATGATTTGGATGCAACTAAATTGCAAAATATAGATCTTAGTTCTGGCTTGTATACTTGATTGTTCTTGATCCAATATACAAGGATATTCTACTTATCCTTCCAATTCACTTCCTCTTAGCACCTTCAAATATTTTCTATTCATTCACACTTTCTAAATCTCAACTTGTCCTTATACTTATATCTTTCATATTGTCAAGTCGGCTAGAATACAACTTAAAATAATTAATATTCATCTTCGCAATTGGCTAGAACCAACAAATAAATCAATTAAACTCAATATTCCAAAACAAGAAAAATCTTTGTTATTGAACCCTACTTAGTAGACACTAACTCAAAAACAATTTTCATATGTTAACCAAGAGAATTCAATCAATATTGCATACGTCCAAAGTTCCTTTGGTAACCAAGTGAGCTCAGTTAACACTAGTTCCATCCAACATTTCCTTCATTAAGTGAGCGAGCTTAGTTAACACTTAACTTTCACAAACTTTCCTTTGGTTCCTGAGTGAACTCAGTAGACACTATATTCTAAATTTGGCAAACTCAAGAATGCTCAGTAGACACAAAAAACTATCTTTAATGCCCAAGTGATCTCGGCATACACTAACTAGTAATGACATGAAATTTTGTGTAACATCAAAGACAATACTCAATTAGTTTGATTATTTAAACAATCTCCCTCTTTGGCATTGATGGAAACACAATATGTCATAATACAATAAAAATTTAGAGCAAGAATAAAGGAACATATCCTTAGTTTCATTCTAATTCTCATCCATTAGAACTCCCTCTATCAGTGTGAACTCTTTCTACCTTCATTTTCTCCCTCTGTCAGAAAACTTATGTCTACTACAACTTCTTCTGATAGAAAAACTCTACCTTTGATATCAAAGTAAGTTCAATCTTCCTCTTTGACATCTCTTCTCTTTACAAAATTTCTATGATGGTAAACTTCTCTAGAAAATTCCTATGAGATATGATAGAAAACTTCTCCCTCTTTGACATGTCATATCAAAGACAATTTTTAGTGAATATCAATGTACCTTAAGTACTAATTCACTTAGAATATGCCCTTGTAAATACTACACCAAATGAATGATCTTCAACATGCTCCAGTTGATGTATCACTAAACTTCATTTAGTTTGCTTTAGATAGGGGAATTTCCCCTAGCTTACCTCTTAGATATAGAAATGTATCCTTAGGTAATGGCTTAGTGAATATGTTTGCAATTTTCTCTTTTGTATTTACATATTCCAATCTTAAGTATTTATCTTGTACCAATTCTCTCAAGAAATGATGTTTTATAGCAATGTGTTTTGTTTTGGTATCCATCACTAGATTCTTTGATATATTGATTATACTAGTGTTATCACAGTGTATGACTATTGGATCCTTGATCTCTATCTTCATACCTACCAACAATTGTTTGAACCAAACAATATTAGAAAAATTGACTATTTCTACCACATATTTTTCCTCTTCTATGGATTGAGAGAAACAATTTTTTTTCTTTCTTATCTAAGACACTAGTCTTTTACCAAGAAAGAATACTCCACCACTAGTGCTTTTTCTATCATCAATACTTCCTACCCAATCAGCATTTTTGAATACTTTTAAATCCAAATTGCCTCTTATTTTGTACCATAAGCCATAGTCTTCAATACCTTTTAGATATCACATGATTCTCTTAATTTCCATCATGTAATTTTCTTTGGGATTTGCAAAGAATCTTACCACCAACTGACTACTAATGCAATGTCAGGCCTTGTATGCACTACATACTTTGATTTTCCAATCATTGATCTATATGTGGTTTGATCTACCTCTTTGGAATCATGATTTTTGGAAAGCTTATGTCTAGTAAACATAGGGATTCCAACTAGTCTTGAATCCTCCATTCCAATTTTCTTTAGTATTTTCTTGATATATTTAGATTGAGTAATGTAGATACCATCTTTCTTCTATTGAATCTGTATTCTAACAAAGAATTTTATGTCTTCAAACATAGAAATCTCAAATTCTTTACTCATTTCTTCTAAAAATGCCTTGCACAAGTCATCATTTCCTATGAACAAAGTGTCATCCACTAATATTTCTACCAACACAATTCTTTTGTCTAGTCCTTCTTTGATATATAGACTATTGTTATCATTTGTTGTTTGAAAACCAATATGTAACATATAGTTATGAATCCTTTCATATGAGGCTCTGGAAGCTTTCTTGAGACCATATAATGCATTGTGTAATTTGCAAACCGTGTCCTTTTTTCTAGGATCTAAAAAACCTTCTAGTTGTTCAATGTAGAGTTCCTCATCAAGAATTCCATTCAAAAATGTAGATTTTACATCCATTTGATAAACATTAAATCCTTTCTATGTTACATATGCTAGTAAAGTTCTAGCACCTTCTAATCTTGCAACAAGAGAGAAAGTTTCACCATAATCATACCTTCTTCTTGAGAATAGCCTTTACATACCAACCTTGCTTTATTTCTAGAAACTTTTTCATCTTCATTCAGCTTTTTTCTAAATACCCACTTTGTGCCAATTACATTTTTATCCTTGGGTCTAGGAACAAGAGTCCAAGTTTTGTTCTTCTCTATCTATTCTATTTCTTCATTCATTACTTCAATCCAACTTTCATTATCCAAAGTATCTTTAACATTTCTAGGTTCAAATTCAGCAAGTAAACATGTACCCTTAAATTTGTTTCATGGCATTGTTCCATCTAATTTGTCTCCAATGATTTGGTCAAGTTCATGATGCCTTCTAACATAGGTTCTTTGGATTTGGAATGAGATTGACTAATTTCATCATCAATTTCATTATAAAACTCAAGTTCCACTATCTATGACTCGGGTCCATCAGACTCAATTTTCTCTTTTAGTAGCTTAGTAGCCTCTGATTGTGACTTGGGTTCTTCAAAATATGACTCGAGTCACACTATCTACAACATGGTAGCTATTGGAGATTTTGGAGACTTAGTAGGTGAAGCCTCCTTTCATCTAGATAGGTTTGGCAAGGTATCAGGTTCATAGTAAACAAATCTTCTATAATCCTTGAGATTTTTATTGCTTACTTCTTCACTCTTTTTTGCAAACTCATCAATTCTCACATGTTTAGTTTCTATGATTTTATGAGTAGACAAATTCAAAAACTTGTATGCTTTACTTTTGCAGGAGTATCCTAAGAATATTTCTTCATCACCTTTGACATCAAATTTTCCTTTTTCTAGATTCTTTCAAGATATAACATTTTCTACCAAATACTTTCACCATAGTTCAGAAGGAGTTTGATTTGAGTCTTTCTTTAGTTGTACTTTGTTCAAGGTATATACTATAGTGTCGATTGCTTCCTTCCAATTTTTGATTACAACATTCTTTTCTATCATCAATTTTCTTGCACAACTCATGATGGATCTATTTCTTCTTTCAACTATACCATTCTACTAAGGTGTACCAGGGGCTAATACTTGTCTTTTAATTCCTTTTTAAATGTATAATTCATTGGAGATGAATTCACCACCTCTATCTAATCTCAAAAGTTTTAAATTCTTTCCAGTTTGTTTTTCTATTCTTACCGAATACCACTTGAATTTTTGAAAAGCTTATAATTTTTCTTTTAGATACATTATAGTCATCATTCTAGAATAGTCATCAACAAAAAGAATGAAAAACTTGTATCTCCACTATAACTCTCTATTCCAATAGGTCCACATAATTATATATGTACAAGCTCTAAGACTTCTTCAGAATGATAGTTCTTTCTTTTGAAACTAGTCTTTCCCATCTTACCAAGTTGACAATTTTTGCAAGGACCCATATCAGATTTCCTCAAGCTAGGAATACCTCTTACTCTTCTATGTTTTCTTATCTTAACCAGATTATCAAAGTTTACATGACATAATCTTTTGTGCCATAACCAAATTTCTTCCACTTGACCAATAAAACATGAACTTTCACTAAGATCAAGATAGAATAGGTTACCTTTTATTTGTTTGTCAAATCCAACCAGATTTCCTTTTCCATCCAGTAGTCTAGCCTTCCCATCTATGAATTCTACCTTGAATCCAATGTTATTCAACTATGCCACACTTAGTAGATTATGTTTTAGTCCTTTAACCTAATAAGCATTATCACGTATAAGTATTGTGGTCAAATAGATACACCATTTTCTTTTTATACAACAAGGTTCATTGTTTCCAAATCTCACACTACCACCATCATAACATTCCATGTGCTCAAAATTTGTTTTATCTCCAATCATATGATGTGAGCAACCACTATCAATAATTCATGTATCATTTTTGCTAATATGAGAGATAAGTATCATCTTATCTCCTTCATCATTAGATTCATCTTTTACAAAAACATAGACCATTTCATCTTCACTATTATCATAATCTTTAGCCATAAAACAAGATTTCTTACATTTATCCTTGTAGTTCTTGAATTCCTTCTTGCCTTTGTACTTTTTACTTTTCTTTTCATCCTTGTTTCCTCTATTTTGGCACCTAGTAGCAATGCGATCAATTTCTTCACAAGAAAAATAGATTAGACGAATCTTACCTTTGTACTTTCCTCAACCTTTGGAATAGCTCCTTGCAAGTAGGGTTTCAACAACTTCAAGATCATTATCTGAACTTTATTCTTCTTCTCCTTCACTTCTTGATTGATTGGTCTTTGATTTCTTTCTATTTTCCTTCAGTGAGAGTTTGGGTTCAAATATAATATCAATACCTTTGGAACTAGGAACATAGTTATCATAGTTATCCAACTCAAAAACTGTCAATCTTCCAACTAGAGCATCCAAAGCTATTTTCCTATCTAGATCACATCTCATTTCTTGAATAGAAGATACTTTAATTGCATAGATAAAAAGAAGAGTTTTGAGTACCTTGCTTACAACTATTTTGTCATCAATGTCTCCTCCATATGCTTTGATTGCACTCGCAGTTGCTTTGATTATTTCTACATATTTTGCAATATTTTCATCTTCTCTCATTTTCATCTAATAAAATTATCCTCTAAGACTTCTACTTTATCTCTTCTTAAATTTTCATCTCCTCCATAAATATTTTTAGTTTGGTCCACATTGCATGAGCTATAGTGCAAACTTTTACTTCATCAAATTTGGCTTAACTTAGAGCAGATGCAATATCAATCATCATGATGTTATGGTTTTTCTTTTCAGCAATATCTTCAACTAATAATGTTTCAGTAGGAATCTCATATTCAACATCAAGATACTTACAACTTGAATCACTGATGGTGATGCAAGAGCATCCAGAGGTATAAGGGCAATCTTGTGTCACCCAAAAAAAATGTACTTAGACTTAGTTTTTGTTTCATGTGTTTTCATTTTTGGATACCCATTTGGGTCAAATAAAGGTTCCAACTCTCACAGTTCCACTATCAGTGTGCTAAAAAATCCCAAAAAAATAGGAGCATGTAATTGGGCCATCATTTTGGTAAACTAGAAGGTGTGAATTGGCCAGATGAATGTAATTGTGATTTAGAGCATTCCAAAAAAAGAATCAGGTCAAAAGGCCCCACGGTTTGAAAGTTATTGTAGTTATTCAAGTTTTGGAAACCTCCTAAGAATGCTTCAAAGTCAAGTTAGGGGCATTAAATGACCTCAAAAAGGGCCAAAAAATGGGGGATGAGTGAAGCTTGTCCATAGGGCTATAGAGCACTTTGAGAGCTTTCTGAAAATGTAAATGGTTCGTCAATCGGAGCTACGGTTCAAAAAATATGCCTCCTGGAAGTTCGATTACCGTTTCTAGATTCTTCTAGATTTGCACCGACTTCTACTGTAGCTTTCAAAACCCTCTATTTGGTCGGTGGATGCCTACTAGCACTTTCTAGAATGTACTCCTAGTCCTTAACCCTCCGGGGTCTATTTAAGGAGATTTCTGGCATTATAAAAGGCAGTTCAGAGTGGAGTTTGAGAGGAGGTACTGAAAGGAGAAATTATCTCCACATTTATGCTATTGTAAGCCCTTAGGGCATGTTTTGAAGTTTATTTTCTCTACACTGAATGTACTAGCTTATTTTTCAATTAATACAATTTTCCTTTTTTGTTGTGGCCATTCTGTTCGTGGGTTGTGTCCCCATCAAGTGGTATCAGAGCTGGTTTTCCTGAGTGTGTAGACAGAGCACCGACTATGAGGCAGTTTGCACCAGGACTGTGTGGTTGTGGGTTTGAGTTAGAAGATGCCTCCACAAAGAGAGCGTAGCGAAAGGGCCAGAGCTATTAATCCTGAGGAGGTTAGAGCCCTTCAAAGGCAGGTACAGGCATTGCAAGAGGAGCTCCATAGATGAGCAAATGTTGCCATAGGTGACGACAATGACGATGACAATGAAGAAGAAGTAATGGGACCAAAAGGGGAATTTGACGAGGAAGTTTTGAATCATGCAAAGGAAAGGCTTTTTAGGGCCATTACTAAGTTTGGGAAAAGACCCACAATTGAAGTGGGTGTATTTTCAGGAAATCTGAAACCAGATGAGTTGATCGATTGGATCAATGAACTGGAAGAATACTTTGAGTATAAGGATATCAAGAACCTAGATAAGGTTAAGTTTTCAAAGGCCAAAATGAAAGGCCATGCCAAAATCTAGTGGCAAGAGGTCCAATTGGAAAGAAATAGAAGAGGAAAGGAGAAGATCACAAGATGGGATCGCATGGTGGAAAAATTGAAGAAGCAGTTCATTCCTGTGGACTACGAGCTTGATTTGTTTAAGAAGATGCATGGGTTAAAGCAAGCAAGAAGATCAGTCCAAGAATATATAGAGGAGTTTTACCGACTCTTGATTAGAGCGGGGCATGCAGAAGCAAATAAGGAGAAGGTTGCTCATTATATTAGTGGGTTGTGACCTAGCATCCAGGAGAAATTAAGTCTGGTAAGAATGACCAACGTTGAAGAGGCATACTAGTTTTCCCTATGAGTTGAAGAGAAGCTGAATAAAAGGTTTGAAGGAAGACAAAGAGGGTGAGATCAAGGAGGAAGGGGAAGTGATAGATCACCTGGAGGCCATAATGAAACTGAAAAGAAAAATGAAGATGTGGGTACTAGCAGGAACCAGAGGAATGAGGGTTTTAACCGCTCCCATGATCAAGACTTTGGAAATCAAAGAGGAAGAGGTAGAGGAGGTGGAAAAGGAAGAGGAGGCTTTCATGGTACCTGTTTCCATTGCAATGAAGAACATCATCGTACCTTTGAATGCCCTCAATGACAAGGAAGGACAGATAGGAGATCTAAGGGCCAAGCTAGGGTTGCTCATGTGCATGAGGACGCACAATCATCACATTCAGAAGATGCAGAAAGAGGAGAGACCTTGGTAAATGAAAGAGTCCTACTAAGTGGTGAGATTGAACTAGGACAATGGAGGATTTTGTTCCGTACCAGATGCAAGTGTGAGGATAAATGTTGTGACGTGATCATTGATGGTGGTAGCACTAATAACTTGGTATCAGAAGAGATGGTCTCTAAGTTGAAGCTCAAGAGGGGGAAACATCCCCAGCCCTATCGGATAGCCTGGGTAAAAGATGATCATAAGGTCCTGGTAAGTGAACAATGTTTAGTGAAATTCAAAATTGGGAGTTACCATGATGAAATTCTCTGTGATGTTATTTTGATGGATGTTTGCCATCTATTGTTGGGTAGACCATGGCAGTTTGATAGACATGTAGTACATGATGGACATGCAAACACATACTCTCTGACAAAGGATGGAGTTTGCCACAAATTGAAGCCCATGAAAAAGAAAGGTGAAAAGGTATGTAGCAGTGCTAAGATTTGTCTTGTTGATGAAAGGAAGTTTTTAGATGGCATGAAACATCAGCATATGTGCTATGCTTTGATTCCTAGGAAAGATAAAGAAGGTAGTAGTGAAATACCACTTGAAGTTTCAGATTTACTAGGGGAGTTTGGAGATATTATCTCTAATAATGTTCTAGATGGATTGCCACCAGTAAGGCAAATTAGTCATCAAATAGATCTGATTTCAGGAGCTAGTTTGCCTAACAAGGCTGCTCATAGGATGACTCCTACTGAAATAGAGGAGCTAAATAGATAGGTTCAGGAGTTGTTGAGGAAGGGCTTGATTCAAGAGAGCCTAAGTCCATGTGCAGTACCTATAGTACTCACACCAAAGAAGGATGGAGAGTGGAGGATGTGTATAGATTCTCGAGCTATAAATAGGATAACCATCAAGTACTAATTTCCTTTGCCAAGGATGGATGATCTTATGGACTGCTTGAGTAGAGCTCAGTACTTCACAAAGATAGATCTCAAGAGTGGCTATCATCAGATACAGATTCGAGAAGGAGATGCGTGGAAAATAGCTTTCAAGACCAAGGAGGGTCTTTATGAGTGGTTAGTCATGCCCTTTGGATTGACAAATGCCCCAAACACCTTCATGCGGCTCATGAATGAGGTACTTAAGAAGTTCTTGGGAAAAAAATTTATTGTTTATTTGGATGATGTTTTAATTTTCAGCAAGACTTTGGAAGAACATTTACTGCATATTCATAGTGTCCTTAAAAGGCTAAGGGAAGAGAAACTTTTAATTAATCTGAAGAAGTGTATCTTTGCAAAAAGGGAGTTAGTCTATTTGGGGTTTGTTATATCACCCAAAGGTCTCAAAATGGATCTGGAGAAGATAAAAGCCATCTTGGAATAGCCTACTCCAAGGTCTGCTACTGAGGTAAGATCATTTCATTGTCTGGTTAGTTTTTACAGGAAGTTTATTAAGAATTTTAGTGGCATATGTGCACCCCTAACTGATACAATAAGAGGGGATAGAAAAGAGTTCAAATGGACTACAGCAGCTGTGAGAAGTTTTGAATTGCTGAAGAAGAAGGTGACAAAAGAGCTTGTGTTGGCACTTCCAAATTTTAGAAAAGTGTTCCAGGGGGATTGTGATGCTAGTGGCAGCGCTATTGGGGCTGTATTAAGCCAAGAAGGTAAGCCTATTGCATATTTTAGTGAAAAATTGAATGATGCAAAGAAGAAGTATTCTGTTTATGATCAAGAGTTCTATGCAATAGTTCAGGCCTTAAAGAAATGGAGGCATTATTTATTGCCAAAGGAATTTTTTTTGTATACTGATCATCAGGCATTACAGTACCTAAATAGCCAAGGTAAATTGAATCAGAGGCATATGAAGTGGGTAGAGTTCTTGCAGAGCTATACATTTGTGTTGAAGCATAGAAGTGGAAAATCTAACAGGGTTGCAGATGCACTAAGTTGGAGACATTTGTTGCTTACAGTAATGCAGGTTGAAGTAGTTGGGTTTGATGAACTCAAGAATTTGTACCCCGAGGATCCTGATTTTGCTAAAGCATGGAAAGCTTGTAAAGAACCTGTTGTTGTAGATAGAACCAAGTGGTTAGACTATTTGATTCAAGATGGCATGTTGTTCAAGGGTAGTCAATTGTGCATTCCAAGGAGTTCCATGAGGAAAAATCTAATTAAGGAGAAACATAGTGGAGGGATGGCAAGACATTTTGGTCGAGATAAGACCATTGCCATTCTTAGAGAACATTATTTTTGGCCCCAAATTTCACAGGATGTGAAGAATTTTGTACAGAGTTGCCAGGTTTGTCAAGTTGCCAAGGGGTTTAGTCACAATACTAGCCTATATCAGCCATTATCTATTCCATCAAGGCCATGGGAGGACATAAGTATGGATTTTGTTCTTGGATTGCCAAGGACACAAAGGGGTAATGACTCAGTATTCGTGGTGGTTGATCGGTTCTCCAAAATGGCACATTTCATTCCATGCCACAAAACTCATGATGCTATCCATATTGCAGACTTATTTTTCAAGGAGGTGGTAAGACTACATGGTCTTCCAAGGAGCATAGTTTTTGACAAAGATACTAAATTTGTGGGGTATTTTTGGAGGAAATTGTGGAAAAAGTTAAGAACTGACTTGAAATTCAGTTCTAGGCATCACCCACAAACTGATGGCCAAACAGAAGTGGTAAACAGAAGTCTGGGCAATTTGTTGAGATGTTTAGTTGGGGATAAGCCCAAGGGATGGGATTTGATTCTACCACAAGCAGAGTTTGCTTACAATAACTCTATAAATAGGAGTACTAGAAAATCACCATTCCAAATTGTATATGGGAATAGCCCAAGGACTGCACCAGAATTGAGGAAGATAGAACAAGGGGAGAGGACAAGTGCTAAAGCCAAGGAATTTGCTGAACATATCAAGCGTCTACATGAGGAGGTTCAAGCACATATTACCAAGATGAATCAAGAGTATAAAGCTAGGGATGATCAAAGGAGAAGACATAAGGAATTCCAAGTAGGGGATCTAGTCATGGCGCACTTACAAAAAGAAAGATTTCCAGCCCGTACTTACAACAAGCTGAAAATGAAGAAATTTGGCCCCTGCAAAATTTTGAAGAAACGTGACTTAGGAAATGCATATGAGGTGGAGCTGCCAGATGGTATTCACATTTCTCCCATTTTCAACATTGTAGATTTAACAGAGTATCATGATGATGGTGCAAATGACGAGCTGGTGTTAGAGCCATGTCCAATTCCTACTTCTAAGAAGGAGGAGATAGAAGACATTCAAGATCATCGTGTGGGTAGGAGTACTAGAAACAAGCAGTATGAAGAGTATTTGGTCAAATGGAAAGGATGACCGATCGAGGACTCAACTTGGATTTTAGCAGCTGAGGTTTCCCATTTGGGATTTCCTCTACCATTCATAAAGTGATAGGGTCACTTTTCAATCTACCCCGGGTGTCTAATGTAGGAGCATCTAGAGTTATAAGGGAAATCCTATGTCACCCAAAAAAAATGTACTTAGACTTAGTTTCTGTTTCATGTGTTTTCATTTTTGGATACCCATTTGGGTCAAATAAATGTTCTAACTCTCACAGTTCCACTATCAGTGTGCTAGAAAATCTCAAAAAAATAGGAGCATACAATTGGGCCATCATTTTGGTAAACTACATGTGAATTGGCTAGATGAATGTAATTGTGATTTAGAGCATTCTAGAAAAAGAATCAAGTCAAAAGGCCCCACGGTTTGAAAGTTATTGCAGTTTTTTGGGTTTTGGAGACCTCCTAAGAATGCTTCAAATTCAGGTTAGGGGAATTAAATGACCTCAAAAAGGGCCAAAAAATGGGGGACAAGATAAGCTTGTCCATAGGGCTATAGAGCACTTTGAGAGCTTTCCAGAAATGTAAACGATTCGTCAATCGGAGCTACGATTCAAAAGTTATGCCTCCCGAAAGTTCGATTACCATTTTTGGATTCTTCTAGATTTGCACCGACTTCTACCATAGCTTTCAGAACCTTCTATTTGGTCAGTGGATGCCTACTAGCACTTTCTAGAATGTACTCCTAGTCCTTAACCCTCTGAGGTCTATTTAAGGAGATTTCTGGCATTGTAAAAGGCAGTTCAGAGTGGAGTTTGAGAGGAGGTACTGAAAGGAGAAATTATCTCCACATTTATGCTATTGTAAGCCCTTAGGGCATGTTTTGAAGTTTATTTTCTCTATACTGAATGTAATAGCTTATTTTTTAGTTAATATAATTTCCCTTTTCTATTGTGTCCATTCTATTCTTGGGTTGTGTCCCCATCAGATGGTTGCTAGATGTAACCTCATAAGTCCTTGTCATGGTGCAAAGTTTTCTTTGTCAACCTAGGAATCTCTCTGCTGTAAGACATCCTAACCTTTAGCTTAAATCTTTGAAACCTCTCTGCAAGCACCAAAAGCTTTGATACCAATTTTTGGAAATATAAAAGAAGTGATTGAGAGGGAAGGGTGAATTAGTTACCACTAAAATAAATCCTAGATCCCTTAGATTTTAGTACAAAGAAAAATCTTAAAAAATGAACTCTATTGATGCTCAACAAACACCCAAAAATGTTGTAACTTGGTAAATACTGAGAATTCTTGGCAAACACTTAACATGGAAATCTTAAGATGTTATCTATGATTACTTATTAATTTAACTTAGTTAAAAAATATAAAACAAATAGCATGAACACTTTTAACACCAAGATTTAACATAGAAAGCCAATTTGAAAAAAAACACCAATTGCAACTAGTTACTAATTTTCACTCTTTTGAAGTGAGCCCTATTAGGAGCCAACCCTATTAAAGGTTACAAAACACACTATTATGTTTGACCCTATTAGAGCATTTAATCACCCTATTAAGAGTGGCCTTGTTAGAGGTATTTGGATAATTTAGTAAAAATGTCACCTTGTTAAAGGATTTACAAATAGCTATTAAGCTAACTCTATTAAGAGATTTGAATCATTGCTACAATGATTAGAGAGTAACAATGACATGACCTAATTTGGATGCAACTAAATTATAGAATAAAGATCTTAGTTATGGCTATATACTTGATCATTTCTTGATTGAATATATCTTTTTAGCTCCACAAGGGTATTCTATTTATCCTTCTAATTCACTTCCTCTTAGCATCTTCAAATATTTTCTATTCATTCACACTTTATAAATCTTAATTTGACCTTATATCTTTCATATTGTCAAGTCAACTGGAATAAAACTTAGAATAATTAATATTCATCTTCTTAGTTGGCTAGAACCAACAAATAAATCAAATTAACTCAATATGCCAAAATAAGAAAATTATTCATTAGTTAACCCTTCTTGGTCACTAACTCAAAAACAATTTTCCTTTGTTAACCAAGTGAACTCAGTCAATACTACATACTTACAAAGTTCCTTTGGTAATTGAGTGAGCTCAGTTAACACTGGTTCCATCCAACATTTCCTTCATTAAGTGAGTGAGCTCGATTAACACTCAACTTTTAGAAACTTTCCTTTGGCACCCAAGTGAACTTGGTAAACACTATCTTCTGAACTTGGCAAACTCAAGAATGTTCGATAGACACAAAAAAAATCTTCAATGCCCAAGTGATCTCGACATACACTAACTAGTAATGATATGACATTTTTTGTAACATCAAAGACAATACACAAGTAGTCAATTATTTCAACAAACCATATGCTAGTCGTTATCCTTTCTTTATTGTAGCCTCACAAGCTTTAACATTTTTCATTACGATCTCATGATCTAGCATTGCTTCATAGCTTTGTAAAGCTCATGATTTTCCTTCTCAATCATATGATCTACTATTCTTTTTAGCATCATAAGATTTTAGTTGCCACGTGTCTCAAAAACTTATGCTCATGCACCTAGCCCCACTTTTCATTATTGGATCACTTAACATTTGTTTCCTATGACCTTACGATCACTTCCTTCTCATTACTTTGAAAATATCTTTAGGAACTCTTACAATCTCACGATCCTATATTTATTATAGAATCAAAAATCTCCACAAACCTTGCATTTTATGTCCTTACGATCTTACAATCCTTTTTTTCTTGTATGGTCACAAGTTCATGTCTTATCTTTTACAATTATATGATTGTTAGCTTGTCATAACATCTTATAACTTAACTTCAAAACTTCCCATTAGACACTTAAGATGACATGACCAAAGGGTGACCATAAGATTGGAAACTTCATTTTAAAATACCTATGATGCTATAACCATATAGTATATCATAAGATCTTAACATTCAAAATTTTCCTTTACAATCCTCTACTATCCTATACATCGTAACATTGGGAGAAGGAAGACTTAAGCATATGACTAGACACTTTAAACCCCAATCGTAAGATCATATCACATGATGAAAAAATAAAAATGGCATAAAATCTCCTACTTAAAAGAAAATTGAGGGTAAAGTTTTAAAATTTGATTACGGATTTAAGAAAATTATCCGTGACAGGGAAAAGACATAATCTTAGATATCAAACTATCCCACTAGGGAAAGATTTTTCAAACTAGGCTAGGGAAAAATAATCGAGTTAGGATTGTTGTAGGTAAACTAAAAACAAATAAAGAACAATCCCTAACAATATAGAAAATTTCATAATATTTTCACAATAAATTTCAAAGTTTTGGTACAATAAAAATAAGGGCTATCACTTCTCATTAATAGGATTACATCCCTTATTACTCAATCCTATGACCTTATGAATTAGGTCATTGTTAATAACTATTTGTGCATCACCTAGCCACAACATATCATTGTGTACCCTACTATTAATTATATAGGTCCAATTGTGATTATCAAACTCCTTATAAAACATATACTTTATAATATTTAAACCATCCAAGTGTGCATACTCAGACTTCAAGGTTAGGTCATTGTTGCACATGACTCCTAAGTCTTGATGTATATCATTGTCACCTATACTCTCTATTTTTTAATGAATATTGCTTCTAATTTCTAAACATGAAGCACATTCTCTAGAACTTGTGAAAATGTGCCCAATGGATCATCAAAAATTGAAACAAATGGATGTTTCCTAAGATCATGTTTTAGGGGTTCTAGAACTTTGCACTTTACAAACCTTTCTTCACACTTCAATTCACTATCAAATCACTATTCAATTTTCTCAAGACACTTCACATGAACAAATGGTACACACAATATTGTTAGTGATCCTTAAATTGTTTCAAATTGGATTGTACATTAAATGTGTATCTACCACAGATTCAAATACAATCTCTATTTAATAGTAAACTTGTTTTTAGCATAATTGCTTACTATGATCATATCAGGCTTGCACACTTGACCATAGCTTTCTCTCTATATCCTCTACCTTTTGTTAATTGCACAACTTCCAACTTTCTTGCTAACATCAATTCTTACCAACTAATGCTCTACCTCTCCTAGAACTACTTAATTTAGGTAGAATGAGTTATAAACAATCTATGACTTGAATTTCCCTTTAGGTGCATCAAAGTATTATTCTTCCAAAAATGTATGATAAATTTTTGGATTACAATCTTTCACAAATGCTTCCTTGAATTCGTCAAAATGTTCCTTAAGTACTTCTTTTTTACTGTTAACACTTCCATTTTGTTCCTTCTATCATTTCTATTGTTGTGCCTTCTATGATTGTGATTCTTGTTAAATTTCCTTCTATCCATTCTGCATTATCTTATTGTGTGTCCAAATTTATTACATAACTAACATATAGGTACATTTCTCCTTTGACTGGTTCCATTTATACTTTTAGGTTCTCTACAATTCCTTGCAATATGTCCAGGATTGTTACATTTGTAGCATGCAATCTTCTTCCTTTCACCATTACATCTATCTCTATCATTGGATCTATTCTAGGATCTACCTCTTTCATTACCTATAGGGTTAGTATTTCTAAACATTCTACTATTCCCATTATTACCATCAAACTTAGGTTTCTTACAATCTATTTCTTTAAGTCCATAACCATGATAACTATAAAAATATAAATTAGTAATAGGTTTAAAAGACTTACCTGTACAATATATCTTCATATGTACAACTTCATTACATATGAAACATCTACCTCTGAATTTGTGTCTAGCTTCTTTGTATGAATCATCTTTCTTAGGTTCATCAACTTGCTCTATTAACTTGGGTTAATCAGATTTCTCAAAAAAATTAACTATCTCAACTTCCTTTGATGATTGGATCATATTCTGATTAGTTTTCTTAAGGATTTCTACAATAGGATCTGGTTCTTTCCTAACCTCAACTTTCTTTATTGACTTTTCTCCAATAAGGTATCTAAGACCTATCTTGTCATAAGATGGTCTCTAGTGAAATATTTGTTTATCAATCTTCTAAAAACTAGTGTAAAGTTTCTCTAACTACTTCTTGGCTTATTTCAAGTCTCCTTTGACAATAATGGTGTACTTTTCCAACTTAGCATATTTTATCTTAATAGAATCTAATTTAGATGTCACTTGACTCAAATAAGATCTAGGGTCTACATTCTCATATTTTAGATCAAGTTCATTCTTACTACCATTTTCCTTAAGACTCAACTTAAGTTCAACAATTTTCAATTCATGTTTCAAGATCCCATTTTCTTTCTTGAGATTTCTACTTCATCATTGTCACTAGTCTGCACAATTTATTCTTTCCCATACATCAGATCATCAATCTTATCTTTTAGTTTTCCAATGTACACCTTTGCATATTCATATCTATCTTTAAGGTTATCTCTCTCTTTTTTAAGAGGATCAATCTACTCAAGATCTTCTTTAATATTTCTCTTCAACTATTCCATATTCATAGGGGTCTTACTTAATTTGTTAAGCCTCTTCAAAGTAACTATGCTCTAATACCAATTGTTAGAAATAAATAATATGGGGGGTGGTGGAATCAATATTCTACAAACTTTTACCCACAAATAAATATTTTTAATTACTTTATAACATGCAGATGAAAGTAAACCAACAATGTTTCATAATAAATATGACCATCCACATAGAGAACTCATAACACCATTATTTCTTAACTAGGTAAACTCTAGCCAAGTGAAAAACTCAGTGGGGATGATACCCACGAGATGATTCACTAAAATAAAGTATCTAGTTAAGGATATTGACCCTATTATGAGTCCATTAAGTACATATAGTATCTCAAGTCCTTGTTAGAGGACTAGGCCTTGTTAGAAGCCTCAATCTTGTTAGGAGTTGTTTCAACCCTATTAAAAGTTTGTAGATCAAGTACAATGTATGTGAGAAGAGCCCACTACCCTAACATGCATTTATACAATTTAGTTATTCACAAGAGTATATATACATACAATACTTTCTCACTCTTATAATTTTCACTTTCTCTGATCATATATTAGATCTCCCATCACATAAGGATTGCATAACTTTCAAGCTCTTTACACAATAATTTGCATCACATACAACTTCCACATTATCTGTACAAGATAAGATCTTTACTTATACCTCACACATTCATAAATCACTACTTAGTCGGCCTTCATGTCCTCACAAGCTTGACATAGTATAAAATAACTTATGGATTAATATCCACAAAGTCATCTCATCATGACTTAGTAATTATTTTGTAACCAAAATATAGTCTTACAACTCATTTTAATAATATTCTATGTTCTTCTCTATCAAATAGTCGTACCAATATTTTAATCATAACTCATGCCATACTCTCTCTACACACATGTGCACTAGCACATGTCATCATGGCACTTTTATAAATCTTCCCTCAACTTCACATAAGCTAACTCATAATGAGTCATCCATACATATCACATCTATCTATGTGTTGTTTCAAACTCTCTGAAACTTAGACAATTTTCTAACTCTAAATGCATAAATGAAATGTTGAATAGATGTTTCCATAAATGACAACTATCAAGACATCTATCTGACCATATTTCCAACAATGTTTTCCTAAATGAAATAACCAATCCACTTATCTCTCACCATCAGCTCTCTATAAACCTTCCCAGGTTCTACAAAATCAAGATCACTTTCATACAAATACTTCAAATCATTAAAACCAAGTACCTCAACTTTCATTTATGTCAGAAAACATCTTCTACTCAAAGCACTAGCAACCTTGTTTAATTTTTCACTGTTATGTTTCAATGAAAAGGAAAAATTCTGCAAAAATTCAACCTACTTCGTATGTATTTGATTCATCTTATTCTAACTTCCCAAATATTTTACATCTTTATGGTCAGTGTATAACACAAAATCCTTAGGCATTAGGTATTGTCTCCATTTCTTCAAAGCTTGAATAATAGCATATAACTTGTGATCATAAATTGAATACTTCCTCTTATCATCATTCAATTTCTCACTAAAGAAAGCTACAAGTCTTCCTTCTTGACTCAAATAACTCTAATAGCAATTCCACTAGCATCCCATTCTACTTGAAAAAATTTACTGAAATTAGGCAAAGCAAGTGAAAGAAAATCTAAAATTCTTTATTTCGATGTTTCAAAGATCTTATGTTCTCAATGTGTGCATTTAAAATCCATTTTATCTCCCCTCATATTTTTAGTCATGGTGTTATAAATAGAACTAAAATTTCTGATGAACTTTCTATAAAAACTTGCCAATCCATTAAATGACCTTATTGTTACATATTGTGCCCCTGCCAAATATTTTAATTTTTTAAATATTTTCCTGCCCAACAGTCACTTCCCGATTTAATGTTATTTTTAAACATCCCAGGAATATCAAAAAAATTAAATGATCGAACCTTATGATATTCCTTATTTCCTACGTTTATTTCTATGAGCCCACAAGTCCACATCGTCAGATCTCGAAATATCCACAGTCGGTGTTGTCTCGCTATGGGAAGTTGCATGTTTTTTTGGCATAGTGAGATAGTACCTTTTAGCCATGTGACCAGTAGGTCCTCCTTTTCCTTGTTGTTTCTCTAGTGCCTGGTTTTGCTTGATCCATGGTGGGCACTATGGCACTATCAAAAAATCTATGTTTCTCACTGTTAGCGACATAACACCCAGATGAAAAATGATACTGCAGTGACATTAGAAGGAAGGTGGGTCCCAAGCATGCCCCGTTGGATATAAATGATGAAATTTGGCACACATGGTTGGACCTCAGGCAACATGGAAGGATGACTGTGCTTGGAATGAGGCTTTGATTCATCACCAGCTGGGCAGTTTGTTCATGTCAACAGTTACCTCGACCCATGCTCCTTTCGGATGCATGAAGATTTCCTCACCCTTGGATTAGTCTAGATCAATGGTGGGCGCTATCTCGCTATGGGAAGATGGGAGGATATTATCCATAGTGGCATAGAAAATAATATTATAGCTCATCCTTGGTGGCAGTTGTCAAGTGGGTCATAGTACAATGGTGATATTTCATTGGTCCACTCAGCCAACTCAATGTGCAGTCATGCATTTTTGTTGATCACCATAGATCTAAGGAAAATTGATGGTGGGCACTATCTCACTATGAAAAATTGCAAGGATATTACCCATAGCGACATAGCTCCATTGTGCCATGAGGATCGGTAGGGCCAAGTCATGCCAAGATGAAGATGCCAGGTGGTTGCCAAGTGGTTTGTGGGCCCAAGTTTTCAAGTTTCTTTTAAGGAGATAGCACAGTAATATGGTGAGTCTTCACGATTGTCAAATTAGTCTAAATCCACAGTGGGCACTATCTCGCTATGGGAAATTTCTCAAAGGATACGCATAGTGACATATTGCCTTAGTGACATGTGTCCCAGTGGGTCCGATGGAGGCAATAATGGTTAGATGCATTGGTAGTTAATGTGACCATCATAGTTGGAGTTTGAGGAATTGGCATAGTTAGTAAAGAAAGATTGATCAACCTCGGGAAGACCTTGTGGGTTGGTAAACTAAAAATAGATCATTGGTCCATGTGGCTCATTTTGGTGCTAGGGTTATGTTGACCTACTAACCATGCTAGCTCATGAATTGGGAACAAGGGATACCAAGGTTTTTTGCATAATCTAATCTTATGATTGATTCCAACCACCCTGGAGTAAATACAAAACAAAGAGGAACACTCTACCTCCCGATCCAATCTATCCACCTAGTCAGAGCACAGTTATGGCACTGTTTCTATCTTTTCAAGGCCCTATTTTAGTTAAAAATCAGATTTCATGGTACCAAAAAGCTATATTCAGATCGGATTTTCTTCTAGATCCCCATGATTGTTCTTTGTAGGACTTCAATGTAGTGGTTGGGGAGTAACTTTAGTTGGAGGACATCTCAGTTATGCCTAAGCTATAAAGGAAACTTCTAAAAATTTTGAAGGGTTGACCTTTCTCTATTTTCTCTGTTATTTCTCTACAGATTCTCAGTGTAAATTCCCCTGTGCCTCTGAACTACATGATTTCTGCCTTATCTCCTTTAGCCATTGGTATGAAAGTGCAAGAACTCTTTGCCTCTTACTGATGTTTTGTAGAGATCTATGATCTGCATGACTATATCTCCTTCGCCTATGAATGTTAATATAAGTGAATTTCTCTTTTCTTGTGTTATTCATCTTGGTCTTCTAATATGCATGTGATTATTAGATTAAAGCAAGTCTAAATGTGTATATCCTTAGTTTCATTCTAGTTCAATAGTTCATACATGGTCAAAGTTTGGTCTAAACACTCTATCTTGGTGCATCACCTCTTTAGATTAGATTAGGTAGATTTTCTTTCATGCTCTCCTTCTCCCTTTTCCTCTCCAAGAATAGTTAGGTGCACCCTAATAGTAAGAGGAAGCCAGCCTTCTCTGGAGACTCAACCTCATAGTTCAAGTCCCATAGCTTGGAGGTTGTTTCCATTTTTCACTAGGTTGTCCTCATGCATAGGCTTTTGACAAGGGTGCAAACCTTAGTGACAACAGCTTTTGGCATGCCCGGTGGGACAACTTTTTTAGAAAATTTCAAGCCTACTGGTGTCAAAAGGGAAAATTTCAAGATCAATACCAAGGAGAGAGTACTAGCTTCAGTGTTTAAGCCTTCAAGAGGCTAATTCTTCAAAGTACTTGGCAACTCTGAGCTTCAAATACATATCTGGTTCTAGACCAAAGTTGTAGTGTTTCATGCCCAGAGTTGAAACAAGGGCATCTTCTAGAGATAAGTTTAAGTATCAAGAGCTTTCATTTTCAAACCCTAGAAGAAGGAAGACTAGAATATCTTTATCACTAGTTAGGAGTGCAATAGTAAAAAATACACCTACAAGATCTATCTCTACTCCTCCTACTGTTAGATCTCAACCTAGACTACCATCAATACATATCAATAGATCACTTGTCTATATGGTATTGCCTAGAGCTCATACTTTTGCCACCTTTAATGGTGGAAGCCCTCTCTTATTAGCCCAAAGACATGACATACCAGTAGCTTCCCTCAAAAGTATACTAGAGTTTACTGGTGAAACTTCTATCTCTCCCTCAGAACACATTCAAGAGGTTGCAAATGTCTACAATATCCATGGTATTACAGAGGATGATGTTGTAGTTATGCTCCTAGCCTCATCCTTGAAAGGAAAAGCACTACAATGGTATAGAGGTTTAGCTCATGGTTCTATAATAGATTGGGATGGATTAGGAGTAGGATTGTGCAAACATTTTGAGGATAAATGTGACTATTTGTCACTTTTAGAGCAGTTGACTACTATAAAAAGAGCCCTCCATGAATGTATGAATTATTTTAATTATAGATTTCAAAAGACATGGGATAGAATACCTACTTCAATGAAGCCTACCCCTGGTAATGCCTTCTTGCATTACCTTAGAGCTTTTAACAGTGATATTGCCACTATAATCCAAACTATGGGAGGAGATACCTTGCCTAATGCTTATGACATATCAATAATATTAGAGAACATCCTAATACAAGGAGGTAAGCTAGATCCAATGCCTCCTATGCCTTTCTTCCCTGATGTTCGAAATCATCAACCAGCAATGGCTCCTCTTCCCACAACTTCTACATGACAATCCCTTGTCCCAGTCCCTCAAGCTTCCACATCTTCAAATTGGATAGATGAAATCAAAGAGATGATGCAATCTCTAATGCAGAACATGGATAAAAAAGAAAAGAACCTAGAGAAAAGATTGTAAGATTATGGGAAGAAGCTGGAGGATAGCTCATCTCTGATGCAGAAAATAAGCAACAAGGTGGTGACTTTAGAAAGATAGCAAGCTCAAGGTAGTAAGCCTCATCAATTGCAATATCAAACTCCAAGCAGTGGTGGGCCTCCAAATCCTAATCATTGGAACAATTCTTTTGATTGGAGTAGGCAGGGTGGCCATGCTTCAACCTCAAATGTAAACCAAAGTAGGGCCATAGTCCCTCAAAAAAATATGGCTCAAGATCAAGATTTTTGTCCCTCCTATAACTACTCTTATGCCTATTGTATGTGTCAAAAGGCTGAATCTTTTATGGCTTTGACAGTCCAAGAACCTACAGCAAAACAATCATACAAGGAGGACCAATTTAAAGATGCCTCATCTATGCAAAGACAGGGCAATTTCTCTTTTATGAATCATCAAATGGAGGAGCATTGTAATGTAAACCAAGATTCCATTGCTCATAACACTAGAAGCAAAAGAAGAGCTATGGAAGATGTTGTCCCCCCTCCTCCCAATCAGGTCTCAACTTCAAATGTGATATCTTATGGTTAAGCAGCAAATAATCAATTAAGTACCTTTCAACAGCAAAGGAAAAATTATGGCAGAAAGAATGCAAGTGATCCTCAGGTTATTCCATCTCAACCTCATACAATCGCAGCTCCTGAGGGTTCTACCAAAACACCTACTATGTCATTCAGTGTGGTAGAGAAAATGAAGAAGATAAATGTGAATATCTCCATGTGGGATGTTGTTGCTACTATACCCATGCAAAAGAGGTTATTGTAGCAAGAATTGGAAAGAATTGAACCAAAGGATTAGACACTCAGCATGGAAAGTGCCACAAGCCTAGTACAACCATCAAGGGAGGTAGAAATAAGTAAAAAGGTTAGACCTCCTCCATTCTATGTTTCTCTAATTATAGGGGGAAAACTAGTCCATAATTGCATGATTGATTTAGGGGCTAGCAGTTCAGTGATGCCTAGGTGTGTTGCTGATGCTTTGGGAATGAAATATGAACCCATTGTTAGGGATGTATTACATTTGGATGTTAGTACTATCAAGACTATAGGGATCCTTAAGAATGTATAGATGGCCCTACATACATGCCCTAGTTGTACTGTAACTCAAGATATATCACTGGCTGAAGTCAAGTCACATTTTTCCATTTGTTTGTCAAGGGACTTCACAACCCAAATAGGTGGTTACATATCTTCCAATTGGTCATATATGTTTTTTAGAACAAGATATGGAGCCAAAGCTTCAATTAGAGTAGAGCCTCTAGCTCTCCATCATACCAAGCCCCACACCCTTAACCTCATCAACATGAATTTCACTATCCTAGAAGTGGATGAGAATGACATAGTAAGTAAGCATACCACATCCCTAGCAAAGATACCTAATTTTCTCTTGGATGAATAAGCTAATGTGTATCAATTTGACCCTATGTTACAAACCCTTGAGACAGGTCTTGGTACATATTGTATATTGGAGAAAGATGTTCTAGTTTCCAATCTTGTGCGTACTAAAGAAGATATGAGTGGGATATGGAGTATGTACTTTGATGGATCAAGGAATAAAAATGGATCAGGGTCTGGTGTAATGTTGATTTCTCCTACACAAGTAAGCTACTTCTTCTCTGTTAGGCCCCAATTCAATTGCACTAATAATGTAGCCAAATATGAATCTTTGATTCAAGGTCTCCTACTTGCTCAAAAAAGAGGAATCCAACCCTTAAGGGTGTATGGAGATAGTGAGTTGGTGGTTAATCAAGTGAGAAATTAGAATACCACCAAGAATGGTTTTCTCAAGTCTTATAAAAATAGGGTATGGGATTTTCTTGAAGGTTTCAATGCATTTAATATTCAAAGCATCCCTAGAAAGGAAAATAGACATGCTGATAGACTTGCAGCAATATGTGCATCTTATGATGTGTCACGGAATCTTGAGGAGGAAAAGAAGCAACAAATCAAAGTGGTAGTAAGGCCTACTATCCTTGATAACAACATCCATTGGCAAGTGTTTGAATCTGATGTGTAAATTGTAAGCTTCTTGCAGAATGAAGTAAAGTTTTTAAGCAAGAACCAGTTGAGACTATAGGATCAGTATGGTGATCAGATCATTCATCTCAGTTCTAACAAATTTCCTAAGGGTCTCATTACCTTAGAGAGTGTTTTTAATCTTGATGACCAAGCAAGAGGCAAGGCCATGAACCTAGCTACTAATGACGATGACTACACTCTAGTCATGATTGCCAATGGAAAGTCCTTAAACATAGGGAAGGTATATTCTAAAATTGAACAAGAAAATTTTATTCATCTATGTCAAGAATTTAATGATGTATTTCCTTGGACATATGATGACTTAAAGGGATTTGACCCAAGGTTGTTTCAGCATACCATAGATTTAATTAATGATGTCAAACAAGTAAGACAAAAATAGAGGCCAATGAATCCCAAGATTGAACCCCTAATGAGAAAAGAGCTATCCAAGTTGATTAAGGCCAATATAACTTTTTCCATCAAACACTCATCATGGGTAGCAAACCTTGTCCTCGTTAGAAAGAAAAATGGAGAAATTAGATTGTGTGTGGACTTTAGGGACCTTAACAAAGCTTCCCTTAAAGATCACCATCCTCTCCCTTCTATGGAGCAGATTTTGTCCAAGGTCAGTGGTTCAAAGAGATTTTCATTTCTTGATGGATTTTTTGGCTACAATCAAGTGTTGGTTAAAGAGTTTGATAGGTACAAGACTACATTTACCACTAAATGGGGTACCTATTCTTATTGTAAGATGCCATTTGGGCTAACCAATGTAGGTGCTACATTTCAGAAGGCAATGGAGATGACCTTCAAAATATTTATTCACAAGTTTGTCTTAGTTTACCTTGATGATATCACTGTGTATTCAAAGGATGTAGAAGATCATTTTGATCATCTAAGATAGGTATTCCTAAGATGCAGAGAGTTTGGGGTTTCTCTTAACCCAAGCAAGTGTGTCTTTGCTACTAACCAAGGAAAATTATTAGGACATATTGTATCTGAGGATGGCTTAACCATTGATCCAGAGAGAACAAAAGGAATACTTTCCCTTCCTCTTCCTAAACACAAGAAAGGGCCACAAAGTTTCCTGGGCAAGATAAATTTTGTGAGAAGATTTATCCCTAATCTTGCTACCATGGTGAAACCTCTTACAGCTATGCTCAAGAAAGGTATGGTCTTTGCATGGACCAAGGAAGGGAAGGAAAGTTTTGAAGAGATCAAGATAGCCATAGCCTCAGCCCCTACTCTCATGAATCCAAATTTTGAGAAAGGTTTCATCCTTTATACCCTAGGTGGTGAGTCAAGCATTTCTACTATCCTGACTCAAGGAAATGATAAAGGTGATGAGTAGCCCATAGCCTTCTTTAGTGAAGGGCTTAAAGAGTATGAAGATAAATATAGCTATGTAGAGAAGCAAGCCCTTGCAGTCATTAGAGCTTTAAAGAAATTTAGACACCTCTTGTCTCATAATAAGATTCATTTGTTACTACCCCATGCCAGTGTGAAGGATTTCCTTTTGAACAAAGATATTAGTGAGAAAAGAGCTAGCTAGATTACTAAAGTGATGGAATATGATATTGACATTCAGATTACCAAGCTGGTAAGAGGGAGGGGGTTGTGTAAATAGATGCTATCATCTCAAGAACCTTATGAGGAAGCTGCTATGATATTGACAGAGCAAAAAGAGGTAAGAAATACTGACCCAAGGAGTTGGATGGATGATATGATGAATTTCTTATTAGGCAATGGATACCCTCAAGCATTAGATAGAACTAAAAGTAGACAATATAGATTATAGTCAATTCCTTATGTCATAGTTGATGGTGTCGTCTTTAGAAAAGATTATAATGGAGCCCTATTAAGATGCCTTGATATAGACTAGTCTAAAAGAATGATCAAAGAACTTCATGATGGTCCTGATGGTGGTCATTTCTCAGCAAGGGCAACTATAATGAAGATCATGAGGCCTAGTTATTATTGGTCATCCCTATTTCATGACTTCCATAGGTATGTAAGGAAGTGTGAAAAATGTACCTTCTTCTCTAGCAAACAAAGACTTTCAGCTCTTCCCCTTCATCCGATCTAGGTGGATCAACCTTTTGCTCAGTGGGGATTAGATTTCATAGGCCCTATCAATCCTCCTTCTAATTTAGGTCACAAGTGGATTTTGGCTGCTATAGATTACTTCACCAGATGGACAGAGTTAGTTGCATTGAAGGATGCCAATGAATCTTTAGTTGTTGAGTTCCTTGATGGAATTGTAACCAGGTTTGGTGCCCCTTCAACCATTATTTTAGATAATGTAAAGTCTTTTGTTGGAGCTCAAATTTGTGCATAGGCAGTGGACCATAATATCTATTTAAGCACATCCTAAAATTATTACCCCCTAGGTAATGGTTTGGCTAAGTCCTCTAACAAGAACCTGATTAGGATCATGAAAAGGACAATAGAAGATAACCAAAGGTGTTGGTATAAAAAACTGAAGACTTCACTGTGGGCTGATAGAATAACACCTAAAAGGTCAATAGGGAATTCACCATTTGTGTTAGTCTATGGCAAAGAAGAAAGGCTTCCAATTTCATTGGAGTTCCCATCCCTAGAGCTAGCTCATTAGCTGGAGTTGATTGAAGATGATGCCATGACAGTAAGAATGGCAGAGTTGATGGAGCTAGAAGAGAAGAGAAGTAAAGCCATGAAGACCCTAGAGACACACCAGAAATAGGTAAAAAAGAGTTTTGACAGGAAGGCTAGGGTCAGGACTTTCAGAGAAGGTGATTTAGTTTTGAAATGGGATGTAGATAGGGCGAAACTAGGGAGGCACTTGAAATTTGACACACTGTGGAGTGGTCCCTATCTAATTGAAAGTTGTAAAGAGGTCAATGCTTTCCAGTTAAGCAAGCCTGATGGTGAGATTCTACCTATCCCAATCAATGAGATCTATCTCAAGCCATGTTTCTAAGGGTTTGAGATTCCATGTACATAATTAGCTTAGTTTTGTTTCCTATTAGTTCCTTGTTTTCCAAGAAGTGTATGAGCACAACTATCTCTCTATTAGATAGCCAGTTTTCTCAAAGTTTTGTGGTTATAGAAAGGAGGTTTTGGTCTCTGGTTCTAGTTGTAGAGACAAGGGTTTCAAGGTTTTCCTCTCAGAGGTAGGGTTAGGGTTTCATAGTATACACAGGATCCACATATTTTTGACTTTGTAGCCTAATGGATGCTTTAGGTCACTATTCTATGCATAGTAGGCTAGCATCCCCTGTGAGTCTCTAGAAATGTTACATATTGTGCCCCTGCCAAATATTTGACCACCCAACGGTCACTTCCCAGTTTAATGTTACTTTTAAACATCCTAGGAATATCAAAAAAAAAAAATGATCGAACCTTATGATATTCCTTATTTCTTAGGTTTATTTCTGTGGGCTAACAAGTCCCCATCGTTGGATCTCAAAATATCCACAGTCAGTGCTATCTTGCTATGGGAAGTTGCACATGTTTTTCCATAGTGACATAGTGTCTTTTGGCCACGTGGCCAGTGGGTCCTCCTTTTCCTTGTTGTTTCTCTAGTGTTAGGTTTTGCTAGATCCACAGTGGGCACTATGGCATTATCAAAAAATCTATGTTCCTCGCCATTAGCAACATAGCGCTCGGAAAAAAAATGATACTATGGCGACATCAGAAGGAAGGTGGGTCCCAAGCATGCCCCATCAAATATCAGTGATGAAATTTGGCACACACGATGGGACCTCAGGCAACATGGAAGGATGACTTTGCTTGGAATGAGGCTTTGATTCATCATCAACTGGGCAGTTTGTACATGTCATCAGTTACCTAGACCCATGCCCCTTTCCAACACATGAATATTTCCTTGCCCTCAGATCAATCTAGATCAATGGTGGGTGTTATCTCACTATGGGAAGCTGCAAGGATATTATCCATAGCGACATAGCACCTCGGTGACGTGTGGCACAAATGACATCATGGGCTCGCCCTTCTCAAAAATAATATTATAGATCATCCTCAATGGTAGTTTTTAGCTGGGTCATAGTACAGTGGTGATATTTCATTGGTCCACTTTTCCAACTCGGTGTGCAGTCGTACATTTTTGTTGATCACCATAGATCTAAGGAAAATCAATGGTGGGAACTATCTCACTATGGAAAACTTCAAGGATATTACCAATAGTGACATAGCACCATTATGCCACATGGATTGGTAGAGCCAGTTCATGCCAAGATGAAGATGCCAGGTGGTTGCCAAGTGGTTCGTGGGCCCAAGTTTTCAAGTTTCTTTTAAGGAGATAACGCAGTAATATGGTGAGTCCTCATGATTGTCAGATCAGTCTAAATCCATGGTGGGCACTATCTCGCTATGGGAAATTTCTTGGAGGATATCCATAGCAACATAGCACCTTAGTGACACATGTCCTACTGGGTCTGGTGGAGGCAGTAATGATTAGATGCACTAGCAATTAATGTGACCGTCGCAGTTGGAGTTTGAGGAACTGGCACAGTTAGTAAAGAAAGATTGGTCAACCTTAGGAAGACCTTGTGGGGTGGCAAAGTGAAAATAAATCATTGGTCCACATGGCTCATTCAGATGCCAGGGTTATGTTGACCTACTGACACACTGGTTTGTGAATTGGGAACAGGGGATACCGAGGTTTTTTTCATAATCTGATCTTATGATTGATTCCAACCACCTTGGAGTAAATATGAAACAAAAAGGAACACTCTACCTACTGATCCAACCTATATACCTAGTCAGAGCATAATTATGGCATTGTTTCTATCTTTTTGAGGCCCTATTTTAGTTAAAAACTAGATTTCATGGTACCAAAAAGCTATATTTAGATCAGATTTTCTTTTGGATCCTCATGATTGTTCTCTATAGGACTTCAATGTAGTGGTTGGGGAGTAACTTCAGTTGGAGTACATTTTAATTATGCCTGAGCTATAAAGGAAATTTCTAAAAAAATTGAAGGGCCGACCTTTCTCTATTTTCTTTGTTATTGCTCTATAGATTCTCAGTGTAGATTCCCCTGTGCCTTTGAACTACATGATTTCTAACTTATCTCTTTTAGCCATTGGTATGAAAGTGCAATAACTCTTTACCTCTTACTGGTGTTTTCTAGAGATCTATGATCTGCATGACTATATCTCCTTGGCCTATGAATGATAATATAAGTGAATCTCTCTTTCCTTATGTCATTCATCTTGGTCTTCTGATCTACATGTGATTATTAGATTAAAGCAAGTCTTAATGTGTATATCCTTAGTTTCATTCTGGTTCAATAGTGCATACATGGGTAAAGTTTGGTCTGAACACTCTATCTTAGTGCATCACCTCTTTAGATTAGATTAGGTAGATTTTCTTTCATGCTCTCCTTCTGCCTTTTCCACTCCAAGAATAGTTAGGCGTGCCCTGATAGTAAAAGGAATCTGGCCTTCTCTGGAGACTCAACCTCACAGTTCAAGTCCCACAGCTTGGAGGTTGTTTCCATGTTTTACTAGGTTGTCCTCATGCATAGGATTTGGACAAGGGTGCAAACCTTAGTGACAACACTTACCTCTATAACATTCTCAAATGTAGACCAATCAAAGATAACTTTCACTTTCTCTAGATCCATCTTCAATCCATCAGATAAAATGAAAAAACTAAGTACCATAATTTCTTCCTTCATAAGTGAACATTTCTTTGGGTTAATTAGCAATTTCTCTTCCATCAATCTCTTCAACACTTGTTTGACATTCTCAACATGTTCCTCCTTAGTCTCATTGAATATTATACAAATACAAAATTATCCAAGAATCCTTTCAAAACTTCATTCATTGGTCTCATAAAAGTACTAGGTGCATTAGTTATACAAAAAGGCATAAGAAACCACTCATACAAACATTCATTAGTCTTTAAAAAAAATTCCATTCATCTCCTTCTCTAATTTTGATATGATGATATCCACTTTTCAAATCTATATTGGTAAAATACTTTTCTCTACTAAAGCTATCCATTATGTCATCCATTGTAGGCAAAGGAAATCTATATTTCATTGTTATCTTATTTATAGCTCTAGAATCAGCACATTCTTCATTCACCATTCTTTTTAGGTGCTGACACAATAGGTAATACATAAGGACTCAAACTTTCTCTAATCATACCTTTCAAGGAATTCTTGCACTTATCTATTCAATTTAGCCTTTTCATCAAGTGTCAATCTATGAGGTGCTTTATTAGGAAAACTAGCTCAAGGTATCAAATCCATGAAATTACTTATGCTTCTTATAGGTGGTAAACCATCAAGTACATTTTTGGAAATAGAGTCTCAAGGATTCAATATCAGGTGTATGCTCTCACTCATCCTATTTTCCATTCTTTCTAGGAATCAAAGCAAAACAAACATTATGTTCTTTTAATTCACCAAGTGATTTCCTTCAACCAAACATACTTTGACTATGCTATAGTGGTTCTCCTTAAGTTTTTTTGTCAAGGACAATAATATATGTTTCTTTCCATCTACCCAAATTGTATATTGATTAAATTGACCATCATGTAAAGCTGTTCTATCATATTGCCAAGGTCTACCCAGAAGAATATGACAATTATCCGAAGGAAAAATATCATACAAGACTTCATTGTGATAATTAATAATTTTAAATTTAACAAGGCATTATCCTCTTAAAAATAATTTATGCTCCTTTTCAATCTAAGAAACATGGTAAGGCATAGGATATCTCAATCTCTATAAATGCAATTTGTTAATCAGCTCCTCGGATGCCAAATTATCAAAACTTCCACTATTAATGATTACCTTTCAACATTTTCCAACTATCTAACATCTAGTTTTGACTAGACAACTTCTCAAAATAGGTTCTCCATCGATTTCCTCATTTTACAAGATTAACATCAGGTTCTCACTATTTTTAGGTTTATTAGGTGTCTCGATAAATTCTTCACAAGCCAAGGTGCTTCTTCCATTACCTCCAGCCTTCCTAGAGTTAGTACATTCAAAATAACTATATCCCTCTTATCCACATTTATAACAAGTAACTTTAAAACAAAACCTTTCTTCTCTTTTCCCAACATTATTTTTCCTATTATAATTGTATAGCTACCTCTAGTATAGTTACCTCGTTTTGCAGTAGGTTCTTCCTTCCATTCTAATTTTCTTTTATCTTTCATTGTGTTTGTCAAATATGCTACCTTTGCCATATGTTTTATCTTTGCTCCTCTACAATCTTCCACCTCTTCCTCTATGTCTCTTCATCAATATTTCTTCATCCTCCAAAGCATATTGATATGCTTCTTCTACACTATTCATCTTAACATAGTTGATGTCATCTTGAATTGATGTCCTTAACCCATTCAAGTATCTAGCCACTTTCTCAACTCCATCATCCACATGCTCAGATATGATATCGAATATGTATAATTCCTCAATATTTTCTTCACACTAATGCCCCTTTTCTTAAATTTTCATCTTTCCCAACAAATTAACCTAATAATTTATAGAGAGAAACGTCTTTTTCATCTTTTCAATCATCTTCATCCATGTATTTATCTTTTCCTTTCCCCTCTTCTATCTCTCATTTTGTAAACAATCCCACCAAAATGAAGTGTGTTCCTTCAATATTTTGATTGATATATTAACCTTTTTATTGTTAGGAGTTCCTCCATACTCAAATTATTTATCCATCTTAATGATCCAATCCAATACAACATTAGTCTCAAGTCTTCCATCATATAAGGAAACTTCAATAGTAGGTATAGTAATCACCCTAGAAAAAATTCTTTCCTCATTGTGTTCAACTTGGAGTTCAAGGTTAGGATTAGGTGTTGCCTCTTCTTAATCACTAACATCTTCAATATGTACACCTCTTATTTGCATTGTCTCCCTAGTTTCAAGCCTCATTGCAATCTATCTCAACATGTCCATAATAGCATTATCAGCATTTTCTCTACCATGAATCATCTTGGCAATAGTTCTTGCAACATTGTAACCTTCTACAATTTATAGGTCATATTTCATATCTACCTCCCTATAACCAATTTCAACAAGGTTCCCCATTATCACAGCCTCAAGAAATAACTTGCTTTGGTACCACCTAACATAGGGAGGTATAACAACTCATAGGAAACATGTAGAATAAGCTCAACTAAATCTTGATCAACACTCCCCGCTCAAAAATGAACATGGGGATAAACTTAGGAATTAATGAAACTACACTAAACATAAGGTCATATGCAACATATTTATAAGTGTAATTATTTCACTTGATGGACAAGAGACCAACATGTGCAATTGTGAAGCATTTTGGGTTGCAACCTTATATAAAACACAGATACTTATAATTCCAAAGCCTTATCTCATATCTTCTATCTTATCCCCTAAGAATGATGTGTTCATACATCTAACTAAGCTTCTTTTATAGCTAGCTAAGCCACAAGTTGACTATTTCAACATTAAATTATAATATAGGTCCATAGTTGTAAAAGTAAATCAAAACCCAAGCAAATGGAAATATAAGATGATGTTCACTTAAAGGTAGGTCCACGTGCATGTTAGGAGTCAAGTCCTAACTATGTAAGATACCACATAATCATAGGAAACCATGTCAAATATAATAACACATCACACTAGATGAAATAGCAAGAAAATAGGACTACAAAGAATGTAGAGCTTGAGAGATATAGCACGAATGAATGTGCACACTTAGGGAAAGGATCTAGGATAGGTCCTCAACATGATGACAACTATGCACAACATGAAAAATAAAATAAGCAGTGGTTACTTCATGAACAACATATTGGTATAGAAACCAAGGAATATTTTTTTGTTAATGCAAGATTTCTCAAAGACCCAAGATTCTCTTACATTAATAATGGTTCCATAAATGAAAACATCTATAGAATTACCTCAGCCAAATTTCCAACGATCTTACCCTTTGGCATTGATGACAACAATATAAAAAATTGGTTAAGTATAAAGATGCTCTTCAGATTTCAAAACTTTAAAAAAAATTGGCCAATCCAAATATGTGGATCATCTCTACATATATTTACATGCATGTCTCTTCATTCTATACTTATGTACTCCCACTTTTGTTATACTTGTATATAGCACTTATACTCCCCCTTAGTATATAATTGTCACTTCCTTTACCCTATACATATTCTTATATTTTTCACTATCTACACTCCCCCTTTGACAGCAATGAAAAGGGTGAGTTAGAAATGTTATGTACATGTCAAAATATTGTTTCCAAAATATTCTTCTAAGGTAAAATTCTCATGCAATGTGGGAAATTTCTCCTCAAACTCTCACTTTCTACATCCCATATTTCCTTCACAAATTTTGCCATGTTAATTATTATACATATCCCATAGGTAGCAACTTCTTCTCCATTCAAGTGCATTGGAATGAATTTTTCATTAGATTGAATTTTATAAAGTATTCAACTGATTTTGTAGCATATCAATCTTAGGAGTCAAATTATTTCTAAATAGGTTTAATCTTGTTATAATTTTGTTTGTGTCTCGCTCCAATATGTCTAGAGTGTCAAATTTTTTGTTTACTCTAGATTATCCACTTGAATGACACTAAGATAATTCTTTTCTATAGGTCTTGTAATCTATTATAATATGGCCTCATCATGTCTTATGCATTATGTGACATCTCTAGTTAATTGATGCACTCTTGTGCATGCAAGATACATTCCCTTTTCTTCTGATATGCATCCTCTAATATCCTTAATACATGTGTCAATAAATTGTAAACAATTTCTTATGTTGTCATATACCTTATGAAATAGATTTTTATTCACATTCTTGTTGATTTTTCAATGTCACTGAATCTTCAAGTGTGGTGAAGTGATCATGAAACTCCTCAATTACTTTCTCCAAGTTTTATGCCAATTTTGATCCTTCCAATTTCAAGGGTGTTAGAAAATTCTTTTGAAGCATGTCTAATACCATATCCAATATCCTTTAGTTTTTTACCAACTTTTTTGTTGACTACTTTGGTTCTTTATAAAATGCAAATGCAAATGGAGATATTTTCATAAAAAAACTCTCATCTAAGTCTTAAGTTGTCATCTTCTTGATATCTTCTTATATGTTCCTAATGTTGGAATAATTTAGAATAACTAGGGGTTAAATTAGTTATCCAAGGTTTAGATGTATAAATAAAAAATTTCATAGCTTAGTGAACCCATAAAACATTTATACCCATGCATGCATCCATAAGATTATGAAATCACTTAAAACTTGTAGGTTAGTGTCAAATCAACTTGCAAAAATATAAATATGAAACATAATAGATTCAGCAACATACTTGACAAAATGATTTACATGGAAACCCAATTTGGAAAAAACCACCAGTAACATGCTACTCTTTTTCACTCTTCTAAAGTGATGTCTTGTGAAAGGCCAACCTTGTTAAAAGTTACAATACACAGTGTTAAATATGACCTTGTTAAAGGATTTCAATCACCTGATTAGGAGTGAGCCTTATTAGAGGACTTTAGACCATTCACTTGGAATGTCACCTAGTTAAAGGATTTATAAATGACTATTAGGTCAACCTTAATCCAAAGGATTTACCTTAGACTGATACAATTGTTAGAGAGTAATAGTAAGGCTTGATAACAACTTAGAACTTTATTTGTAGATTACAGATCACTATTTAGTCCTCTATTCTACTTGGACTTCATACATTTCATCTCTAATAGCTTGTTCACCCCTCAAGAATTCATATCCTTGAGCATTCTTTCTTAACATGTCATTGTAGACTCTTCTCTTAGGTCACTTGATAAAGCAAAATTGTTGACTCCTTGTCTTCCTTAGGTTCTTTCACATGAAAACCTTACTCCATGAGTAGTCATTCTTATAAATTGGAAATTAAGATTATTTCCTGCTCATTCTCCATTGTCCAATTTAGGGTTTGGATGGATTAGGTAGGATACAATGAATCTACCCCACATTCTATATCTCTTCTAGAAACTTCTCCTTCAATCCTCTTTGAATTTGATTAAACATGGTTTACCTTGAATTTTGTGCCTCTAGCTCATCAATCTTATCTTCCATCTGGTTCACATAATTTGAGAAAACAAACTTGTCCACTCAAATCCATTGAATTCATGATCTTTTAAATAATGCAGCAGCTCGGCATTATCTAGCTTTTGATGCTCAGGACATACTGGGTTGCTTAGCATCCTCTATAAAATAACTCAACACAAACTAAAGTTTACTGGTGCTCACCATCAATTAAAATTTACTCAGCATCCATTTTTGTACTTGGCATACACTAGAATGAACTTCTACTTAGCTCCAACTGATTTTCTGCTTGGCTTGCACTAAATTTTCTTAGCACCTACTATCCACTCAGTCAAGCTTGACAAAAAAACTTTATGTAACTTGTTCTTCTAAATCTTCCTAGTGTAAGTAGCCTTTGTACCCTTAAGTAGATTTCCAATACATCATGTTATCATTGTCTTAACTAATTCTTGTACTAATTTACAAAATCATAACTCAACCTTTCCTATAGGTTCTATTATTACATCTTTTGATCAAGTCCTCTTCATCAATCAAATAACTAATAGTATTTAAATCTTATAAGTAGCTATCTTACCAAAAAATAGTAGGTTTGACATCAGTGAAAAAATAATGATTGAAGCATATTAGTCATACTTGTATTTTCTTAACAATCTCTCTTTATAATATCCCTCTCTGACTAGCTTCTTCAATCTATTCTGAACAATCTCCATCTTTGGCATTAATGGCAAACCAAATTGATTGACCAAATGGAAAACATCTTGTTCAACCAAACTGACTAGGTTAAAATATAAGACCAACAAAATACCAAAAAGAAAATAATTTCTTGTATTGAAATCTCTCCCTCTATTAGCAACTTCCATCTTTTGAATAGGTTACAAAACTCTTTCTTATAACTCCCTCTGAGTTTCTTCTTGTATCTCCCTCACTAGGTAGATATTATGATTTCTCCCTCTTTGTTCTCTTGATCAACAACTATCTCCTTCAGTAGTCTTCTCCCTCTAAGATTGGTAAATCTCTCCAATTCTCTCAGTAATTATACTAGCTTGATCAGTAATTATCCCCTTCTTTGACAAAAATGCCAAAGACTTATGCCAAAAACTTGTCATCTTAACATGTAAATATAAGTTTTTTTAATTTTTTAGTTTTCTCCCTCTATCACCTTGCTTGTGACTTATTTGAAGTTTTAGTTCTTTGATTATTTTAGGCAGCTTCTAAAATAAGACCCACTACACCAATTTGTAACATATGAAATTTAACTTTTTGATGTGAGGCACTCCTCTTGTTACTTAGATAGCTTTTCATAGGGGTATCACCCCTAGTTTACCTCTTAGATACTCATGATCATCCTTAAGTAATGCTTTTGTGAAGATATTAGCAATTTTCTCTTTAGTATTAACATATTCCATCTTCACCTCTTTATCTTGAACTAATTCTCTCAAGTAATGATACTTGATTGCAATCTACTTAGTCTTTGTGTGCATCATTGGATTATTTGATATATTGATAGCACTTGTATTATCACAATAAAGTATAATTGGTTCTATGATCTCTTCCTTCATACCTTTGAGTAGCTATTTGATCCATACAATGTTTGTACAATTTATAGTATTAGTAACATATTTAGCTTCAATAGTAGATTGTGCAGTGTAGTTTTATTTCTTGCTAGACCATGTAACTAGCGTCTTGCTTAAGAAAAATGCTCCTCTACTAGTATTATTTATGTCATCAATGTTTTCAGCTCAATCAGCATTAGTGTAGGCTCTTAATTCAAATTTCTCATTTTTCTTGTAGTTTAGACCAAACTCCTTTGTTCCTTTCAGTTATCTCATTATTCTCTTTATAGCCATTAATTGATTCTCCCTAGGATTAGTAAAGAATCTTGCAACTATCCCTACAGATAATGCAACATTAGATCTTCTATTTACTACATATTACAATTTTCCAATCATAGACCTGTACAATGTTTGATTCACCTCAACTGAATTATCATTCTTTGACAACTTGTGTCCTATCACCATATGTGTACTTATTGGTTTAGAATCATTCAATCCAAAAGAATTCAATATTTCCTTGACATACTTTAAGTGACTGATGTATATACCATATTTCATCTGACATACTTGCAAACCCACAAAAAAACTGATCTCTCCAAACATAGACATCTCAAGTTCTTGCTTCATTTGATTTGCAAAATCCTTACATACAACATCTTGACCTCCAAATATGATATCACTAAAAAAAAATTAGATAAAAAAATGCCTTTTCCTTTCTTTATCTTCATGTACAAATTGTTGTTATCATTAGGTTTTTCAAATCCAATCTTCACATTATAATAATGAAGTCTCTCATACCATGCTCTTGATGCTTGTTTCAAACCATATAGAGCTTTGTGTAGTCTACATACCATATTCTTACTGTTAACATCAAAAAATCCTTCTCATCGTTCTATATAAACTTCTTACTTTAATATGCCATTCAGAAATGCAAATTTAACAACCATTTGATAAACTTTGAAACTTTTGTATGTAGAATAAGCAAGTATAGTTCTTACTCCTTCCAACCTAGCAATAGGAGAAAATGTCTCTCCATATTCAATTCCTTCTTCTTGTGCATATCCCTTGCAGACTAAACTTTCTTTGTTCCTTGTGACTTCACCATTTTCATCTAGCATGTTTTTGAATACCCATCTAGTGCCAATCACATTTTTGTCTTTTGGTCTAGGAACTAGACTCCATGTTTTATTTATCTCTATTTGTTCAATCTCTTCTTCCATGGCTTTACTCTAGTCCACATCTTCTAAAGCATCTCTGACTAATTTGGGTTCTTTCATAATTAGCAAACATGTATCATTTATCAATCTATTTCTTGTCATTGGTCTAGCATCTTTATCTCCAATGATTTGTGTAGTAGGATGATGTCTCTTCACATATTTGGACAATATTGGTTCAGCTCTAGTTTCTTCAATTTGTCTCTCCACTTTTGAATCACTGCGTACATCTCTTCAAGTAATTCAGCATCTATTTCATGTACACTAATCTTAGAATCAGAATATACTTCAAATTCATTCTGTAACTCAGCATCTAAATGTAGCTTGGTTCCTAAATGCAACTCAACATTCATGGGATGTGACTCGGCAGTCACTAAAACTCTCTATTGGTTTGTAACTTGATTTGTAGCATCTTCTTCAATAGGCATACCTTCATAACAATATACAAATGATTTGTATTCTTTTGGTTCTTCCATAGGTTCAGCCTCATGTACTTCTATATATTCATCAAAATTCACATTTTTACTTTCCATGACTTTGTTAGTGTTAGTATTTAAACACTTGTAAGCTTTACTTCTTGTAAAATATCCTAGGAATATTCTTTCATCACTTTTTGCATCAAGTTTACCATTCCTAAACTCTTTAAGAATGTAACCCTTGCTTCCAAATACCTTAAAATATTCACATTGGGTGAGTATCCATACCATAGTTCAAAAGGTGTTGAATGAGTACCTTTCTTAACTTGTACATGGTTCAAGGTATAGACAGCTATACTTATAGCTTCTCTCTAGTATTTCAAAGCAACATTCTTCTCCATCATCAATGTTCTAGCATAGTCCATTATAGATCTATTCCTCCTTTCAGCTATTTCATTTATTGGAGGGGTTTTAGGGGTAGATTTCTATCTTTTGATTCCTCTATCATTACAAAATGTCTCAAACTCATTTGATGTGAATTCTCCTCCTCTATCAAATCTCATACACTTTAGACTTTTACCTATTTCCTTCTCAACTCTTGATAAGTACCACTTAAACATTTGGAAAGCATTAGATTTTTGTTTTAGAAACATAATTGTCATCATTCTAGAATAATCATCAACAAGCATCATAATGTACTTATCTCTTTTGTAGCTTTGCACATCAATTGGATCACACAAGTCAGTATGAACAATCTCTAGTATTGCTTTAGAGGTATAATCTTTACTCTTAAAACTTGACTTTGTCATTTTGCCTAATAGACATTGTTTGCAAATTATATTATCAAGCTTCTTCAACTTAGGAAAACCTCTAATTTTTCTCATGCTACTGATACTGACCAGGTTATCAAAATTGACATGACATAACATTTTGTGCCACAACCACACATCATAAAATTTTACAACAAGACAAGTAGCATCCTCTATGTCAAGATCAAATAGATTACCACTAGTTTGATCACCTTTTCCAATAAATTTCCGATCAATTTCATATATCTTAGCAATATTGTTTTCAAACTCAACCTTACATTCTAAATTATTCAATTGTGGCACACTCAAAAGATTGTAGTTAATGATTTGGTAATGATTATAGTTAAGTCCTTCAACATAGTAAGCATTGTGACATAAAATCTTATCTATGAGTTTGATAGAACCTTTATCTTTTATAAAACATGGTGCATCATTACCAAATCTTACACTATTTCCATCATAACAATTTAGGGTAATGAACTTACTTTTGTCTCTAGCCATGTGATGTGAGCATCCACTACCAATGATCCATCCATCATTCTTGTTCACACAAATCACAAGTGCAGTTGCCTCATCTTCATTAGATTCATCCTTTATTGCAACATACACCACTTCATCATCATGTTCATCAGAATCATCCTTTTTTTTCTTTTTAGCAATGTAGCATGACTTTTTGCCTTTGTCTCTATGTCCTTGTTGTCTTCATCTCTTCTACTCTTGTATTTGTCACCACCTCTATAATTCTTCTTCTATGGACATCTAGCAACAATATGACCAACCCCATTGCAATTGAAAAAATGCTAGATAATTTACCTTTGAACTTACCTTTACCTTTGTGAAATCTTCTTGCCAATAGTGCTTAAATTTATTCTACATCCTCTTCATTTGTATCACTATCACTAGACACATACTTTTTCTTTTTCTTCTTTTTCTTCCCTTCGGGTTCCTTTAATGATGCCTTAGCTTTAAAAGCAAGTTCAATACTTTCAAGTATGTAATTATCAAAGTTAGATAACTCAAAAGTAGTGAGTCTACCTACCAAACCTTCAAGTGATAAATCATTCCCTGGCATACATCTTAGTTCTTGAATTGCAAAAACTCTAATAGCATATACAGGTAGTAGTGTTCTCAAGACTTTACTTAGCATAGTGTCATCATCTAATTTACAAGTAGCTCCTCTTATTGCATTAACAAGTTTTTTTAGCCTTGCAACATATTGAGAAATATTTTCACCTTCTTACATTCTCATATCATCAAACTTACCTCTAAGACTTTCAGATTTGGCTCTTATGACATTTGCATCTCCTCTATAGATAGTGGTTAGAGAATCCCACATTTTCTTTGCACTATTAAGACATTTGATATCATCAAATTTAGTATATCTTTGGGTAGAAACAATCTCTAGCATTATCTAGTTATGTTCTTTCTTCTTTCTCATATCCTTAGCAATTGGGGCACCAATAGGATTAACATGCTCAGTGGTAATGGTAGATTGTGCATAATCTTCAAGTCCTCCAAGGTGTACCTTCATCAAATTTTTCCATGTAGGAAAGTTATCTCTATTGAGCTTGGGTCCTTCTCTGTTCGACATCTTGATATTTTTGCTCCTAGTACCTTCAAACTAGTCCTCTTAAGTAGATGGCTCTAATACCAATTATTATAATACTTAATAAAAATTAAGGGGAGGTGAATCAGTTATCCAAGGTCCAAATGTATAAATGAAACATTTTATAGCTTAGTAAACCCATAAAACATTTATATCCATGCATGCATCCATAGGATTATGCAATCACTTAAAACTTTTAGGTTACTATCAAATCAACTTGCAAAAATGTAAACATGAAACATAACATATTCATCAACATACTTGACACAATGATCTACATAAAAATAAAATTTGGAAAAAACCACCAGTAACATGCTACTCTTTTTCACTCTTGTGAAGTGATTCCCTATGAAAGGCCAACCCTGTTAAAGGTTATAATACACATTGTTAAATATGACCTCATTAAACAATTTCAATCACCTTGTTAGGTATGAGCCTTATTAGAGGACTTTAGTTCATTCACTTGGAATGTCACCTAGTTAAAATATTTACAAATGACTATTAGGTCAACTTTAATCCAAAGGATTTACCCTAGAGTAATACAATTGTTAGAGAGTAATAGTAAGGCTTGATCTAATAACTTACAACTTCATTTGTAGATTATAGATCACTATTTGGTCCTCCATTCTACTTGGCCTTCATACATTGTAGCTCTGATAGCTTGTTCACCCTTCAAGCATTCATATCCGTAAGCCTTATTGCTTAACATGTCATTGTGGACTCTTCTCTTAGGTCACTTGATGAAGAAATACCCTTGACTCCTTATCTTCCTTAGGTTCTTGCACATGACAACCTTGCTTCATGACCAGCCATTCTTATAAATAGGAAATTAAGATATTTTCCTAGTCATTCTTCATCATCCAATTTAGGGTTTGGATGGATTATGTAGGATATAATGAATCTACCCCACATTTCATATCTCTTCTAGAAACTTCTCCTTCGATCCTCTTTGAATTCATCTAAAAGTGGTTTACCTTGAATTTTGTGCCTCCAGCTTGTCAATCTTATCTTTCACTTGAGAGGGAAATGCATAGAAGGATTGCTTGAAAGTAAATTCTAAAAATGTAAACTAGGGTGATACACCAAATATTTAGATGAAAAGATTTCTGGTCTAACATGATGAAACACTTTAGAATAGCTAAGATGAGCACAATCTTAACCTCAAGAAACTCATACATGAATATTTCACAAGAAGGATATACTTTCAGCAAGATGCTAAAGGGAATGATAACATTCACAATTCCACAAAACTTGAAAGAAAGCACAACATCATGACTTGTAACCTAAATAAACTTTCAAGAATTTCACTTGTAGTTGGAACTGAGACAAAAACTCAAGGATTCAAGATAAATCACAAAAACCTATATCAAATCAGCAAATTAAGTAGCAAAAGACACAAGACGGGCTCTTGAATTGTTCCTTTATTTATATCTCAAAGGTCATACCACAAAAATTCATCCAAATTGATTATAAAGTAAAGAAAGTTGTAGAAACAGCATGAAGGATTCTTAAGAAATCTTGACAACACTATTTTGTACAAAGACTTCAAAATTCCAACCAACCCTTTTTCCACATCTTGGAAATCCTTAAATAGGGAAAGGTTACAACAAGATTTAGATGTGAGGGAACATGTCAAGTGTCAAAAAATTATTGGAAGAATTGGAGATATTTTAGAAATTTACATTCACATTTGCATTCTACATTATCTACATTTAGGTAAAACTAGGAAGATAATCATGAAATTCTAGGTGGTGCTTGCTACAGGAATGCCTTAACTAATTTTGTTGCTCCTATTGCCTTTAATCATCAAATACTTCAACTTCCTCTACCTTTAAACTTAATATCTATAATTTCTTTCAAAATTCTACCACTTTCTTGGTGGTCATTCCATGAAATAGATTTGATTCTAATTTTGATTATATCCTTGCTCCAACTAAAAATCCGATCTCCATTAAAATTGTACTACTCAAACCACCAACCCATTTTTATGTTTAGTGTTGACCAGCATTTTACTTTGTTCTTTTTTATATTATCATTTCTACCACCTTAAGATCAAATCTTAGCTGACTACCAAGTGGGGTCTATGTGTCATTGGTTGATAGGGTGGACTCTCCACCTTTCACATTTTCATAGCTATATTTTCATTTTGAGCAGGTTGACTCATGATGATATGATGCTACAACCTTATGACTTACCCTAGAGAAGAACCTTTCATATCATTGCAAGGAGGGGAGTATTGTCTTTATAATCTTACTATCATCATAAATTAGATCCTTTATCATAGCACCATAAGCTCTTAAAAATGGCTCCTATAACCATACAATATCCCAATTGTCGTGGCATCAGAACAAATCCTTTACCAACTTATACTTTCTCTAGTGTAGCATCTTAGCCTTCCTTTATTTTCCCTATGATCGCATGATCACAACTATTTAACCACTGGCATAGCTTTGGTAGTTAACCTTTAGACTTCTACAATGTCATGATAAAGGCTTGTATAACATCACAGATTCACTTTTCATCTCTTACAATCACTCAACAACATGGAACCTTATGATGTCAGGACCATATGATCACATGACTAGCATATCATATTATTCCTCAACCTTCTACCTTATGATCTCATGATAAACTACATATTGTAAGATCACAACCCTAATTCCTCATCATGACATCTCAGCTTCAGCATTTGGCCCTTTATAATCTCACGATCATGTCTTTGTTGTATTATCTTAACTCTTCTATTTTTTCCTTGAGCTCTGTCAATAGACTACATCATAGCATCAAGGCCTCAAAACTAGCACGTGCGCATTTTCCTTTGTTATGCTCCTGGCCCCATCTTGCTTTAGGCTTTATCACTTATGATCTTACGATCACCTCAGCCCATTGTATGGTTGTGGGTCTCCTTTTCTACTTTTATGACCTCATGATGCACTATATGTCATAACAATGCAACCTACAGACTTTTTCATGTCATCTCAACTTCCATTCTCACTACACCCAATCATACAACTAGCACAATCTTATGATGATACAATCCCATGATGAAGCATAGCATGTAATGCCCCGCCCGTAGATCCTTGGAAACAAGGATTCAAATCAAGTCAAGATTTTTTTTTTTTACAAGTATGAATGCACAAGACAACATCATATAGGGATCACAAAGATCGCAATGGAAGACTTCAACACAATCCCGGCAACCAACGACAACAACAAGATGAGGGCATAAGAAATGACCACTCATCAACAAAACACCAAGCTGGGGTAATATGCAGAATCTTGAAATTTGGCTAAGCCTGAAATCTTGAAGCCCTAAAATTTCCTAGAATCCATAACTTATCTCTGAGAGGTTTGAAACCTATCTCAAATGATTTTTCGCATATATTAAATATATACGTCAACTTATACTTAAACGATATATTTTAAACCCCGAAGGACTACAACAGAAACCCAAAAACTGGATTTCAAAAGAAACCTCCCAAATTCAAAATGCAACAACATAGGCTCGAAGAACGCCCAAAAGGGTAACCAAAACCACTCTCAAAAAGATCAGATCACAAAGAAAAGTGCCCTCTAATGGCACACGTAGGTTTTTCACAAAAACCGTGCGACACTTTTTACTAAGGGAGGGCGACACTTCTCCCTTATTGAGTGTGACACTTCTCAAGAAGGCGTGTGATACTGGAAAAGTATCGCGTGACATTTCTCATAAAGCCATGCGACACTCTTCCAGTGTCGTACGACACTTCTCCAGTAATGTGTGCGACACTTTATAGTATCATACGACATTCTTTCTATGGGCGTGTGATACTTTATCAGTGTCGCACAATGCTGAACAAATGTCGCCCATAGAAAGTAAAAACACTTCCAGAACTCAAAAACGGGGAAAAACCAACAAAAGAACCTCCACACCGGGGAGTACCGGATCCACAAAGGCTCGAGGAATGAACACTCGAGTGCAAGAAAAACACAGAATGAAGAACACCAAACCATCTAAACTACAGCAACAAAGAACACACTGAAAATAAGCATTGCAGAGAACAAAAGCAACAACGCAATGAACTAAACAACCAAACTAAGTACGCGGTTCCTCCCAACCGTCAATAGCATCATAAGACCATCGTGGGTCCTAGCCATCCCCCGCGCGTAACATCCAAAGCCACTGACCAAATTGTCAGTACTGTCGTAATAGGGACGTCACTACTAAAACATGCATAATAACAGCATAAAAAAATCTAACATGCTAGTGATAATGCATAAGATAATCCTACAGTAAACAACATCACCTATCACATGCTAAACAGTAGTAAGCAACAAATATACTACTAAAGCAAATCACATCATCTAATCATATGCTAAACATCATAATAAGGGAATGCGCCAAATAAAATAACATCATCTAAACATGATATACAAGCATCCCAATGAAAGCATAAATCACAAGAAAGCATACTCCAAAACCCAAAGTACCAAGTGAAAACATCCAGCAACAGTCGCACTAGGACAAAAGATCGTCTCTACACACCGAGCCCTAGTAGTGGCAAAGGTAGCTATGCCTCCCAACCATGTGGCACCATAGGTCCACACCCGTCATGCTGATGGAGATAATGATCCAACCACAAACACATATAAAACACAACATCCATGGCTAACACTCACGTCAAACAGTATGATGGTTGCAACCAAGAACCTAAGACAATGCAAGGAGTATAGGTCCTAGTCAGACACTCAATAGGCTACTATGTAGGGACTAACATCATGGAGAGTCGCTTGGCATCAAAAAGCCCAAGCTAGGACTTGCGCAGATTTAACATCCCTCAACGGAAAGGCTCTTGCACTCGAAACCTTTTTATTATCTTAAGTTTTATTACCAGTCACACATTATATTTAATTTTCACTTAATTAAAGCTTCCTTCACCAACCCTCTGGGCACAATGATCACCAGGCTACGAGGTAGAAGCCCCCTCCATATGCTAGCCTACCCTACCCATGCTCATCCTACGACAAGTGCCCATGGGCATGCATACTCCCATCCCAACCCCAATGATCATAACTTCCGACAAATCCACGAAAGATCGGGCCTCGCAAGTCACCCAACAAATGTACGTGTACGTACTCGTGTGTGGCGCACCACCATCACGAAGATCATAACACAAGGACAGGAATGAGAACACAATGCAAAAAAAACACCCAACTGAAAGCAACATGGGAAGGATGGATTCTACACGAATCCCAAAGCCAATAAAACCATACATCATAAAATCACTCAATCGGCCTCAATCTAAGAGTATGGATTCTACAAAAATCCCAATGATGTAACAAGACCACACATCATGAACTCACTCAACCCGCCTCAATTCGAGAGTATGGATTTTACACAAATCCTAGCGTTCACGAAACAAGAGCAAAGGTCCAACAAAAACCATAACAAGTATAAAATCACTCAACGGAACACAATGTTGGGAGTACGGATGCAACATGCATCCCAATGCAACAAAAGGTGCAATAGTGGTCTGACTGATATCCAAACGGATCATCCAGGTCCACGACCCACATTGTGCCAAGAAAATCCGAGAAAACAAGGCGACACGCAAAATGAGGTAAAAACTCCAAAAATTTGGAAAACTTCAAAATTAAAACCCATTTGGCCTTTGGGTTCAAAAACCCCAAAAATCCAAAAATAAATGGAATCGAACACCGTATGCAAAAATGGCCAGCGTAAGGGCGTAAAATTTCAAACCCTCATCCCAAAAACTAGGAAAATGCTCATACCCGCCCAACCGGGTAGAACTAACATTAAAAAATGGAGGGGAACACTAGTTCTTAGCCTCCAAACAAACGGCTACCAAAAATAGAAGCTGAAATGGAGCAGAAACAATAAAACGAGAAAGCCCTACCTCACAGCCAAAAGGGCAAAACGGGAATCTGAACCATAAAATAAATATCCTACAGAAGTAGCTGAAAATTGTGGCAATCCAAGGTTTCCCCGAGCTGGATCCAACGAGCCCAACCTCATGACGATCCCACGCCCGTAGCTTCCACAACGAACAAAACAGTAAATCCTCATGAAGAGGATTTTGGGTTTTACTCTCCAAATTTCCAATTTGAAAGTGAGAAGTGAGGAATTAAATTCCTCTTTTGATATTTATTCACTTTTCGGGTGAATAATCAATTAGGGCATTTAACCAACCAATCTAGTTAAACCCCGAATCGACCCAAAAAAAAATAGGCTATTCCTATAAATAGGAATTCATCTATGGCAAAGTTGCCAGAAATTAAAATAAAATAATTTAAAAGCCCGAAAACCCAAAAACACAAAAATCACCTAAACAACTTTCGCGACAATGCGAACCTCTAAATGCACAGACACGCTTACTGGTCTAATCACATAATGCAAATGAGTTCGGATTTAATAATCATCGAAAGGTTTAAATTAAACATTTTAATAAAGGATACATCGACCATACAAGGACGACATTGGTAAAATATGAAAGCTGAATCACTAACTCCATGTGCCACTGCCAAGGATATAATCTTGCACACTCAACAACACGATCAAGTGCAATTGCATATAATAACATAGCCGAAGCAATAAATTCATTAAATCACCTAATTTAACCATTTATTTAATTATATTAAAATAATCTATTTACGTCACTCACGTTCACATAAAGCATAACAACACAGGAATGAAGTAAATAACCATAGCATTAAATCCATCACATAACATAATCAAAGGTATGTCTAAATACCAGATAACCAGATAACATCATAAAACACACTATCATCTCAAAATGGCATCATCATGCAATATGATTAACTGAATAGCATAGTAGTCTAATATCTATGATACTAGAATCAAAGAGTAACATTTGACCCTCAGGTCATCTCAAATATAAACATAACATGAGTAAATAATATCTCTCTAATCAGAATGTAACAAGGTAAATGTTCGCAGCACATAACCCAATTATCTCACATGAACCATCCATTTAATTACTTGTGCATTTAATAATGATTGTTTACTCTACATTAAAAAGGCATTTAAAATACAAAAACAACCATAGTCATAAACATGACTAACCACTACTACAGGAACCTAGTCCAATGTAGCATGATAAAAGAACATAGTGCAATCTCTGCACACATCTCAGGGTAATCATGAAACAACCTCATGATACCACATCGATCCTGGTAACCACTAGCACAAACCTCAGTGAACCAAAAATCACATCATAATCTCAAAGATTAGTCAAAAGCATAATCAATGCAACTGATACAAACATATAAATCCAAACACCTCAATGGTGTAGACCACTCAGGGTCACAATCATGATCCCATCACAACAAAAGATCAGCAAGGTTGCATCCATCAGGATGACTGACAAAAGTCAAATGGGAGAGGCACTACATAGCATCTCATCCTTTATCATTCTACTTTGCAATCTCTTGACAAAGACATTATCATATCATCATGACCCCTTTTTGTTTACCTAACAACCTTACGACTGTCATAAGATTGTAACTCTTTTATTTTTAGCTAAAATGAGATCAAATGAATCATCATTCCTTTATCAATCAACCCTTCTTTAAAGACTAAACTTGGTCCTCCCTTGTGACCAGACAATATTAGGATGCTATGATCAATTTGCTACAAGGTTTAGTTATGATAACATGCCAATTTTGAATACCCACCTCTTCAAATGAATGGTATATCAAATGAATTTGGACTTCCTTTATTGATTCTCTTATGAAAGCCCATTTGATAGGTGATCCTACCACCTCTATTGACCCTTCACTTCTTCCTAAAGATGTGTCATGTGGTTGCTTTTGATTTTTCATTCCTCTGCTTTGGCTCCACCCTCTAATCCCAGTACATGTTGCATTTTCATTATGTCACTATAGCTAAAAATCCTGTAGCTTCTCAAAGTTACATAACGACATTTGTTAATCTTCTTCAATCTAATGACTGAAAGAAAACTTCAATTTATCATCCTTTTCAGTGCATTGACCAATCAATACCTTTCCTTTTGCCAACTCATTCTACCTTTTGAAACCTTTTCATGTTTGTGACCCAAGGCTAGATCAGGCTATGACCACTTGCAACCATGCAAACATGAAGGAAATCACAAGATCATGACTTGAACTTTTAACAAAGCTTATGTTGGAAATATTCAAGATATGATAAATTAGTAACTCTAAAATTCTTCTTTTTAAATTCACCATAAATCCATCTATGCTACTACATACATTAGTACTGAAAGATAAAACATTCATCACACAAAAGAACACAATGTTTTGGTGACCTAGAAACTTTTTGAATAGAAATTAAAACTAGGGTGGGGATGGTACCCACAAAACTTCACTACTATAGCACAAAGTTGTCCTGTTAAGGCTTACATTGACCACTTCTAGTGATCTGCCCTATTAGGAGCACAAAGGACTGCTAGGTCCATCTTGTTAGAGGATTTAAAAACATGCAATGAATTATGCACTCGATTAAGAGATTTATACAAAGACTATTAAGTCTACCTTGTTAAAAGATTTAGAAATTGATTCACCTATCAAGATGAAGTAGTGGTGTATACACTAATCTAATATGCTAGAAATACTAATTCAATGAAAGCATTTACACATTAAACTAACATAACATATAAGAGAGACAAAGAGAAGACAAACTCAAATGAGAATGTGAGTCATGGATAGGCTCTCTCAATGAGATTGTTCCCTTGTTTTTGGGATGTGTCTATTTATGGATATGGGGATGTATGCTCAAGTGCTCAAAATGGATTCAATGGAGATGGGTAATGGAAAATTGGTAGCTTTGTAAGCTCTCAATTTGTCATTATAAGGGTATGGATATGAATTTTGGCTCTCAAAAGGGCATAATAACTTTACTCAAATGGTTGTGATTGAAATGGCTTGGGAGGGGATTCAATTTATAGGCTAAGGGCTTGAGGGATGGAGGGCTAAGATTCAAGGAGAGATTAACGCTTAAGGAGGGCTAGGATGCACTCAAAGGAGATCACATAGATTTTGCTTGTTTAGCACCAATGGGAAGGTGACACTTGTCACAGGGAGGATGAGTGTGAGAGGGTAGGGTAAAGGGTTGGTTAAAGGCATGATGAGTGGGGTTGATTATGTAAGAGAGATGTAAGAGGAATGAGTGTGGAAGAGGGAAGAGTGTGGAAGATGGATGTAAGAGTCATGAGTGGGCTTGTAAGAGTCTTTTATGATTTGTAAGAGCACTCATGACTTGGTGGTTGGGATTTTTGAGGGGAGATTTTGGTTTGATTTAGGAAAGTCTTAAACTTGCTTAGGGAATGTGACAACATTAGAGGGTGGATTAGGCTTGGGTTTAGGATTAGATTATGGATGTTAGAGATGTGAAAGTGGATGGCATTAATGAGGGTGGGTGAGTTAGTGGCTAAGCTTGCTTAGTATGGGCAGATGGGGTGGATTAGGCTAAATGGAGGATTAGGGATTTATTAGTTTTGAGGGTTTTATTTATCAAATAGATTTATTTAATAAATGGGGATTTTTGGAATTAGATAGGAGAAAAGGATTTAATTGATAAATGATAGGTTATTTGATTTATCAATTAGAATTATAGATGATTAATTAAATTAATCAACTAGGGGATGACAAAGGATTAATTAAATAAGAATTTAATTAATGATGCCTTTAGAGATAACTAAATAGGATTGCTAAAGCGGTGTAATCAAATTTAGGTGTCTACATTTTGCCCCTCTTTGACATAGTGTTGAGACAACACTATTTCAAGGAAGTTCGAGTGAAGACGACATGAGGAAGATGTTTTAGAAACAAGGTTGCCCTAGTCTCAGATAAGAAGAGGAGAGACTAGACTTAGATGATGCCCCCTCAAGAAGGCGGCGAAGAGAGAAAAGAGGCTCGACGGCTTCTTGAAAAGTACAAGAAATTGAGATGAGCAGAGACACAGATTGGCAAAGAGGAGGGGCTGAATTAGCTCAAACTCTCACTATGGGAGAATGATAAAGGGGAATTAGAGGCACAATAGTAAAGCAAGCTTAAGACTTTCCAGGATTGGGGGGAGGATGGAGGAGCGGAGTGCTATAAAAGGAATCCATGGTAGGGAGATGGATGATGGAATGATAAAGCTGATGCAACAGGATTTCAAAGAGTCGGATTGGCGAAAGATGGGTTTCGGAGATCCCTAGGGCTAGGATTGTGGATCTTGAAAGATGAGGCTTGGTGAATTAATTTGATTGGTGGATCCCTAAGACTAGGATTGTGGATCCCTAAAGCTAAGCGTGAGGAGTGATTCAAAGAGATATTGATGCATAAGCTGGGGGAGGAGTGATAGATGTTGGAGATGGATGGGGGATAATGGAGATGAAGGGAATCCATTGAAGCTTTTTGAACAAGGGGATACTTCAAAGAGAAGTACCACCATGTAGTTGAGCACTAGATTTTCTATAGGACTGTTGGTTAATTACCAAGGTTACCAAGAACATCAAGGCCTTTTCACCAACCGTCCAGAGGACTGACAAACTGACTCAAAAAAAATATGCAAGGGTTGCTCCAGCATCACACCATGAGTCCAAGAGGAAGCAGTGTGGAACCGACATTGGGTAAACCACAAGCAGAAAAGAAAAACAAATGAAAAACTTGATCAAGACCTTACGCTCTGATTGTCCCATTCGTAGCATACCATGATATGGAAGATCATGGCAACCTTGAGGAGGGAACAAGGAGATTGTTCGGAAAAGATATTTTCAAGACCCAAGAGGGAAGATCCCAAATCAAAAGAAAGAAAAAATCCAAAAGAGAACTGTTTGCCAACGAGATGGGTAGGATGAGGTACTAATGGACCAAGATCAGACATGAGGAAAGCTATATCCTGCAAGGACCTATCAGAGAGTACCTAAGATGGTGGATTTGGAAGAGTGATGCATCTGGCAAGCTAAACTAAGAAGGATAACACTTTGGTGATAGGAAATCTAGCTAAAGGATGCATTGGAATAGCTAACCAAGGTGTCCAATGTGTGCAAGATGTTGACCAAGGATGAACTGACACAAAAGTTGGATAGATACAATGGTACTAAGATAAAGAGGATGTACAAGCTGATGGACCAACATATGTTACAAATGTACAAGGTTGTTCATGTTTTGATTTTGTGAGATGGAAATTTTCGTGAAGGGTGGGATGTCTATAATGGTTGATAGGCGGATAGGTAGATGGTTTGTGAAAAGCTTAAGGAAAATGTGATTCTTTGTGTGCATGTGATAGGATACAAGATTTGGCATATAATACAAGCTAGAATATGGTACAAGCTTTGGACAAGATTTTGGATATACAGGCTATGATACAAGGGATGATACAAGATTTACAAGCTTAGGTACAAGATTTACAAGCTGTACAGGAGGTATTCACAAGCTTCATTAGATTTTGGATATTTGGTTGGAACACCAAGGGAACAACCAGGTATTTTATGGGATGGTGGGTGTATGGATGAGGGATAGGATAGTGATAGATAATGGATTAGTCTTAGTACACAAGGCACTTGAATTACCAGGTTTTCACCAAGGTACCTATCCAAGGTGCTTGAATTGCCAAGTTTTCACCATTGGACACTTACTTCTCTTTACTATTTTTTTTTTGTATTTTTCAAAAGCTGGGTATACCAAGGATCTTTAAGCATAGAACTTCTTGAGATGAATGATGTTAGTAGAATCATTCAAGATTTCTCCTTCTGGTGTAGATAGTTGATAGGCTTTGGAGCCAAAGGATGCAGTGACAACATAAGGACCAAGCCAGGTAGGTTCAAACTTGCCTTTCTTTTCTCGATCTGCTTGGACTTTCATGTTTTCTTTGAGGACCATCTCACCTAGTTGAAAGTGTCATGGGAGCACCTTCTTGTTGAAATTCCTTTTGAGATGAGTTTGATAGACTATGAGATGATCATAAGCTTGTTGTCACTTCTCGTCTAAGAGATCTAGCTGGGTGAGCCAAGCTACTCTATATTCTTCATTTGATATTTGCCCTCACAAAGATATGTGCAATGATGGAAGTTCAACCTCTATGGGTAGTACCACTTCGACACCATAGACTAAGGAGTATGGAGTTGTTCTTGTGGATGTATGGAAGAAAGTTCGATAGGCTCATAGGGCTGGATTTATTTGTAGGTGTCAATCATGGCCAAAATCATTGACAACTTTCTTTAGGATTTTGAGGAGGGTTTTTTTAGTTGCCTCTACCTGGTCGTTACCTTGTGGGAAGTATGGGCTAGAAAAGTGGTGATGGATGTGGAGGGAAGTGCATAATTCTTCCATGTTGAGATTTTCAAAGTTACCTCCGTGGTCGGTGAAGATGGTGGGTGGGATGCCGAAGCGGCAAACAATGTGGTACAAGATGAACTTGGAGACCTGAACTCCTATAGCTAAGACTAGAGGGACTACTTCCACCCACTTAGTGAAATAGTCTATAGCTGTTATTATCCATTTATGCCCATCAAATGAGAGAGGTGTGATAGTTCCAACTAGATCAAGGCCCCAACAAGCGAAAGGCCAAGGTGGTGCAATAGGATGTAAATCCTATGTTAGAGCGTACACAAGATTTGCATGCTGCTGACATGGGAGACACTTTCTAAAAAATTCATAGGAGTCTTCTTCAATGGTAGGCCAATAGTAGCCTACTCTAAGGATTTGTCATGCTAGGACAGTACCACTCGTGTGGGCATCGCATAGTTCAGAATGTACTTTGTTTAACGCCATCGCGGCCTCATTTTCATCTAAACATCAAGAGAGGGTATCGTGATAAACCCCAACGATATAGGGTATTGGCTATGATGACATAGCAGGATGATTTTCAGATAAGGTTCTGGCGTTGGGTGCATGTGAGGTGAGGGGATATGATACCATCTTGTAAGTAAGCGTAAATCTCATGGTACCAAGGGAATTGTGGACCAACCAACATGCAAACATGGTTTGAGTCATAGTTTGCATAAGCAGGTGTGAGGAGCTACTCGACTAAAAACTCATACTATGTAGTTTCTTGGGGAATTTCCAAGAGCAAGCCGATAGTAGCCATAGCGTCTCCTACTTTGTTCTTCGTTTGATGCACTTGTGTGAACTGAAGCTTTGTAAAATGCTGGGTCAGCTAATCAACTAGCTCTTTGTAGGGTAATAGCTTTTCATCTTTGGTTTGATATTCATTTAAGACTTGTTTGATGATAAGCTGGGAATCACCAAAGATTTGTAACTCAGTGATGTTCCATTCGGCTGCTATCTTTAATCCTACTATGAGAGCCTCATATTCTGCTATATTTTTGGTACTAGGGAGTTGTAGCTTGAAGGCTTTAGGAATGTAATCTCCTTGAGGTGTGACCAACAATATTCCTACCCCTAATCCATGAGATGCGTATGAACCAGCAAAATAAAGCTTCCATGGGGGTTGTTCTTCAATTAGGCAGATATGCTCATCTGGGAATTTTGTGATCAAAGGATATGCATCTATTAGAGGTGCATTAGCTAGGTGATCTACTATAGCTTTCCCTTTGAGTGCCTTTCTATCCACATAATGGATGTCAAATTCGCTAAGGAGCATAACCCATTTGGCCAAACAGCTTGTAAGTGCTATTCTAGAGAGCATATACTTGAGAGGGTCAATCTTGGATACTAGTTGGATGGTATGACTTAGCATGTAGTGGCGAAGCTTTTGAGTTTAGAAAAAAACTGCCAAACAAGCTTTTTCCATAGGATTATAATTGAGTTCATAACCAACTAGGGTTCTACTGATATAATAGATAGCTCTTTCTCTGCTATAGTCATCAAGTTGTGCTAGAAGTGCCCCTAGAGCAGTAGGCATTGCTAATATGTTCAAAATTAGGGGATGACCAAGAACTGGTGGAACAAAGATAGGGGGATTGGTGAGATACTGCTTGAGCTTATCAAAGCTGCACTGACATAAAGGATCCCACTTGAAGTTCTCATCCTTCTTCAATAAATGTGAAAATGGTGTACACTTATCTGCAAGCTAGGAGATGAAGCGTCGAACAAATTGAAGCTTTCCTTGAAGAGAGTGAAGCTGTCACAGTGTTTGGGGAGGAGGCATGTCTAAGATAGCCTTGACCTTTTTGGGGTCAATCTCTATACCTCATTTAGAAACTATGAAGCCTAGAAGTTTGCCAGATGTGACCCCAAAGACACACTTATTGGGATTTAGCATGAGATGATATTTGGCTAACCTATCAAAGACTTTCTCCAGGTCAGCAAGATGATCCATGAAGGTATGAGATTTGACCAAGATATCATCCACATAATCCTCCAAAATGCTATGGATGAGATCATGAAAAATGGCTGTCATAGCTCTTTGATAAGTAGCCCTAACATTTTTTAGGCCAAAAGGCATGATGTTGTAACAAAAGGTTCCCCAAGGGGTAGTGAATGTTTTCTTATGCTGATCCTCTTCTGTAATCTTGATTTGATTATACTCAAAAAATCCATCCATGAGGGACAAAATTTCATGTCCAGCTGTAAGGTCTACAATCATATCTATGTTGGGCAAGGGAAAATCATCTTTTGGACAAGCTTTGTTAAGATCTCTGAAATCAGTGTAGATTCTGATGTCATCAAAAGGTTTAGTGACGGGGACCATGTTGGAGATCCACTCTGAGTAGTCGATAGGTCGGATAACCTTAGCAGATAACATTCTTTCTAATTCAGCTTTGACCAGTAATGCCACCTTGGGGTGCATTTTTCTAAGCTTTTGTCTGATGGGCTTGATCTTTGGATCGACTGCAAGATGATGGACTACAAGCTTTGGATCAAGTCCTGGCATGTCCTGATATGACCATGCAAATCGGCCAATGTTCTCTCGTAATACCTCAAAGAGGAGATCAGCTTGGTCTTGTGATAGGGATGCAGCAATGTGAACAAGTCTGGGGATCTCTGAAGAATTGATGTTGACTTCTCTAGTATCCTCTATTAGAATAGATGACACCTCTGGTCGATTATCTCTAGGAGGCAATATTAAATCCTCATGTTCTTCTTGTGACTCTAGATTTTCTTGCTGAGGGGCTCTCTTCGTTGCCTTAGCTAGTCTCGGATTCACCTTAGTTCCAGTTTTGGGTGTATTAGAACTAGGTTGGGGATTTTCTCCAAAATACCCCTTGGGATCTAGCTTATAGATATAGGAAGAATCTAGCTTTGTCTGCTTATGAGGTGTTTCAGCTCCCATGAATCTTAGAAGTGCTTCCTCTAATGCAAACTCATCAATGTGTATGACACTTGGTTGGTTCCAATCTATTAGTTGTGGGTGAGCGAGTGGTAGGTCAATGAGATGGATGGATAGTTCTCAGAGAATAGAGTATCCTAGGAAGATTTGGCCTAGGATATCATCGTAGGCTCTCTTTTCAACTTTCTCAAGAATGTCTTCAATTTTGACAAGGTCGAGGTGGATGTTCAAAAAAGCATGACCGTTCTCATTGGTGCCCCCAATTGTGGGTATGCCAAAGCCAAGACCTGACTTCATTTCCCCCTTATGTGCTTCGATGGGACATTGCATGCCCCTTTCTTCTAGTCCTAGACCACCTCCTTGATAGTTCCATTTTTCAGTGATGAGCTTATGTTCTTGGGGATACTTCTGGCTGAAGTGATCAAGGCGTTCTTAATTTCTTGGAGTGCATCCTTATGTAACCAATTGTTGATATCTAGACTGAGCTCTTAATGAAGAGGGGTTTTTGAGGATACAAAGGTGGTTGGGCCAAACTGTTTGTATCGAGGAGGTGGAATCTCCTTAGCTTTGTGATATGTCAGCTATCCATGGGTGTGTGGATCGAGTGGGATTGCTCTGATAGTAAATGCATCTAATAGACTATACTCTCCATAGCCTTTGTGGTTGATCTTTATGGCAGATAGGGTGGAGGCGAGGATGGTTTCTGCGTCATTACAAGTGTGGGATGAGTTGGTGGTGGCTGTGTTGATGTCTATTCTAGGGCAATGGTTTGTATATGAGGCTTCAACCATATTGCAATAAGAAAAGGGTTCTTGATTGGCATGGATGGTTACCTCAGTGCCCTAATGCAGAAATTTGATGCACTGATGGTAGGTGGATGGAATGGCCTTCATAGCATGAATCCATGGGCGACCGAGGAGGATGTTAAATGGTAGGTTTAGATCAACAACATGGTAAACTGTCTCTTGGATGACTAGCCCAACCTTGATTGGCAGCAAAATAGTTCCTTCTGTGGTTCTTTCCAAGTTGTCATAAGCTTTGATGGTGATAACCTCACTGATGATATCTACCTCAGTATACCCAGCTTGTTTTATAAATTTTAGGGTGCAAATGTTCAAGGCTGATCCATTATCTATCATTACTCTTTTCATAGAAAAATTGGATACCATGATGGCTATGCGAAGTGGAAGGGTATGATCTGGCTCTAATGCGGGTATGTTGGTGGGTTTGAATGATAGGGCACATGAGGAGGATAGGTGTTCGATGAGATTATGAAAGTCAATAGCATTGATATCTAAAGGGACATGAGATTCTATGAGAGCATTGTCAAGGATGCTTTTGTACATAGGACTAGTGCAAAGAAGGTCTAAAATGGAGATTTAGGCTAGCATGTTCCCAAGGTGTTCCAAGATATTGTACTGGCTTTTTGACGGAGCTAAGGGTGCTGATGAAACTGGTGGATCTGTGATGTTAAATCGTCCTCTTCGAGTGGTGACTGCACACTCATTGTTTGGTCCTCGGATATTGATAACATTGACAGAAGGCTCTTTCTTGGATATACAACCTATAAGGCTGCCATAGTCTATATAGGATGAAGTGTGATCCTTGTTCTTCCCATGCTATTGGTTTGGCTGGTGGTTATTGGTGTTGTTGTTGTTTTGGATATGTGCTTTTCTAGGGTTTTGGTTTTTGTGTGGAGGAAAAGCATTTTGATAGATATGTAAGCCTTCATTGGGAGAGGTTTGTGCTCCAACTGTGATTTCTTTCTGATCAATGAGGTCCTGCACATAATCTTTTAGTTTCATGCATCTGAGGGTGGTGTGACCTTTTACCCTATGAAATTTGTAGTACTCATTGTCTTTGTACCATGCAGCTTTGGATTGGCTTGGGTCAATTTTTTGGATAGGAGGAAATTGGATGAGGTTTTCCTTGACTAATTTCTCAAAAATGACATCCAATGGCTCACCAAGGGGTGTATAGTTTCTAGGTGCAGGTTGGAATCTAGGCTTTTTCCCTGCAGCTAAATTGATGGTATTAGCTTGATTGCTAGATCCTTGGAAGTTGGTTCTTGGATTGTGGTTTTGATAGCTTTGGTTACTCTACTGTTGGTAGTTGATAGCTTGTTGATTTTTTTTTTGATATGGTGGGTTGGACTAATTTTGAGAAGGACCAACAACATTCACATGTCTAGTATCAGTAACCTCATCTATTGCAACATGCTTGTTTTTGTTCCAATACCTAGACTTTTCATTAGAATGTGATTGATTTTGGTTGGTGTCCTTGTAAATCTTGGCCACACCATCTTTGATGAGTCCTTGCTCAAGGATCATTCCTTTCTCTTTGATATCCTTATAGGTCTGCAAATAGTTCATGGTCATGTGGTAAGCCAAGCTGGGATGGGCATTATCAATAAACATTTTCACCACATGGCATTCTGGCAAGGTGCAGGATATGCGGGTGGTAAGGGTTTGCCATCTTTTTAGTTATTCGGCAAGGCTTTCTCCACCTTTTTTCTTAGTGTGGACGAGATCAACTATTGATAGCTCTGTTTCAACAAGATGGGCATATTGGGCTATAAATGCCTCAAACAATTCAGCAAAGTTTTTAATTGTTCCATAGGGGATTTTGTAAAACCATTCAAGAGCTGGTCCAGCCAAGCTTTTGGGAAAAAGGTGCAAGAGGAAGACATCATTGTATGTCACCTCTTGGCAGTGCATGTAAAATTCTTTGATATGTGTGACAGGGTCTCCTTTTCCTCTGAATTTGTCAAATTTGGGTACCTCAAAGTGTTTGGGAAATGGTGTCATGGTAATGGCTCTGTCAAATGGGTAAGGACACACATTCTCAAATTTGAAAGTTTTTGGGTCATTTCCTTCTTGGATGCTCTTCAAAGCTGTCTTCATGGCTTCCCATTCTGAATTGATAGGTGATGGCTGGTGTGTCCCCAATGTAGGAGTGCTCTAAGGTAGGTATGTGCTAGATGTGGCCACTGAATATGGATGGTTGTGAGGGATTTTCTGATAGGGAAAGTACATTGCTTGGGCAGCTGCATGGTGGATGACGGGGTGCTGAGGTGGAGGTGGCACATATTGCTACATGTGTTGCAAGGCTTGCTACTGATATGGGGTTTGAGGTTGGGATTGAGGAACATAAGCTGGCTATGGGATAAATGGATTGCTTTGTGGAGGTAAGGTATAAGATGGTTTTGAGGCTTGGGGAAAGGATTGAGGGGCTTGTGGGGTTTGACCAAAGTATGTGGGTTGTGCCCCTAATTGGGATGGTATCTGCAAATAATTGGTAGTTGGCTCGATTGGTGGATTTCCTCCTAGAAGTGGCATTGAAAAGTAGTTGGTAATAGGAGGTAATGGATTAGTTGGTGGTGGAGGTGGTGGGAATTGAAAGCTTGGGAATGGAACTGATGGGGTTTGATAGCTTTATGGCTGAATTTGGAAGCTTGGTAGAGTGGTGGTGGGAGCTGGGGTCACTTGGGAGCTTGGCATAAAATTGGTAGTAGCTTGTGGGATTTGATAGCTTTGTGGAGTGGAGGTAGTAGCTTGTGGATTTGTGGCTGATGGTACTGATCTCCCAAGACCTAGTGGAAATGATGGAATTGTGCTGTAAGCTAAGGTAAATAGGTTGGGGGTGATGAAATGTTGATTACTTTGCCCCATAGGTGCCATTCCTATTGTATATTACTGAGGTTGGCCAAAGATGCTAGCGCTAATTTGGGAGATGGGTGGATTTGGAAGGCTAGGTTGGAGAGCAGCAGCAGCAATAGTGAAGGGAGTGAATGGTGAGGTGTTTTGGGCAAAGATAGTTTGGAGTGGAGAGGTATGAACCAAGGATGGAGTGGTGGTAGCTGGGTTGGCTTGCAGCATTTAGATTTCAACTTGGGTGGATGATGGTATGTTTGGGTCTGTTGGATCATATGGATTGGCTGGAGGCTCTTCTTTTGGCACATATTAAGGATAATTTGAATCATAAGAGCCTATGGCTGGTGGCATCTTCCCAAACAATGGGAGAGATGGATCTGATAATGGAAGATGTCTTCCAAAGTCGAAGGCTCCTATATTGTCCCTTCGAAAGTTAGCCATGATTGTTTCTTTGTTCTTGTCTATAATGGTATTCATCAATACTGCATTTTCTCGTTGGTTCATAAAAGTTTCAATGTCAGTAGGTGATGGTATAGCATTCTCTAGGTTGGAGGATGGTTGAGTGCTCAAGGGGAGCGATGATGTTTGATCCAAATGATAGGGCTCCATTGTTTCCTTCTTCTTCTTGGCTAAGCGAGTGACGGGTGGCATGAAAAATGCTCCTAGGGATGAGATGCAACAATGCTGGTGGATGCAAAGGGGGAAGGCTTTTTTATGCAGATGATTTCCTAGGTTGAGGCAAAGCTATATGACAAAGCTTAAGGAGGATTGGGTTGGGGATTCTAACTTCAAAGATATGTTGCCAAAGCATGAAAGGTCAACTTTCCTATGTGCAAGCTTGGTGGTGATTGTGTCAACTTAAGGATAGACTAATGATCCTTTAGGAAGAACACGAGATTAACCACTTGTGGATCCCAACCTTTAGCTCAAGGTGATGAGGGATGACAAGTGACAAAGCTAGATTACCCTAGACAAAGCTCTATCAAAGGGATAACCTTGGTGAGATTGGTGGATTTGGAAGATTTTAGGAATGGAAAACTTTTGGCAAGGTGACAACAATTTTGAAAGCTTGGATGCGAAGTTTTTGGATTGTCAGCTAGATGGTTTGGTTCTAAATCAGATGGATGAGCTAATAATGCTTAAGGGGATAACCTAAGATGGTTGGCTTTTCTATAAAGATGACTCTAAAGTGAAGCTTATCCAAGAAGATGTGGAGAAACAAGGGTGTCTAATCATAGAAATCATGCCTAGTTGGTAAGGTATAAGCAGGATTAACTCCTAGATGTTGGCTAAATTCGATGGTGCGCTCTAACTAGGCCTCTTGAAGTGCTTCATCGATAGCTTTGTCCTCTGCTTTGTGGAGTTTGGCAATTCGCAGGCTTGGTGTTATTTCTTTTCTCTTGGCTGAAAGTTCTTGGTATGCCAGAGATGGCTTGAGTTTGACTTTGTGAAACTTCTTTTTGGGTTTGGGTTGTTCCAACATAAATTCTTGAATCTGCTTGGCTTTGAGAGATTCTGGTTGTTTTGCTTCAACTTGTTCAACTTCTAAAATAGGCAGTGACTATGCTAGGTGTGCCCTAAGCTAGGATTGACCAAGTTTGGCAAACATTCATTCAACAAGTAAAATAAAATCAAGCAATAGATAGGAACACCCAGATAGAAGTTTGTGGTTCTCAGAATGTGATACTTATGCTGAGGAGTGTGTATGTTCTACAAATGTTTTGATCAATCACTTCAAACACATTAACATCCTAGATGGTTTTCTGCAAGGCTGGTAGTTGGTTTAGCTAGGGATTCCTCGGTATACCCAAGGTATGTGAGGCCCAAATCTATAGATGAGACCAAAAAGATGTCACACAGCCAAGAGGAGCGGTAGCCCACTTCTCCTCTTTCACTTCTCAAGGGTATAAAGTTCCTTGAGGCTTAGCCCGAGTGACAAAATCTTGATCCCAAGAGAGGCGTCTTTTGATTCACCTCCCGATTCTTATACTCCATCGAAACGCCGAAGTTGAGGTCATCCCAAGGGGTGATGAAATCCCCAAGTAGGCCTCCAAAAAATTTAAACAAGATTTTGGATCCTAATCTTATGCACCCAAGATGGCCTCGAAAGACAAGGGGAGAGAAGACTTGGATGATCTTGGGCTAAAAGACATAATTCTTTTCTAACTGACGCTTATGTTTTCTGATCTAGACTTTGCAAGCACCCATGTTTAAGATGCAAATGTTCAATTCCAACTTGAAATGCACCAACAAAAGTAAAATTGATCGAAGAATGCAAGCAAGAAGAAGAGTTAGGGTCAACAAAAAGAAAACTCGTGCGCTCGAAGGCCCTCCACGTCAAGTTCTGATTGATTTTCCTTAGGCATTCAAGATTGAGTGTGAGTTTATTTTAAGCCCAAAACAAAGATGTGTGAAACTCGATTTCAAGCGTGTGCCTGAAGGCCCTCCACGTCAATAGTTGTTCAATTTTAAAATCCAAGTTTTGAAATGTGATCGATTTAGTCTAGAGTTTTAATCATTTAAGAATTTTGATAAAGTTAAAGCAAACGTTCAAAGACTAAGTGAGTGAGTTAGATTGTGAAACATTTAACACCTTTTTCAAGTAGACCCATCATCATAAATGGCGTTGAGATTGCAACCAATGGTTGAATTGATGGGTGATTAGAAAAGAGATGAGTCTAAGGAACTACTAAAATTTGATTTTTGCAAATTTGTGTTTAACTTAACAAAGTTTCTTAATTGTCGAAAAATTAAACTTTGCCTAAATTGCATGTGAAAAAGAGATTTGTTTTGTTCAATTTTAAAAGCTCCAAATGAAGTGTTTGATTGTTTGTTTTTTGGTATTTTTAAATATACAGGTTCATTTGTTAGAGTTTTGAAAACATGCAAAGACAATGACTTGGACAAGAGAGCCAAAAAGTAGGCAATAAATTTGGGAAAATAATACAATAGGCAGAGACGCCAATATGCAAAGATGTTGATCTATGCAGATGTCAAAATTTGTAGACGATAGTTTGATGAAGAAGGCAGCTGACAGCATCAGAGATTATAGTTGATGAATTGCAGTGGCGGAGATGACAGTTTGACTGCTGGTGCGGTAGAGATGACAGTTTGACTACTGGTGGCGGCAGAGATGACAGTTTGAGCTTTGGAGGTGACGCAGACGATAGAAGCCAAGCGAAGACGCTAAAACTCGTAGATGTTGATCTGCGCAGACGTCAAAATTCACAAACGCCAGTTCATGTTTCAAAGCATACTACCAAAAAATAGGCAAAGATGTTGAAACTTGTAGATGACATTTTGAGTGGGCGAAGACAATAGTTGAGCTTTTGCGGACGACGTTCTCCAGATGACAGGCAGAGACGCCAATCTGCGGAGATGACATTGCATGAAATGAACCGATGGGCGTGGGTTTTTTTTTTTTTTTAATTATTTTCTTAGTTATTTTTGAATTTTAAAGGGTATGTCTTTCTCTCTAGTGTGTCCTTCAACCTGCAAAAATAAGCAAAAACACCTTGCACCAACTCAAACAACAACAAACCATTAGATTATTAGTTTGTAAAAGCAAATTGTATATTGAAATGGATAAAAAAATGACTCATAGCGGAGTCCCACCGAGCATGCCAAAATTTATACACTAATCTAATATACTAGAAATACTAATTCAATGAAAGCATTTACACATTAAACTAACATAACATATAAGAGAGACAAAGAAAAGACAAACTCAAATGAGAATGTGAGTCATGGATAGGCTCTCTCAATGAGATTGTTCCCTTGTTTTTGGGATGTGTCTATTTATGGATATGGGGATGTATGCTCAAGTGCTCAAAATGGCTTCAATGGAGATGGGTAATGGAAAATTGGTAGCTTTGTGAGCTCTCAATTTGGCATTATAAGGGTATGGATATGGATTTTGGCTCTCAAAAGGGCATGACAACTTTACTCAAATGGTTTTGATTGAAATGGCTTGGGAGGGGATTCAATTTATAGGCTAAGGGCTTGAGGGATGGAGGGCTAAGATGCAAGGAGAGATGAAGGCTTAAGGAGGGCTAGGATGCACTCAAAGGAGAGCACATGGATTATGCTTGTTTAGCACCAATGGGAAGGTGACACTTGTTACAAGGAGGATGAGTGTAAGAGGGTAGGGTAAAGGGTTGGTTAAAGGCATGATGAGTGGGGTTGAGTATGTAAGAGAGATGTAAGAGGAATGAGTGTGGAAGAGGGAAGAGTGTGGAAGATGGATGTAAGAGTCATGAGTGGGCTTGTAAGAGTCTTTTATGATTTGTAAGAGCACTCATGACTTGGTGGTTGGGATTTTTGAGGGGAGATTTTGGTTTGCTTTAGGAAAGTCTTAAACTTGCTTAGGGAATGTGACAACATTAGGGAGTGGATTAGGCTTGGGTTTAGGATTAGATTATGGATGTTAGAGATGTGCAAGTAGATGGCATTAATGAGGGTGGGTGAGTTAGTGGCTAAGCTTGGTTAGTATGGGCAAATGGGGTGGATTAGGCTAAATGGAGGATTAGGGATTTATTAGTTTTGAGGGTTTTATTTATCAAATAAATTTATTTAATAAATGGGGATTTTTGGAATTAGATAGGAGAAAAGGATTTAATTGATAAATGATAGGTTATTTGATTTATCAATTAGGACTATAGATGATTAATTAAATTAATCAGCTAGGGGATGACAAAGGATTAATTAAATAAGAATTTAATTAATGATGCCTTTAGAGATAACTAAATAGGATTACTAAAGTAGTGTAATCAAATTTAGGTTTCTACAAGTGGATCTACTCACAACTAATTGCTGATAAGATCCTTTATGCACTTATCACCTTATGTGATAGATATGACTTTTCTACTTCTGTATTGACCTTGCTATATTCCTTAAACTACTGTTGATAATCCTTTGTATACACTTCTCAAAAATACTTCATATTACTTCTCTATATCGATATCTTACATTACATCTTACATATATACCTTTAAAATTTACAAAACTACAAGGTCAGCCAAAATACAGGTGAACAACACATTACAAAGTCATCCCAATAGTGAATAACACGGGTTCACTGAACTAACTCAATGACCTTCTGATACTTGATGTCAACTACATTACACAGCATCATCATGCACTTGGTAGAAGTGAAGGCTTATTCCATACTAATCACTCGATGTAGTTCTAAACTCGGTGACCACTGGTGACTTGGTAGATGTAGTGTCACTCGGTAGATACTACACGTTGATTTTCCTTGCTTCACTCAGTAAACACTACTTCTTCAAATGCTCAGTTTACACTAAATTTCCATGACAAAAACTTACTACTCGGTAGACACTGTGAAGCTCAGTAGACACTGCTAGTCTTTGTATTTCCTATATTCACTCAGTAGCCACTATTCTATTTGGTGTAAATTGTTGAACACTTTGAAGCTTGGTTAACACTAGAATGCCCATTGAGTGTAGGAAACTAAGTGCTGAACTTGGTAGCAATACTAATATAGATAAGTGTTGTCACTAATGGCAATACTAACTTAATGCCAACAATCTCCCCCTTTGACATTAGTGACAAAACACTTATAAGCCAAAACATATGTACATAATCTGACTCACTAAATTTTGGTTTTACAAAATTGATCTTTGTAAAGTTGTTGCATATACATTCCTACATATATCTCCTTGATGACACATAATGTATATACAAAGATACTTATGTACATAGCTATAAACATATACATGCTAACTCTATTGAGTGCAATCTCTCCCTTTCACTTATACTAAAATCTCTTTTTCTATACAATGTTTCTCCTTTTGCTTATATTGATATCTCTCCCCCTTTTTGATAGTAATGCCAAAGGGCTACATATACTATGTAGATAGTTACACCAAAATGAGATAGAAATTCTTGATGTACCTTGAGAATAAGGGTGAATGATTTATCCCAATTCTCTTGCAAAATTTTGCAAGTGGAGAGGGGAATCTGAACTTCTGCTAATAAATTGATCATGTGATCAGCCACTGAGAAGTTCTGATCCTAGACCAATGTTTTGCAATGAGCAATATGTTTCTACATTAAATCCATTATTGGAAAGACCATTTTCTAAATATCAATCAATTTTTCTCTTATTCTTGCTTCTTCTCTTAGAAGTTCTTCCTACAAATCTACCAGATATTTCACCTTGGTGTGATGAGAGGAGCTAGAAGAGGGGTCAGTCTGCAACTCTGATGCACTTGATTTCATGTTAGCATCAATATTATTTAGCTTCTCCTTTATTTCTTTAGTAAAACAGAGATATCACAAAGTTTTGCAAAAAATGATGCTGCATTATTAAAAGAATTTTCAAAATTACCCAAAGATGCAGACAACTCAACTTGTTTGATTGCAATCTGCTGAGCAATATGCTCTAACACCTTGTCATCAAACTTCCTTTTAGCCTTTTTAATTAGTTTTTCTTGTCGAGAAGAGTCCTCATTATATTTTTCTATAGCCTCTTCTAATTGAATCAAAATATGTTCATTGAAATCCACTTCAACACCTATAGCTTCTATAATTATATTCTTGGCATTTTCAATTATTCTATACTCCTTATCCCTTTTCGACCTTAACTGCTTCTACATAGCTTTCATCTGTATGAGTTGACTTGCTAACTTCATCTCTTCAATAGTAGCAATCTCATAGTCAATCTTAGGTATTACTATCTTTGTGTCTAAGTCAATGTCTTCTTCAATTTTCTTTCTAGTGATTAGAAGTTTTAATGGTTGCCTTTGTTTTACTTTAGTGATTACTGGTTTGACCTATGGAATAGACACAATAGTGGATATAGAAGGGCTAGTAGTGAAAAATGGGATAAGACTTGAGGATTGAATACCAATAGGAGTACTAACTGAATAAAAAATTGAAACACTTCCCAAAAATGGTGCCACACTTGGTAGAATACCCATAGAAATATATGAACTAACTAGAATCAAAGTGGATGCAGACAATGCTTATGAAAAAAAACCTATAGAGCTAACTAGAATTGATGAAGACAAAATTGTAGAACTCACTATTGCACTTACTGATGATGCAGGAGTAGAGGGAGCTAACTTGGTAGCTAAAGAAGTAATAGTTAGCTCAATAGATGAAGTGCTTGACACTTCCATTGCAGACACCTAGAGCTAGGAGGTGGCTAGTGAAGATTGAGCAATTGATGTTATTGTTGTGCTCATAATCTCACTAGTAGAAGCTATCTCCACGGATGTGACAATATGTGGTGGAGTGTGAGGAAGACATGAAATTTCTTTGGCTACATCATCTTCATCCTTTTCTTCCTCTTCTACTTCTCCCTCCTTTCCTTCTTCTTCCTTCTCTTCTTCTTCCTTCTTCTCCATTAGAGCGTGCAATTCTCCTACAATAAATGTGATTGAAGGAGTGTTGTCGTCATCATCATCATCATCATCATTGCTGACATCATCTTTAATTTCAATAGTTTCTTATGATGGCTTGTTGAGATTATATACATCTCTCTAAACATCTAAGGCATGCTTAACCACTGATTCTATATTTTTCATTAACATGAAGCATGTGTTAAGCTTTAGAATCATTCTATCTTCATGCTCTTTTATTGCCTTCTTCACTTCTACATCAGTCAAATTTGGTACCAATTGTCTCAACTATTGTTCAAAGATGTCCTTTATATTTTTCACCATGTTCTCCCATCTAACTTTGATTTTAGCAAAAAGATCTACGTGGATTTGAAGTTGTATTTGTGCAGGGGAGTATTTCCAAATACCCGTCTTCTCCTTAACTAAGTCCTCAATCTCTTTTTTCTTAGTTGTAGTCTGAGTCTCATATTTGAGAACTTTGAAGTTATGAATTCCTGCTCCATCTCTTAGTTTTTTCATCCTTTCCTCAAATGTAGGTGCAAAGCGAATAAATACTAGTTCACTTTTACCTTTCCTAGCTCTCCTGGAGAACACTGTAGTTGGTTGCTTCTAACCTTTCCTCATTGCTAGTTCCTCTTTCTCTAATTCTTCTTCTTCTTCTTCATATTCCTCCTCTTCATCCTCACCCTTTCCCTCGGTAAGCATTAGAGGACCTTCAGTTGTCTTTAATTTGGCAATTCTCTTCTTGCCTCTACTAAGAGCTTGAGAAATCTTAATGCTAAGCTCTATCCTCTTCTTGGCTTCCTCATAAGTGCCAAATGTAGGAAGATTAGGATTGGATGGCTCATTTAAGAATGCCTCAATGATGTCTCTAGCTTCGTCAATGTTAATTTCATAAGGCAATGGTTTTACCCATGTGACTCTTGGTATGACTGCTTGAATGTACACTCTGTCATAGTTCACTATGAAATATATATCATCATTTTAGTCTTCCACAAGCTTGGGTGGGATTTGGAATTTTTTGTTCATTTTCTCTTTGAAAGCCTCAAAATAGCTATCCAATGCCCTTTCAAAATTTTCACCCATTTCTTCAATAAATTCATTTATCTAATAAAGAATAGGGGTGTCTTTCCTCCATAGGACTGTGCCCTTAGATGGAAAGAATTTTTGAACATAAAAGAATAAATAGGTAAGCAATGAACCAAACTTGAAGGAATTATTTTTGGAAGTCTTCACACTTTCAATGCTTTTGTTCAATTGCTTCAGTCACACATCTAACAGATCAAATTCAAGGTTCTTCTTTACAACCTTGTATGCTAGGTCAACTGCCTCACAAGGAATGATGTTCGATCGAATCAAACTATAGATATTATGTGCAATGATGTGGATGCCAAACCTAAGCTCTATGTCAGTGAAATTATTTATTTTCAAACCTCTACCATCCCACTTGACTAGGGTTTTCTTTTGCAATTCCTCCTGACCTAGGGTTTTGGTTGTCTCAGCTTTGCTTAGTATTGGTAGACTTGTAACCTTGTGTATCATCTTCTTTGTAATCAGAATGGGTTGCTCCAACCATTATTGTTCATTGTGGAACCAACTCAATATGTACCTTATCCATTTTACTTGGAAGTTTCATGGCATGTGAGGGATATGAGTTAATCCTTTTGTTTCCAAATGCTTATGCTCGGGTTTCAAAACTCTATCAACACACCTTTCAGCTAGGGCATTATCCATTTCTAATGTTCCTAATTCTTGAATAGTACATTTAAAATGAGTTCTATGTTATTAATCAGGAGTACCTTTGGTAGGATTTGCAATTGAGCACCATAAGGATCAAGTGATTCAGCAATGGCTGGAATGATCTTGAAGTTTGGTGCTTTCCATTTGACACCCTTAACCAACATTTCAGAACCCTTCTTTGGTTTAGCACTACTTCCATTGATAGATGCCATCACTACTCAGTAGATGATAGAATTCATGAAAATCTTGCTACTAAATTGCTCAAAAACACTACAATGCTCTTTCAAATCGCTCTTCTCTTCAAATGTTATGAATGTAGTGAAAAATAAAGTCAAAATTGCCCCTTTTATTGAGAAAATTTCATAAATGCTCAGTGCCATAATGACACAGTGCATGACAGACTATCATCCACTAACTTAACTTGGTAAGAGTATCAACTCAATAGATGAACCAAATTTCTCTTACTTCTAACCTCACTCGGTAAGGTCTTGAACCAACTTTCCTCAATGGATTTTGATGCAACTTGGTGAAAGATAACCTTTTTTTGATCCTTGTGTATCTAGAATCTGATTGGATCATTTGCATTCCTCATATTTGTTGGAACTACTTATGATTTTCTTGCTAAGTATAGCTCCAACACATTCTTAGGAATTTAGTTTGAGGGTATGGAGTCAGCCACTTCTTGAGTGACTTCACTTCCATGATTTGAGCTTGTATCCTTAGCAGATTTAGGAATTCATTACTGCCTCATTTGTTTCCTTATGTTTTCAGCCCTTGCTTTCTTTTCATCTTCAACTTTTTTTATATTCATGCAGTTTTTAGCTATATGATTGAGATTAGTGCATGTGTAACACCTTATAGTAGTATCCTTCTTTCTTAGGTGATGCCTTGCATAATTTATGCCAGTGTGTCCATATTCTCCACAATAATGACATATGCACCAAGTATTGTAGTCACATCCAAATATTGCCTTTACAAGTTGTTTAGCTAGATTGAATGATTTGGATCTGCATTGAGATGCCTTGTGACCATGATTTTTGCATTTGTGACATTTACCTTCAAATTTTAGTTTATCCTTGCATTCATTAGCTTTGTGACCATGTTGATTATAGTTGTAGCACTTTCCATTGAATTTTTCTTTTCCATTGCTCCAGCATTTGTTTGATGCATGACCAATTTTCCCACAATGATTTCATGAGGGTTTTTTATTCCTTTTTGCACCTTTCTTGGAAGATTCACCTTCTTCTTCATTATATCCAAGTCCTACTTTACCTTTTTTCCTATGAAGATTATGCTCATTTTGTTGATTCAATTGATTCATTTCTTCTTGTGATTTCATCATTCTCTCATTGATTTGTTTTTTAGTATTTAGGTCATTCTTCAATTTTTCAATGATTTTCTTTTCAGATCTTAGTTCTCTCATTATTCTTTCATTAATTTCACTTTCATAACTTAGATCACTTTTTATTATTTCAATCTGTGTTTTGAGAATCCTTGTTTCTTCATTTGCTTCAGTGATTTGATCAATAAGGTCCTCATGCTGATTCAATTGATTTTGTTCTTCATTTTTTCTTGCCTCCAAGTCCTCTTTTTCCTTATTGCTTTGTTCCAAGATTCCACACATTCTTATTGACTAAGCTTCTTGTTGTCTTTTCAATTTTCTTACCTCTTCTTGTAGAGAACCATTCTTTGCTAGGAGTTCTTTGATTGCCTCATTAGCTTCATTTAAACAGCTTGATGGGAAAGGGTCTTCAACATACTGGTGGTCATTCATTTATCTTGCAAGTTTCTTTCTTCTTTTTAGGGATTGGGAAAGATGCTCCTTTGCTTCCTTGAGGTTAGATATGGCATCTCCAGATCTAGCTTTTCATTTTCAATTGCCTTGTCAAGTCTAAATATCTCTATTTGTCCTTAGATCTTTGCTCAAGCTATCAAGCTTTTATCCTGAGAACCATAATGCTCTGATACCAATTGTTGGAAATATTTAAGATATGATAAGTTACTAAGAGGGGAGAGGTGAATCAGTAACTTTAAAATTCTTCTCTTTAAATTCACCATAAATCCATCTATGCTACTACATGCATTAGTACTAAAAGATAAAACATTCATCACACAAAAGAACACAATGTTTTGGTGACACAACAAACTTTCAAATAGAAAGTATAACTGGGGTGGGGATGGTACCCACAAAAATTCACTACTCCAACATGAAGTTGTCCTGTTAAGGCTTACATTGACCACTTCTAGTGATCTACCCTATTAAGAACACAAAGGACTACTAGCTCCACCTTGTTAGAGGATTTACAAACATACAATGAAGTATGCACTCAATTAAGAGATTTATACAAAGACTGTTAAGTCTACCTTGTTAAAGGATTTTGAAATTGTTTCACCTATCAAGATGAAGTATTGGATCTACTTACAACTAATTACTAATAAGATCCTTTATGCACTAATCACCTTATTTGATAGATATGACTTTTTTGCTTCTGTATTGACCTTGTTGTATTCCTTAAACTACTTCTGATAATCCTGCATATGCACTTCTCAAAAATACTTCATATTACTTTTCTATATTGATATCTTACATTACATCTTACATATATACCTTTAAAATTTACAAAACTACAAGGTCGGCCAAAATACAAGTGAACAACACATTACAAAGTTGGCCCAATAGTGAATAACATAGGTTCACTGAACTGACTTGGTGACCTTCTGATACTCGATGTCCATTGCATTACACAACATCATCATGCACTTGATATAAGTGAAGGTTCAATCCATACTAATCACTCAATGTAGTTCTAAAATCAGTGACCACTGGTGACTTGGTAGATGTAGTGTCACTCGATAGATACTGCACATTGATTTTACCTTGCTTCACTAGATAAACACTACTTCTTCCAATGCTTGGTTTACACTAAATTTCCATGACACAAACTTACTGCTCGATAGACACTGTGAAGCTCGGTAGACACTGTTGCTCTTCACATTGCTTGTATTCACTTGGTAGCCATTTTTCTACTCGATGTAAACTACTCAACACTTCAAAGCTTGGTTAACACTAGAATGCTTGGTGAGTGTAGGAAACTAAGTGCTAAGATCGGTAGCAATACTGATATAGATAAGTGTTGTCACTAATGGCAATACTAACTTAATGCCAATAGCTTGAAGCAAAGTGTACGCATAAGACATTCAGAACTAGAAGGTTAGAAACTTAGGGATATAAGATATAAACATGGTCAATTATTTGTGTATCCCTCTAATTTTCATGGTATTTAATGAACCATTAGAAGAATGTAAAATATGATTACCACCCTAAAGAAAAGACTGGTCAACATTTCTACCCATTTTGCATAGTGATAAAAAAAAAAGTAACACTTTTGGTAACTTCTACTAAATGGTTGCCTACTAGACATCAAACTAATGGCCTCAAACAATCCATTGGCCATGGATTCACTAAAAATAATTGATGCATTATCCCACTTGCAACTTCACCAAATTCTACAACTAGGAAAAAGAAAAAACTTCGAGGAGCTTTGAAAAACTCAGAATAAGGAGAAAATGTGCTCGTGCACTTAATGGAAACAAAAAACTTCTACTCTACTATGTACAAGTATTTAAAATGTAAAAATCAAAAAAATACATTGACTAGCTTGTTGAAATAGTTGTCCTTCCTCACAAGTTGATATCTTGTTCCATGCATAAGGGTAGTCAAGTGAATCAGTAAGTATGACAAGCATATTGCTGCATGGAATGCCTTCCTCTTAGTGCTGAAAATAATGAGGTTCTCCAGCATTGGGACATTGTCAACTTGAGCAAAACATGCTTGCTCTTTTTTATGACAATCTTCCTCATGCTCTAGAATGAGCATGACTAAGGGCAACATGTTGATTTATTATAGAGCTACATTCTTGATAGGGCATCCTCTTGATGGCACTGGGTCTAAGCAATCAGCCTTGACCACATCATTGTGCTCTACAACATTGGTATTCTACTAGTTTGGAAGTGGCTCCTCCTCTTGTGAAGAAATAATCTCCATATATTCTTCATGTTGCTCATGAACCACCTCCTTGGGAGCTGCTATTATGGTGTGGCTCTTCACTTGTTGTTGTTGCAACTCATGATCATATGATGAAGGAGAAAACTATTCCATGTCCAAGGATGAACAAAACATCTCCAGCTCATCCCAAAAAGTCTCTACATCACAATCCTCTTGCTATACTATAGTAATATGAATAGGCTAAGGGAAAACCTCATGCATATTAGCATGTTCCTTCTCAAGGATAAAGCTATACTTGAGGCTCTCTATTCCATCCTCCACATCATGGAGGATTATCTATTGTAACAAATAATTCTCTTCTTTCTTTGATTTCAGCAGATCCTCATTCACTTGTAAAGGCTCAAAAGCCATGATTTCTTTCTCAAGAGAAGGAACAACCTTGTTGTTTTTATCTTCCTCAACAAAGGAGGGAAGCTCTTCAAATAGTAGGATTGGATCCTCCTCCCTCTTTACAATAGCTACCTCCTTGTCCTCCTTAGCAAGTTACAACCCATGTTCCTCACTTGGGGAAGATAACCTATTAGATAGGCATAAGGCCTCAAGTTCATAGAAATTGATTTCCCCCATCCACCATGATATCCCCATGTCACAACAGTCTCTATGATGGCTTGAAAGAGAGAGAAACTCTTCTTCCTAGATGGTTTTCTTTGTCATGACATAGCATGTGGGCTAGAGATTAGCTTTATGTACACCAATATGATCTTGATCAAGGGCAAGGATTTCCTCCTAATTCTCTTCTTCTTCAATCCCTTACTACAATAGAAGTTCATCAAATGCTAGCTGCTCATTTATTGTCTTTGATGTAGGTAAGGATATATCCACTTCTTATTGAAAAAAAATAAGGGACAAAAATCTTTTTGGGGCTCACCATCATTGACATGTGGAGGTTTTTGAACTAAATCTTAAGGTTTAGGGAAACTCAAGATCAAATCTGGGGAGCACTTCTTTGCTTAAAGCCAACAAAACTTCTTTTGGGGGGCTCTTGTACTTCAACCCTTTGCATTTGGGAAAGCCTAAGTTCTACTTCCTTCTCAAACCTTTGTTTTTTTCCTCTCAAGAAACTAGAGAAAACCCTCCTGAGCCTCATTTAGAATATCAAATACCTCATACACCATGGTGTAGACATGAGGATCATTCTCCCACATCCCTTTTTTATCTTGCAACTCCTTAATCCAAGAAGTCATAATGAGAAAAATATGAGAAAAATCCCTACAACCTAAGCCCCAAACTATTTTAGTCATCATGAAGCCCTTCTACCTTTAATCTCAGATCACTATAGGGTTCTAAGGAAGACTAGACAGGCTGATCATTTGATATTGTAGGGGAGATAGAACCTAAAGAGGGATCAACATATGGGCTTGATCTTTTCTTCCTCTCTTACTTCTCATGGAACTCTTGGATGGGAATATACTTGGTGGGAGAAATTTTAATGCATGCATGGCCAAAGATGACATGATGTATTGGAGTAAAATCAGTCCCCTAGTGCTCTGAGTAATCATACTGGCCATAACCAAGTTGTGGCTAACATAGAGAATGAGAGAGTTGAGGGTTACCCTCTTCATGATATGGGGGAAAATGGGAGGCATCACTATATATGCAACCCAAAACAAGGCATTTAGGAAAACAACTTCACAAAAATATTGAGGAAACATAAAAACTAAGAATCAAACTAGCACTTGGTCTTTTGAAATCGATAGATACATAGAGTCACCATGGTGTTATATGAATGCCTCCAAATGCTAATGACACTGATCAAAACACCCAAATTCTTAGTGAATGGATCTTTGAGCTAGCTAGCCAATGAATTTATGAATTTGAATCTATCCCACTAGGCATGCCAAAATTGTTATCTCTAGAAGTTGCACCTTGACTAAATTGTATGATTGTAGGATTCAGTCACTTCAAGTAACATGGAAACACTCCTAGATAGTGGGAAGTACCAAGGTTAGGATTGAATATCTAGGCAATAGGTTGGCTCCTTATGATGTTTCACCTATTTGTTTCTTTAGATAGAAAAATAAAACTTGAGAAGGAAAGGGATAGAAGGATTGTTTGAAACTAAATGCTGAAAATGTAAACTAGGGTGATAACCCAAATATCCAAATGAAAAGATTGTTGACTTAACATGATGAAATACTCTAGAATAGTTAAGATGAGCACAATCCTAACCTCAAGAAACACATACATGAATATTTCACAAGAAGGACATACTTTCAACAAGATGCTAAAGGGAATGATAACATTCACAATACCACAAAAGTTGAAAGAAAGCACAACATCACAACTTGCAAACTATATAAACTTTCAAGAATTTCACTTGTAGCTAGAATTGAGACAACAACTCATGGATTCAAGATAAATCACTAAAACCTATATCAAATTAGTAAATTAAGTAGAAAAAGACATAAGAGGGGTTCTTGACCTATTCCTTTATTTAGATTTCAAAGGTTTTTCCACAAACATTCATCTAGATTGACTATAAGTAAAGCAAGTTGCAGAAAAAGCATGTAGGATTCTTAAGAAATCTTGACAACACTATTTTGCATAAAGACTTCAAAATTCTAGCCAACCCTTTTTCCACATCTTAGCAATCCTTAAATAGGGAAGGATTACAACAAGCTTTAGATGTGAGAGCACATGTCAAAACATTATTAGAAGAATTAGAGATATTTTAGAAAGTTAAATTCACATTTACATTCTACATTCTCTACATTCAAGTAAAACTATGAAGACAATCATGAAATGTCAAGTGGTGTTTGTTACAGGGATGCCTTGACTAATTTTGTTTCTCTTGTTTCCTTTAATCATCAAATTCTTCAACTGCCTCTGCCTTTAAACTTAATATATGCAATTACCTTCAAAATTCTATCTCTTTCTTGGTGGTTTTTCCATGAAACTGATTTGATTTTTATTTTGATTATATCCTTGCTCTAACTAAAAATCCAATCTCGATTAAAGTTGTGCTACTCAAGCCACCAACCCATTTTTTTGTTCAATGTTGACTTATGTTTTATTCTATTTTTCTTTGTATCAACATTTCTACCACCTTAAGATCAAATCTCAGTTGACTACCAAGTGGGGTCTACATGTCATTGTTTGATAGGTTGAACTCTCCACCCTTCACATTTTCATAGCTATATTTTCATTCTAACTAGGTTGACTCATGATGATATGAACAACCTTATGACTTACCCTAGAGAAGAACCTTCCATATCATTGTAAGGAGGGAAGCATTGTCTTTATGATCTTACAATCATCATAAATTAGATCCTTTATTATAGCATCATAAGCCCCTAAAAATGGCTTCTATGATCATACGATATCCCAGTCGTCATGGCATCAAAACATATCCTTTACCTTCCTTTAATCTTACGACCATGACTTATACTTTCTCTGGCATAACATCTTAACCTTCCTTTATTTTCCCTATGATCACATGATCACAGCTATTTGACCACTAATATAGCTTTGTTAGTTAACCTTTGGACTTCTGTGATGTCACAATAAAGGCTTGCATAACATCATAGATTCACTTTTCATCTCTTACAATCAATCAAGAAAATGGAACCTTACCACATGACTAGCATGTCATCTTATTCCTCGACCTTCTACATTTTGATCCCATGATAAACTATATATCATAATATCATAGCCCTAATTCCTATCTTGACATCTCAACTTCATCATTTGGTCCTTTGTGATCCCACGATCATGTCTTTGTCATATTATCTTAACTCTTATTTTTTTCTTGGAGATCTTTTGATAGACTACATTGTAGCATCAAGGCTTAAGAGTCAACACATGCACATTTTTCTACCTTATGTTCGTAGCCCCAACTTTCTTTAGGATTAATCACTTACAATCTTATGATTGCCTCATCCAATTATATGGTCGTGGATCTCCTTTTCTGCTTCTATGATCTCACAATGCATTGTGTTTCATAACATCAGAGCCTAAAGATTTTGTCATGGCATCTTAGCTTCCTTGCTAACTACACCTCATCTTATGACTAGTGCAATCTTACAATGATACGATCCCATGATGAAGCATAGCATCTCATCCTTCATCATTCTTCTTTGTGATCTCTTGACAAAGGCACGGTCGTATCATCACAACCCCTTTTCCTTCACTTGAAAACATTATGACTATTGTAAGATTGTAAATCTTTTCTTTCTAGATAAAATGACATTGAATGAATCATTTTTTCTTTATCAATTAACCCTCCTTCAAAGATAGAACTTGGCCTTCCCTTGTGACCAGGTGATATTACAATGCTATAATCAGTCTATTGCAGAGTTTAGTTGTGAAAACATGCTAACTTTGAATACCTACCTCTTCTAATGAATTCATATTTCCTTTATCGATGCTCTTATGAAAATCCATTTGATAGGTGACCCTACCACCTTTGTAGACCCTTTTCCTCTTCTTAAAGATATACCACATGGCTGCTTTTTGTTTTTCATTCCTCTCCTCTAGATCTACCCTTTGGGCCCACTAGGACATGTGTTTCATCATCGTTATGTTGCTATGGCTAAAAATATTATAGCTTCTCAATGTAACATAACAACCTATGTTGATCTTCTTCAATCTGAAGACTGAAAGAGAAATTCAGTTTATCATCCTTGTTAGTACCTTAACCAATCAATACCTTTCCTTTTTTGAATTCATTCTTTTTTCTACCACCTTTCCATGTCTATGACCCAAGGCTAGATTAGGCTATGACTAATTGCGACCATGAAAATGTGAAGGAAATTACAAGATTGTGACTTGAATTTTTAACAAAACTTGAAGAAAAGTGTAAGCATAAGACATTTGAAACTAGAAGGTTAGAAACTTAGGGATATAAGAGATAAACATGGTCAATCATTTATGTATCCCTCTAATTTGCATGGCATTTAATGAACCAATAGAAGAATGTGAAATATGGTTAACACCCTAAAGAAAAGACTAGTCAATGTTTCTACCCATTTTGTGTAGTGATAAAAAATGGTAATAGTTCCATCTATATTCGGTTCCTTCACTTGTTCACTGCTAGAAGCTTCAAGTTTTTCCTTTGCATGTATCTCATTATCCTTCTTCTTTTCCTCTTTCCACTCTTCTTTACTCACACCTTTTTCCTTGGTAATATCTTTCATCATCTTAGCTATTTTTCTCTTTCTAGTTCCACTATACAATTTCTCCCTTATTGCACTTGACTTTTCTTTATGAATACCTCATCTTGGACAAGTAGGGTCTATTTATTATTCTAATATTTATTTTTTGTATGCTTCAAGAATTCCTTCTATTACCTCATATCTTATTGGACATATAAATATTTTTATTGGTTCTACTATCCCCATACAAGTGTAATCAACTTCAACCATAAAGAAGATAGTTTCTTTATACTTCTCAATAATTGATCTTGGCATTTTATGTGATCATAGACTTTGTTAGTACAAGTTCTCCCTTTACTATACAGTTATACTTCTCAAGTTAAGAAAACTTCAATTTAATATCCTCAAGTTCAGATGTTACCTTGGTATGTTGTGATCTCAAATTTGTGTTCTTGGTCTTTAGATATGCCTCTAACTTTTATTCATTTGTTAGCATACTCATCCTTAGTTGTATGATTTCAAGTTCATTCTCTAGTATCTCATTTTCCTTCTTGAGTTTTGTAGTTGATTCACAATCCTTGATTTGTTCAACAAGTTCCTTCCTCTTAGATCTTGAATTCTTAATCTGATCTTTGAGCTTTGGAATGAAATCTTATGCATCTCTAATCTTTAACTTAAACCTATTTCTTTCATCATGTTCCTAACTAATTCCTCAAGAGTTTCCTCAAGGTTCCTTGGCAAGTGATATGTATCCATAGTGATCTCCCTCAATTTTTTAGGCTCCTTCTGAGTGATTGTTCTCTAATACCAATTGTTAGAAATAGGGAATATTGAGATGGGGAAAGACATTCACAACTTTTTATCCAACAATGGATATCAAAAATTAACCTTAAACTTGCATAAATGATTAAAGTAAAGGAAATAATAAGAAAACCAAAAAAAAACTCATAACACCATTTTTCTTAACTAGAGGAACCCTGGCCAAGGGAAACCCCTAGTGGGGATGGTACCCACAAAATGATCCACTAATTAAAAGTATCTTGTAAAAAGTTTTGATCATGTTAGGAGTATATTACATACATATAGTGTATATGTCCTAGTTACAATAGTAGACCTTGTTAGAGGATCCAATCTTGTTTGGAGTTATATTATAGAAACTGAGTTTACTGCTCTATAAGACCCCTCATTCAGTGTGTTTGATTAAATCTTAACCCTCCAGTTAGTATAACATATTTAATTGAGAACATGGCTATATTTCCTTATTAAATTCATATACATGCCATATATCCTTATACTAGTAGTGGTTTGTGTAGACACCTAAAAATCCTTTAGAAAATAAAGTATTTTTATTTTCTGAAATAGTCTCTGATGACATCATCGTTTATTAATTATTTATTTATTTTATTTATTTATTTATTTTTATGCCATTAAATCCCTTTATCTTAATTAAAAATATTTAATTAACCCATGTTTAGGGAATGTGACAAGGTTAGGAGGGGATTAGGATTAGGATTAAAGATAAGGATTGACATCTTCTAGAAGAGTCTAGGCTTTGGATGAGGATGAAGACTTTCTAGAAGAGTCTAGAACTTCCTAGGATGAGGATAAAAAAGGTTTTTTAGAAAATAAATAAAGTTTTATTTATTTCAAGGGTTTGGGTTGAGGAGAAATTTATTAAAACATTTTTAATAAACATGAGGATTAATATTTAATCTTAATTAAATATTTTGAGTTGGGATTAGGGATAGGAAATGATGGGATTAGCCTTTAATCGAAGTTAAAGAAGGATTAGAAGATTTTGGAAGAGGTTAGTGGTGTTAAGGAAATTGGCCAAGTTTTGGGTAAAAAATAAATTATTTATTTATTTTGAGATTTTTGGTCAATTTATTAATTAAATAATTAATAAATAAGGAAATAATGTTTAAATAAGATTTAAACATTTTTGGGAGGGATTCCTTAATTAAATATTTTTAATTAAGATAAAGGGATTTAACGGCATAAAAAATTAAGTAATTAATTAATTAATGATAATGTCATCGGGGACTTTTTTTAGAAAATAAAAATATTTTATTTTCTAAAGGATTTTTAGGTGTCTACAGTTTGATGTTTATGCCCTTTTAGAATAATGGCAAGAAGGGTCAGGAGTCTTAATTTCATGATTGCATTTAGTATTCTTCCTCCTGCTAGTATATGGTAGGCTCCTAAATAATTTTTTATAGTACTTCACTTACATTCAAGATAGACCTCCTATTAGATTCATTATGTTGTTACCCTAGGGATTTAAGCTCTTATTGACTAGGGCTTGATATTGTAGTTATGTTAATTTATATACTACAAAAAAGCCCTAGGAATATTGGAATTCATATCAAGTTGTGAATTATGTTATGAAAGGGTTTAGAGTTTGATTGATCATTATGTGACTTTAGTAACTCCTCCTTATACTCATCCCATTAAATACTATATGTAAATTTCTTTGTGATATTGCAAACTAGTTTATATGACACTGCCATGGTGATGACCATGATGTAAAATAGTTGTTTAAGCTATCAAATTTCCACAATCCATGTATAAGCCTATATAAATATGAATAGGTCTCTATACATACACACACACACACACACACACACACACACACGCATATAATATGCTACTTGCCTTAGGTAGGTATATATATACATGCATATACCTATATAGGTATACTTATTTATTTGCACTCTCTTTTTTTGTGTATTATTATATATTTTTATTGTCTATATTTATTATTTAGTTTCTTTATTTTTATTGTTAATTTTATTATTTCTCCCTCTTTATTATTTTCCCTTAGTTTAATATTTTTTCTTTCCCTCCTGACTTGATCTCATGTTGTTCATTCCCCCCTTGTTGTCTTCCTCCCTTGTCTGATTCTTGGTCTTTATTTTGCTTGTTTTTAGTTTTGGAATTTCTTTGTCATACATACTCATATATATGCACATTTATTTTATTTTATTTTCCATTCTTTATTATTTGGTTTACTCCTTCGAATTTTGTCTCTTATTTTTCTTTTTCCATCTTTTTGTGATTTGATATCTTGTGGCTTGTATTTTTATTTTTTATTCTTTTCTTTCTTGTAGGTCATGTCTACCCAATTTTGCATGCCCTATCCATCTCCTCATCCTTCTTTTTTTCTAACAACCTAGGTCTGCAATCCACATTTATTTTCTTCTCAACTCTCTCACTTCCTGATGATGGATAATGTAGTATGATCTGAAACATTGATGACAAAAAAAACATACACAATCATTCCTAGAAAACTGAGAACATTGTACATGGATTTTGGAAATCTAATAGCTTTTATTGATCCCTTTATGGGAGATAATTATCATTGAAATCTAAGAAATTTGAGTTTCTTAGGACTAATCTTTCAAAGAGGATCCTTCTTAAAATGTTTTCAAGACTCACATCTTGTCCCCTCATTTGTCAAGATCGCTCACCACCTTTGGAATGTTCACACCAGATATATCTTTACTTGGGTGGCTTCTTCTCTCCTTAGAGCCATCATCTAATCTACAAGAAGATCCATCAATCTACTCAACTGCAAGTTGTTCTATCTTCATTTGTAACTTTCCACTATGTTGCGGTCAGACCTTTGGATATGCTTAGATATCTCTTCCTTTCCCAAACCAATGGGCTAGAAGGAGGAATACATCAAGAGACAAAATAAGAAATTTAATGTGCTTCTCTAGAAATAGTTTGGCATCTATCTGTCATCCCACACTTTAGGAATCTCTCTTTCTTCACATACTTTGGCCAACCCATCTCTTATTGTGTCTCCTCTCAATAGCTTGTGTAGATCTCCTTTCTCATCCTCTTGCTCTAACTCAACAATTCCATCCTCTAATAGACTTACATCTACATCTCATAGAAGAGGAACTATCCCTAAAGAAAGGTTTCTACCATGTCTTCTCCCTTCATCAAAAATTTGAGCTCATATTTTGGGATCCCCTTCATCCCAATTTGTTCATTTCTAGCTCCACTTGCCCCTCCTTCCTTGCATCACATTGCTTCACCAATTTACACCTCTAAATTTTCACCATCAACCATTGCCCATCACATGACTTCTTTAGTCATTGTTGCTCTCCATTAGCTCTGAACTACTCATGTTGTAGACCCCAGCACTAGTCATTCATTCTAAATCATGTCTTCTTTATTGTTGAAGGGTGAGGACTCTCAAACTACTCATGATGCTAGAGATAGTCATGGTCAGCATTGTAGCTCTAGCAACTAGTCTAGCTCTCCACTCTAGTAATGATCATATCCTAAAGGCTCCTTGGAATTACCAAGTACATTCTCTACCACTCCTTTTTCTTATTCTCTTACAATAGCATTAGTGTGTCCAAGACCTTTTTGTGCTCAGCCTCGAGTGTCATCTCCCTCACACCCTATCAACTTGTCACCTCTCCTATAGCTACTATAGTCGGTGGATGTGTAATCTCCAAGGTTTTCCACTCCTATGGCCCTGTTTCCCATCAAACTATTAGTTCTTATTTTGAGTGAACCTCTCTCCTAAGTTTCTTGCCCCCTCTCTATCTCTTTATCCCTCTCTTGATTTGTGGGTCTATCCTTCCACTTCTTCCCTAAAGAACTCATGCCAAACCATGGGCTCCCTTATCCTATCCAATCAATCTCCTTCCTCCTACTTCTTAGCCCCTTTGCAACAACCTTCATTTTACCCTATTAAAAATTGGGAATCCAAGTTGGTGATCAACTTGTCTCATGCATCTCTAGATCCCCTCGCTTCCAAGATTCTCAATTGTGGCATCAATTTTTCCATCTCTCCTTGCTCCATTCTACACCTTGATGTTCTTGTTGAAATTGAGAATGCAATCCACTCTTTTCCCATCGATATTGTTGAGATTGTTAGGAAATATTGTGTTTTCATTTTAAGACATTCCAAACCACCTAAGTGCAACATCTCACATTCAAAGTTCCTTTCCTTCAAGCACCTTATTCACAACCATGACCTTGTCATTTCTAGAGCTAGTAAGGGCAATGATAATATAATTTTGAACAAATATGACTACATCATCAAGATGAATGAGCTTCTCTCAAATACTAGTAGCTACAGGATTGTTCCACACAATCCTTGTAGTAAAATCTTGAAGAAAGTCAAATTGGCTATTGCCAACTCTTCTTTTGACATAGTCACCAAGAGGTGTATTTTGTCCACCAAGGAGTTAAATCCTCACATAAATGGTACCCCAAAAATCTACAAAGCCAATATCCTATTGAGGACCATTGTGGATACTATAGGTTCCCCAAGCTACAATCTTGCTTCTTTCTTACCCAAACTCTTATCTCCTCATGTTGGTAAAGTTGACTCATTTGTCAAAGACTAACCATTTTGTAGAGTTTATCAAAGATGCCAAATGTGAAAATTGGTACATATTGGTTAGCTTTGACATTTTTTCACTCTTCACTTGTAAAAGCTGTTAGATTGTGGTGACTGATCAGGAAAGTACTGTACATACTTCATAAATAGTGGGGTTCGGGGCATCGCCCCGAAAAAAAAAAAATTTGGAAGTAGCCGACATGGTAGCTGACATATTATGCCCGACATATGGCTGACATGTTATAACCCTAAAGCGGTTTAATACTTGTATAAAAAGGGCTTAGGGTTGGGTATTTTTTATGTGTGGTGATACAAACTTGGTTCTTGCGGCGGTATTGAGCTGTAAGGGATTACGGATTGTAATCAGGTTGTAATCACTGGATTGTAATAAGATCGGACTTGCTGTTTGGTGGACGTAGCCCAGGGATTGGGTGAACCACATTAAATCTTGGTGCCTTGTGTTCATTTCTGTGTGTTCTATTATTTTTTTTATTGGTTATATTTTCATGTAGTTTTTTATTTCTGTCCGTGGTTTATCCTAACAAAAGCCCATAGATAATTATTCACTTCAACAAACACCAAATTCTTCACTATTCAATTGATTGACATTTGGTCAAACACTTGGCCAACAAACTCTACTATTATTATGGTAAGTCTAATACAGGTCTCTCTAATCAATAGTAGTAATACAAATTTTTTTTTAGGATTTTAATTGCTTCTTCTAGTTTAGTTTTCTAAATATGTAGCAAATGATAGTGTTGAAAATTACTACCAAACCAATTCAGAGATGAAAGTATACTATGAATTTTATTATTAATCCAAGTCTTCTACACAAGAAATAATAGAATCATGGAACTTGATTTGAAGCAAAGAGATGAATTCGAGAAAATAATTCCTTATCTAGATTACAACCTTCAAAATGAATAGTCCAATTCACCACATGTCTATGCAGTTGTGAAAGAATAAAATTGTGGGCTTCTACTTGTAGACACGGGCTAGTATAGGCAATCCCAAACCAAAATAATGAAAAATTAGGCTTAATTTCCTCCTATGCTACTAGAATTAGACCAATCACATGGTCCTTTAACAATTCACATGTCCAATTAAATGGTTGTTGTCCAGTCATGAAATACCCACGCACTCCTATCACTAATGTGATAGACGAATGGAGAAATGTAGGCTGATTGTTGTACAAGATTCACTACAACTGTGTGGCCTCTTAGATGTGCAATTGTGGGTGATAGTTCCACTCCTAAAACATTGGGACAATGGATGCAAGTCTCAAAAAAAGATTTCTATAGTCCCCAAGATGCAACATTACCCTCTAGGATAGAATACCAAACTCATAAAAAATGTTGCAATACTAATCTGCAATCCTCATAAACAAAATCATCCTCCAATCAAAATTCACAAATTCTAGTCGCAATGGGAGGCATCCACAACCAATATCTCCTTTAGCCACAAGGATACAGTAAGGAGACTCAACCATCTCAAGCTTCACAATTTTTAGAATTTAATCTACCACAACTCCCAGCACAAAGACTTCTCCCTAAGCTATAGTTACATAGAAATGGAAGATTAAAAATTCTTAGTAATCTAATTCACAATACCTTAGTTGTGAATTGTCTCTTCTTAGAATTAACCCTTATATTAGAACAAGGGAAAAGAAATTAGAGCTTAGGAAAAAGCCACAAAGGCACAAAAAGAAAATATATATACCAACGTGTCTTTCCCAATGAAATGAGATCTCATTGATAAGCTTTCATTGGTAAAACATTCCATAAAACTCCACTTCAGAAAACATGGAAGTTTCCCAAAAGAACTCAACACTAGAAACTTTCCAACTTTCTTTTTAGAAATATCTCTAAAATTTATTATTATAATAATGCAACTCAATGAATAATAAATAAATAAGAGCTCATACAATTATTAGCCTACTCAACAGTAGGTGATGACCAACTACCAAGCCACCCACTACATTGCCAAGAATAACAAGTATAAAAAATAAAATTACTAAAAATAGTACATAACTAAGACCCCCAAAATGTCATGTCAGCTCACGTGGGTCACTATGATGAATTAACTCTATCAAACACATAGACTAGCCAAAAATGGTGACATTACAATTCTCCCTCCCGAAGATTTCTTGCCCCCAAGAAATCTTCGAGTAAAATGAAAACACAATCCACCTAGATTCCAAAGGTAAAATTGTGTACCACCCCTAATGTGTACAAGAAACTCCCATAGCACCAACACCCAAATAGTAGACATCAACATTAAAATCATCTGAAAACTAACCCAAGATGTTGATGAAGGCAACAACTTGTTGAAACTCATCGCAACTAAAATACAAACTCTATTCACACCTGAGTTCCCATCGACCTAGTAATCACACCCAATTACACTATGGAGATGGTAACAACCATAGGCATCTGAATCACTAACACCAACTCCAACCTCTACCAAAATTTCCAAGGTGTGTAGATAATGCAAGTAGTTGTCAATCTCATCTACGAAAGATAGTGCTAACCCATCCCATAATTGATGGTATGAGACTAGAGCCAACCCACACTGAGATGAAACCAAGTTCTCTATGTTGGGCCCATTTACCATTGCACCAAAAGCCATGACTATTAGTGAACATGGAACACCACATAATTAACCACCTGTGGGCAAGGGAGTGCATCGCATCACCCAAAAATCTCCCCCTCGACACACATACCAGGTGCTTATGCGGGTCAGGAAGGCATCGGGGAGATTTGAACCCATGACCAAGCCAAAACCAGGCTCTGATACCAATTGTTGGGCCCATTTACCGTTGCACCAAAAGCCATGACTATTAGTGAACATGGAACACCACATAATTAACCACCTGTGGGCAGGGGAGCGCGTCGCATCACCCAACACTCTACCTGTGGGTCAAAAGAAAAATGATGAGCACTTATCGTAGTTTAATACTGATAAAAACTCCCAATCTCTATCAAGGGCTCATCATCATCAAACTAGGAATCAAAAAATGTCTCCAATCTCTGACTCTGAACAATTGGTCATGCAGGATCCTGAGAAATCCTCTTAGCAAATCCAACCTCAAAATCCTTGTGGGGAAGCAAAGTAGATAGAGTCTCTACAATCTTTCTCACCAACCTCCAAATAGCATGAGATCCTTGGATGAGAGTACCATTAGACACTCTATATGAATCCTCCCTCACATCCAAACTCTCCAATAGACACTCTATGAAGTACTTTATGAAGTAGAAATTATATGTGGAAGCATCCACCTTTTCCCTTGTGAACCATGGCTGATCCCTTTGAAAATGTGGCATTTTTAACTGTCCAATGCTATCAGTCATATGAGAAGAATAAATAGATTCACTTCTAGTAGAAGGAAGAAAATTAGCGTGAGAGCCCAACTTCCCTGATACTCTCATCACATATGTACCTACTACACACATATCCTAGATGTATGTGTCATCCACATCATCATGTCCATCATCCCCAACTGTAGAAGCAAATACACCACCAACCATAATATGCAACTGAACTAGATCTGGGTTCGGTGTGGTCTGAACATGCTCTAACTCAATGATCACCTCATCCAATCATGACTATGACTCTTGAAGAGCCCATTGAGTACACTATAGAGAGTCCATTATCACCTTAAGCTCTTAGGTGAGCTCCACCTCCTCCTCCTCTTTCTCTAACAATGCCTCATGACAAGTGCTACCCCACTCTAGAAGGTAATCTTGATTAGCAACTAGCTACAAGTAATTATGCTTCAAGATTTTGATAGCCTCTTGAAGTGCACGAATCTTTGCTAGAGAAAGAGTACTATCACTAAGCTCATTAGACATATGAGCATCCCAACCAGATGTATCTAGCATCTAATAGATAGCATCATGATGCCCAAGAGCTAAAGAAATGTTACACTATCACTCACCTTTAGTTGACTAGTCACATGATGTCTTTGTAACCCCTGACTCCTATGCAATCTCTTTGTCTCACTAACTACACTGTGATAGGAAACTGAATCAAAACTTCTTACCACAAGATCACTCATACATGTTCCTTCATTCTTGCATAACTCCACATTTGAGATGCAACAACTAGGTACCTCAAACAACTCCTCATTTGAAGAAATGAAAGCCCTCACAATATCAATCTCCTCGCATGTATCAACTTCCACCTCAAATGTAAGATCATGTAAACATCGATCCTGGGACTCATCAAAAACCTCCTCAAAGTCATCACCCAATATTTGATAAGTGATATCATACCCAGTGTAGCTCATAGTATCATTAGATATGTCCATACCATCTACATCCACATCTTTGACTTTGTTGTCACACCTATATCACAAGCATCATAGATGGGTGACTCCATACATGCCTTGGTCCCACCTAAGGAAGCAATTACCTCTTATACTGGAGCAACACTATAGTAGCTAACATATAAGTAGCTAATAACAACTCCCTCCTCTAATTAGTCTTAAAATTTAGTGACAACTACATCATCAACTACAACTGAACTAACAATAGCGACTACCTTGGGAGCTTCAACCTATTGAAGCTTAGTGTTGTTACCTATCACAAGCACATCCACATGTCCTTGAGAAATGAGTCCATCATCAACACTATAGATAGGACTAGTAAGTGTCATACTAAATATAGGTGCATTAGCATCATGGACACCTATTAGGGAAAACTCAAGCTTCCTTTCCTACAACCTCGATGTCGGTCTTCTAAAGGCAGAAACCATATACCTTGCTACCCTCTCAACTATCACTAGATCTAACAAGCTCTCTACCAACCTCTATTGATGAAGCTTTAGTTTCTCCAAACTCTCCTACAAAGCATCCATTTTATGCTAACTTCCTCATTACCCCATTGACTTGTAGAACTGCCAATCCTATGTCTCTTCATAGCTAGAGAAATTAAAGTGTTGATCACTCTAGAAATAAGATCTAAAAATCTTCAAACTTAGCACCAAACAAAATATAAACTAACCCCAATTCCTGCAGGCTAGCTGGAAACCACTCTGATACTACTATCAAAACCCTAGCTAGTTAATCACTTCAACAAACACCAAATTCTTCACTATTCAATTGTTTAACATTTGGTCAAACACTTGGCCAACAAACTTTGCTATCACTATGGTAAGTCTAATATAGTGCTCTCTAATCAATAGCAGTAATATAGATTTTTTTTTTAGGATTTTAATTGCTCCTTCTAGTTTAGTATTTTGAATATGCAACAAATGATGGTGTTGAAAATTACTACCAAACCAATTCAGAGATGAAATTATACTGCAAATTTTATTATTAATACAAGTCTTCGACACAAGAAATAATAGAATCATGGAACTTGATTTGAAGCATAGAGATGAACTAGGGAAAATAATTCTTTATCTAGATCATAGCTTTTAGATTGAATAGTCCAATTCACCACATGTCCATGCAATCATGAAAGAATAAAATTGCAAGCTTCTACTTGCAGACGTAGGCTAGTATAGGCAATCCCAAACCAAAATAATAATATTGCAGGATCAACTTCCTCCTATGTTGCTAGAGTTAGACCAATCATGTGGTCCTTTAATAATCTGTAGGCCCAATTAAATGGTTATTTTTCAACCATGAAACACCCCTACATTCCAATCAGCAATGTGATAGCTGAATGAAGAAATGCAGCTTGATTGCTATATAGGATTCAATGCAGTTGTGTGGCCTCTTAGATGTGCATCCATGGGTCATAGTTTCCCTCCCAAAAATTTGGGAGAATGGATGTAGGTCTCAAAAGAAGACATCTACAATCCGCAAGAGGTAGTGCTACCCTCTAGGATAGAATACCAAACTCATAATAAATGCTACAACACTAATCTGCAATCCTCAGAAATAAAATCGTCCTCCAGTCAAATTTGCAAATTCTTGTAATAATGGGAGGCATCCAAAACCAATCTCTCCTTCAGCCATAGGGATATAGTAAGGAGACTCAACCATCTCAAGCTTCACATTTTTTAGAATTTAATCTACCACAAT